>BLSH010218991.1:774122-820881 GCA_018402905.1 Glandirana rugosa
GGTTTGTCAACTAAACCGGTGTGGATTACAAAAACGATAGAGAGACTACCCAAACAAAACAAAAAAGTCGGATTACTACCGAACGAAGTGACTATCACTGTCGAGAAACCTAGAACAAACCCATCAGAGAGATAGCAAAAACATTAGGTGTGGCCAAATCAACTGTTTGGAACATCCTTAAAAAGAAAGAACGCACCGATGAGCTCAGCAACACCAAAATACCCGAAAGACCACCGAAAACCACTGTAGTGGATGACCGAATAATTCTTTCCCTGGTGAAGAAAACCCCCTTCACAACAGTTGGCCAGATCAAGAACACTCTCCAGGAGGTAGGTGTATGTATGTCAAAGTCAACAATCAAGAGAAGACTTCACCAGAGTGAATACAGAAGGTTCACCACAAGATGTAAACCATTGGTGAGCCTCAAAAACAGGAAGGCCAGATTAGAGTTCGCCAAACAACATCTAAAAAAGCCTTCACAGTTCTGGAACAACATCCTTTGGACAGATGAGACCAAGATCAACTTGTACCAGAGTGATGGGAAGAGAAGAGTATGGAGAAGGAAAGGAACTGCTCATGATCCAAAGCATACCACCTCATCAGTGAAGCATGGTGGTGGTAGTGTCATGCGTGGGCATGTATGTCTGCCAATGGAACTGGTTTTCTTGTATTTATTGATGATATGACTGCTGACAAAAGCAGCAAGATGAATTCTGAAGTGTTTCGGGCAATATTATCTGCTCATATTCAGCCAAATGCTTCAGAACTCATTGGACGGCGCTTCACAGTGCAGATGGACAATGACCCGAAGCATACTGTGAAAGCAACCAAAGAGTTTTTTAAGGGAAAGAAGTGGAATGTTATGCAATGGCCAAGTCAATGATTTCACTTGCTGAAGACAAAACTCAGTAGAGGCTTGGCAGAGCATCACCAGGGATGAAACCCAGCATCTGGTGATGTCTATGCGTTGCAGACTTCAGGCTGTAATTGACTGCAAAAGATTTGCAACCAAGTATTAAAAAGTGAAAGTTTGATTTATGATTGTTAATCTGTCCCATTACTTTTGATCCCTTAAAAAGTGGGAGTCACATATACAAACTGTTGTAATTCCTACACCGTTCACCTCAAATTAAAGCTAAAAGTCGGCAGTTAAAGGACATCTTGTTCGTTTCATTTCAAATTCATTGTGGTGGTGTATAGAGCCAAAAAGATTAGAATTGTGTCGATGTCCCAATATTTATGGACCTGACTGTATGTTGTAATGTTCTTTTTTTTTCATGCAGCCTGTGGTTTAAATGAAAAAAAAAGAATCAATCGGTGGCTAGGCCCACCATTCGAAAAACTCCCTTCATCCACCCACTTCTAATGATGGGCATAGCCACTTTTTAAAAATATATACCGGAGCATAGGGGCAATCTGCACCAATTTCCACCCCTGCCCCTATGCTCCGGTATATATGCTCTTCTTTTAACTCTGGTGGTGAAATCACCTTCAACAGCGCTGGAGTTGCTGCTTTATATATGGTGGGAGCAAACGCTTTTGCTTTCACCCTAAATAAATCAGCGCTGCAGCTGGCCTACCTGAAAACCAAATAAAGATTAATAAAACACAGTAACATACAAAAAATAACATTCCTGCTAAGAAGAAAAAAATAATTAAACGTTACATGAAAACATTATAAAAACATTACATACCTGCAAAAAAACATGATAATAAACAGCAACAAAACATTACTGGTATGCATAAAAACAATAGAGAGAAAAACAAGAAACGTACAACTGTTTTTGGCTTTTGTTATTTTATATATTTTTTTGTTTTTATAACTTTTTTGAAATGTTTTTGTTTTTGGTACATTTTTTTTTTATAACAGTAAAGGTTAGGGCCTCTAAAAATGCGGTGACATCTTTGGAGACCCTGTGAATGTGTGCCCTATTCCTGTGTAGTGCTGTTCCCTACGCTAATACTCAACTAATGTATGATAGTGCTCGAAATAGTCACCGATGTAGAGAGCAGGCTGGTCAAAACAGGATCGGCAATAATAACGGGTGTCACGCCTGTATCCGCGTCGTCGGCAGACACAGCATCTTTTTTGGGGGTCTCGGTTGGTTAGGGGTACCAGGGATGGCATGTGGAAAATGCCGTCCATGCAGCCGGCTGCATTTGGATTGGGAACATGGGGTGCAGAACCATCTGGATACAGAAGGGCTCTGATGATCTCTTCCTGGAATTGAAGGCGAGGTCCAGTCCGTCCTGATGCTTTGTATAGCACAAAAGCGTTCAGCAAAGCCAATTGGAATAAGTAAACAGACACTTTTTTGTACTAGCATCTGGACAATTAAGTATGGCGCCAATAACTGGTCATTGATGTCCACCCCTCCCAGATTTTGGTTATATTCGTGGACACAGAGGGGTTTCTCCACAACACCAGTCACTGTTGTAATTTGGAAAGCTGTGTCTGCGTAAAGGAAGGAAAGAACGAAAACATTCTTTGTATCCCTCCACTTCACTGCAAGCAAATTTCTATTTTTCAAGCAGGCTCTCTCCCCCCAGCTAAGTCGGGATTCTACCAGCCGTTGGGGGAAGCCTCAGTGATTAGATCGCCCGGTGCCACATGCACCAATTTGGTGATCAAACAAGTGACTAAAAAGTGGCACACTTGAGTAGTAATTGTCCACGTACAAATTGTACCCCTTTCCGGATAAGGGTGGCACCAAGCTCTACACAATTTTGCCAGCGCTCCCTATGTAGTCTGGGGATCCTTCCCGCTCTGCATGACTATCTTTGCCCTCATAAACCATAAAGCTATATGTATAGCCTGTGGCCCTGTCACAGAGCTTATACATCTTGACCCCGTATCTGGCACACTTGCTGGGGATGTACTGTTTGAAAGCAAGACGGCCAGCAAATTTAATCAGGGACTCGTCCACCCACACAATTTGGTTGGGAATAAAAAGTGCTGTGAAGTGGTTTATGAGGGGCCGAATTTTGTGGAACTGATCATATTCAGGGTCACCCCGTGGACGACAGAGTTCATTGTCGTTGAAGTGCATAAACCGCAGGATCTGCTCGTATTGTGCCCTGGCCATGCAAGCAGAGAAGACATACATATGATGAATTAAGTCAGTGGACCAATATAACCGCAATTCAGGTTCTTTATGTATGCCCATGTTGAGGGTAAGGCCCAGAAAGGTAAATTCGGAAACCGTAATTGGTTTCCAATCTTTGGTAAGTGATGAATTGGGGATTAGCGTTGATGCATTGACCAGCATATAAATTGCTTTGGTCCACTATAGATCTATAGAGATCTTTGGTGAAAAACAGCGAATAAAGATCGACCGTAAAGTCAACTGTATTCACCTGAATTCGGGGTTGGCCAGTGAATGGGGGAAGTACGGGCGCTGTATCAGTGGTGGGTTGCCAATCAGGGTTTGCAAGCGCAGCAGAGAGGGCACTGTGGGCCTGTGTTTGTCTTTGTGGCTGCGGGAGACTACTTGTGCTAGCCACACCAGCTTGAACTGCACTTATGGGACTCTCCACATCACCAAGTGTTACTGCAGTGCTGGTTGTATGACCAGGGTGTACTAGGCCACTGGTACTAGCCAGGTCACCAGGAGTAGCGGTGCTAATGCTGGCTCTCTGCTCCATACAAGAGCCCTGCGGTTCTTGCACCTCAGCGACAGCAGAACGGGATCTGGTATGCCTAACCTATCTAATGTTTGTGCGTGCGTGTCAGAGTACCTAACTGGCCCTGCCTGGTGTTTACACTAACCCTAACACATGCTAAAACCTAACTGAGGTCACCGCCGGGCGATCAGGGGTTAAAACCTATAAAAGGTATATATATATATTATATATACGGCGGCTAATCTGATGGGGTAAATAACTATCTAGCTAGCGTCACCCGTGACACTTATGCAGTGGTGACAAGGGGCAATCAAGGCGTTAAAAACTTTAACTGGGGGGAGGGGGGGGATAAAAGGGTTAAATGTGTGCCTATGTGTACTGGTGTTAGTGTAGCATTGTGCAACTCACATTCTCTCCTCTCTGCAACGGACAAGGACACAGAGAGGGAGATAACATCGCTTCCCCTGTTTGTGTTTACATTCCACAGACAGGGGATATGACCAAAAATCATTGGTCTATTCCTGTAGAGTGAACAGTCCTCTAGCGAATCGAACTGCCGTGACCGCCCTAGCTGTGCCCGCGATCGCCGTTTATAGACGGCGATCTGCAGAATAAAACCACACTGCAGCAGTAAATATAACGGTAAGAAGTCAGGAACTGGTTAAAGGGGGCTTCCAGATTCTGATAAGCCCCCTGCCCGCAGCCCCCGACAACCAACGGCCAGAGTTGTTGGGAAGAGGCCTTTGTCCTCATCAACATGAGGACAAGGTGTTTTAAGGTGGGGGGCGCAGATCCCCCCTACTCAAAGCACCCATACTCCCCATGTTGAGAGCAGGTGGCCTGGTATGGTCCAGGAGGGGCCGCTCGTCCACACAACCTCTCCTGGCCTGCCAGGCTGCGTGCTCGGATAAGGTTCTGGTATGGATTTTGGGGGGGACCCCACGCCATTTATTTTTTTTTGGCGTGGGGGTTCCCTTTAAAATCCATACCAGACCGAAGGGTCTGGTGCCTCTTGGGGGGGGGGACCCCACATAATGTTTTATTTTTGTGGGGGTTCCCCTTCACGATACTCTGAACACAAGTCGCACCATCTTGATCCGACTTTTGGTGCGACTTCTATTCAAATCAATGGGCTCCCATAGGGAACCATAGATTTTGAATAGAGGTAGCGAACCGCCGTGGGAACAATGCATTGACCCCAATGCAAAATGCTGCTAAAATTGCGTTTTTAACAAGGCTTTTTTCCTGGTGTTGGTACCGACGTTACAGCTCTTTTTCTTAAACGCCCATGTGTATGAGGCCTAATAGTACTATATTAAATAACTTCCTCTAGTGGTCAAATTCCAGCATTACATGTAATGTGGACAATTGTTTAACCCTTCTGGCACCAAAATGAGTCATATAAAATACAACCACAGTCCTATTAGGTACCATAACTATGGTAATTTCTGAAAGGAAGAACTGTTTATTTGAACAAGAATACAGGCTTTTATACCCTTGAGAAGGAGGTCAGTCACCACATTAACAATGACCCAAATACTTACCCAAAACATCACACAATGGTTTAGCTAACGAGGCACAGCTGACCCATAGCTAATCCCATCATAGAGGATCCTTATGAGTTTAGTCAAATCAGCCACCCGACAAACAATAGGTGAAAGGGAATTCACACCTAGATAATGATTTGATTAATCAGGGTGCCACTACAGGTCAGTCTGCCTGGCCCCAAGGTCACACATTATCACAAGTAGAAACACATAGCACCTTCAGACAATAGCAGGAGACCCCCAGTAACAGACTGTCCAGTCCTACATGGAACAATGTGACCAGCTCTTTCAATGAACACGTGTAGTTTAGAATCAACAAACCAGGAATAGTCTTTATATATTTGAGGGATATTGTTGATAAATATTACTGTTCTATCTGAAGTAATCCAAACCGCATTCTCAGCATCCATTAAGTAGTTGTCCATTTATTTTCTCGGTCACCCTGTGCCCCCTAATTGACACAGGGTGACTTACACATAAGAGGGGCATGGGGAGTTGAAAAAAAGGTTCATTGACGGACACAGCAGCTCATAGACTATTGGGTTATGCTGCCCTCTTCAGGAGTGGACTAGACAGAACATGTAGTTTAACAACAAAAAAGACACAGCCCCTCCCAGGGGGCAGTCCTCACTGGCAGTAACCCTCCACCCTGCAACAGCTAGCTCAGTTTTTTCTGCCTAGTGCAAGGAGTAGGACCTGGCTCCCTGCTGGGACCTGTGGTACCTCTGCTTTGGTTCCACTTCTGCTGTGTTTTTGGATGAAGACTGCAATCAAGTGCTGGGCTGGGTGACAGGCTGGATAATATAGATCCAGGTAGTCTCCCCAGCCCGGCCATCGAGCGTCCGCAGACCTTAGCTCCGTGCTGGGTCGGCCGCTACAGGCCCCTAACAGGATGGGGCAGCCCCACGGGTTAAATGTCCCACCAGAGCACATATAACCGGGCGATTGGGTCAGTTTCACAGTGCTACCATGGCCGACAGCTCCCACCCGGAATGGACGGAGAGGCAGATCTGTCTCGGGTGGGATTCCCGCTCCGCCCGACTGGATGGGTAAGTACGCCCCCCCACTCCTGCTGGGGTATGGGGGGAGCAGGCGGGTTTCTCCCCAGGGTGTTAGGCTGGCGGGCTGGTTTCCCCCTTCTCTTCACCCCCTCCCCCATCCCCTTCCAGTGCTGCACTGCCGCTGGTCCCCCCTGGTGTCCCCTTGTGCTGTCCGGGGTTTTTAGTTGCACCCCTCACCCTCCTGCCTTGTGCTGCGTCTGGCAGCCATTTTGGTGTAGTCACGGCCGCCATTTTGTTGTGGTCAGCCACATGGTTTGGCCTTTAGTGTGTCCGGCACCCATTTTCTTGTGGTCTGTGTACACGATCTGACTCCTGTGTGTGAGGGGGTGGTCCCTGAGGTCAGTCTGGCACCGTTTCTCCCCTCAGCAAGGCACAGAGACACAGCAGCACATATGGAGCAGGCAAGGCAGCGGCAGCAGTGGGCCACAGAAAACATGGTCAGTTGAGCAGGCAGGTGGTGAGTCCACCTGGGGTTACCCTCCTGCAGGAAGCCTGCGCAGCGTTTTGGGGTGGGGGATGTCTGGTCTACCTGGTAGCTAGGCCTCAGTTAGGTGGCATGTTACCAGGGTGGGTGACGCAATGGCAGCCGATGTGGGTGATTCCCCACCACACCTCTCCGTGGTTGCAGCCAGCGCCTCAGGGACTGTCCTTTGTCTCCCGGGTAGAGACAGCCTGTGGGCATAAGGTGGTTAAAAAGCGGCCCCTACCCTCTCCCTCCTCTGGTGAAGACTCGGACCCTGAAGGGGGCTCCACCGTGATCGGGAACCCCCTTGACCTGTCGGATGACGAGGCCCCAGATCCTCTGATAGCGAGGAGGAATCTTCAGCGGCCACTGCTGCACACGAGAAGGCACTGGTAGGCGCCCTGATTACAGCAGTACACAATACTATGAAGCTGGAAGAGGCAGCTGGAGCTTCGCAGGAGCTGACCATTCCCTTTGATTCACATAAACCTGCCCGTGTGGCTAAAGTTTTCCCTTATTTGCCTTGCTTTGATAAGTTTGTCTATAGAGAGCGGGAACGGCCTCAGAGTTCCTTCCCCATACCGAAACAGTTCTCTGTGCGCTATCCTTTTGAGGACAGCCTGGTAAAGAAATGGGCGTCACTCCCCGTGGTTTATCCTCCAGTGTCTTGCCTGAATAAGGCGACCACGATTCCGGTGGAAAGCACACCGTCTTTTAAGGACCCGTCTGATAGAAAAGCCGAGGCTGTCGCCAGATTCATGTTTGTTCTGGTGGGCTCAGCTATGCGGCCTGTATTGGCCTCTGCTCTGGTGTCACAAACGCTCACAGAATGGGCAAAGCTATTGCACCGCGAATTGAGCAATGCAAAAGTCCCTCCTAAATTTGTGGAGCTCGCTGACCAGCTCGTCCAAGGGCTTAAATATCTGTGTGACGCAGCCCTGGATATGGCCCCCCTGTTATCAAAATTGTCTGCCTTCTCGGTGGTTGTCAGGCGGTTACTCTGGCTGAAGTCTTGGTCGGCGGACCAGACATCTAAGAAGGCCCTGGCGGACTTGCCTTTTCAGGGTGGGAGGGTTTTCGGAGCCACCCTGGATGAGATCATAAAGGATCTCACTGGTGGGAAGAGCACCTTTCTTCCGGAGACTAGAAGGAGTACGGAGCCCCGTCGTAGGCAGGGTCCCTCCTTTTTGGCTCAGAAGAGGCTTTTTCGTATGTCCCACTCATTGGCCAAGGGCTCTCAGACCACCAAGCCTCCCGTGGTTGGACAGAAGCGTCCCTGGCAGCGTAAGCGTAACAAGCCAGACAAGTCCTCAGCATGAAAGGTTGCCCCCAGGCGTCCTTCGGGTGGAGAGAAGTCTTCTGTGGTTTATGGACCGGTGGACTTCCCTCATTTCGGAATGCTGGGTGCACTAAGTGATTTTGTCTGGGTACAAAATAGAATTTCTTTGCCTCAAATATGCGACTCCTCCCGAGCAGGCTGCAGGCCCTGCTAGGGGCAGTCTAGGACCTGCTTCGTCAAGGGGTAGTGGTCCCTGTCCCGACTTCGGAACTTTTCTGAGGGTTTTACTACAACCTGTGTGTGGTTCCAAAGAAGGATGGGGTACGGCCGATCCTGGACCTAAAGGCCCTCAACTGCTTTGTACATGTACGAAAGTTCAGGATGGAGTCTGTCCGCTCTGTGGTGGCAGCACTTCACCAGGGCGATTTTCTGGCTTCCCTCGACATCAAAGATGCGTACCAGCATATTCCCATATGCGCTCAGCACCAGCACTTCCTGTGCTTTGCGGTCAGGGAGCATCACTATCAGTTTGTGACTCTCCCTTTTGGCCTGGCCTCTGTGCCTCGGGTCTTCACCAAGCTATTTGCCCCCAGTTCTGGCTTTGTTGAGATAGAGGGGCATCGCGGTGGTGTCGTACCTGGGCGACCTCTTCTTGCAAGCGGAGTTGGCTCCAGCCCTGAGGGACAATGTGACGATCATCATGCACACTCTGCAGGAGTTCAGCTGGGTAATAAATCTCCCAAAATCGGTGCTGACTCCGTCTCACCGATTGGAGTATCTGGGTCTGACCCTAGATGCAGCCCAGGCAAAGGTTTTCCTTCCACCGATCAAGCTACAGACGGTTCGGTCCCTGCTGTCCCAGAAATGGTCCTCCCTACACTTTTGCATGCAGGTCCTGGGGCTCATGGTATCCACCTTCGAGGCGGTTCCATACGTCCAGTGTCACACCCGGGCTCTGCAGCAGGAGATTCTTCTGAAGTGTGACAAGTCCCCATCGTCCTTGGATTGGCTGATCAGAGTAGACCGCCAGACCAGGACTTCACTGCTCTGGTGTTCGCGGGCTCTGGCCCTGTGGCTGGGGAAGTCGTTCCTCCCACTTCATTGGACGGTGTTTACGACGGATGCCAGCCTGACCGACTGGGGGATATTCCTGGGGTTGTTGTCGGCCCAAGGCCGATGGTCCCCGGAAAAGTCTTGTCTCCCGATCAATGTCCTGAAACTTCGGGCCATCATGTGCTGCCTCTCCCACTGGACAAGGAGGCTGCATGGGTGCCCTGTCCAGATCATGCCACGGCTGTGGCATATGTGAATTACCACGGCGGGACAAGAAGCTCGGCTATGGCCTCGGAGGTGGCTCACATTCTGCGGTGGGCGATCTCCACCGTTAACATTCTGGGCGTAGAAAACTGGCAGGCGGACTACCTCAGTCAGGGGTTGGACCAAGGAGAGTGGTCCTTGCACCCGGGCGTGTTCCATCAGATTTGTCTGCGTTGGGGCATTCCAGACTTGGACTTGTTAGCATCGTGTTTCAATCGGAAGGTGCAGACCTTCGTGAGCAGGACAAGGGATCCTTTGGCGGACGCGGCGGATGCTCTAGTGGCTCCGTGGGCTCGGTATCGGCTCATCTATGCCTTTCCCCCTCTCAAGTTGCTTCCGCGCCTCCTGCGCAGAATAGAAGCAGAAGGCATACCGACCATTCTTGTAGCTCCAGACTGGCCAAGGCGCCCTTGGTACGCCGACGTGGGACGGATGGTGGTGGATGTCTCCTGGCGACTCCCGCTTCAAGAGTATCTACTGTGCCAGGGGCCCATCTTGCATCCTGCTTTACCCTCTCTGGCTTTAATGGCCTGGCTATTGAATGCCAGGTGTTGAGGGATCGAGGTGTCTCAGACTCTGATCCCCACCATGCTCAAGGCACGTAAGGCCACTTCCTGGAAGATATACCTCCGCACCTGGAAGGCTTACATCGCCTGGTGCGGGAATGGGGGGTGGAATCCCTGATCTTTTTCAGTATCTCGGGTTCTGGCTTTTCTGCAGAGGGGTCCTGACCAGAAGCTGGTGTTGAGTACGATCAAGGGTCAGATTTCTGCCCTGGCGATCTTTTTTCAGCGTCCATTGGCGACGCACTCTTTGATCAGTACCTTCGTGCAGGGGGCTCGACATGTCGCCCCCCAAGTACGGTCACCTCTGGCGCCATGGGACCTTAATCTGGTCCTCTCAGTGCTTCAGAAGCCGCCGTTTGAGAATATCAGGGAGATCTCACTACAGTTGCGTTCCTGGTAGCTATCACATCCGCTCTGTGGGTGTCCGAGTTGACAGCTCTGTCCTGTAGGTCTCGATATCTGGTCCTACACAAGGATAAGGCGGTTTTGCGCCCGTTACCTTCCTTCTTGCCGAAGGTGGTGTCGTCTTTCCATATCAATGAGGACATTGTTCTTCTTTCGCTCTACCCGCGCCTGTCTCATCCAAAGGAGGTTGCTTTGCATTCGCTGGATGTTGTTTGGGCCCTGCGGGGGTATCTAGCGACCATGGCCTCCTTTCGGAGGTCGGATGCACTGTTTATAGTAGCGGATGGTCCACGCAAAGGCCTGGCGACCTCGTCAGCCATTATTTCCCACTGGATTAGACAAACGGTGACCCGAGCCTATGCTGTTAAGGGTCTAGAGCCTCCCTTCCCAGTGGCGGCTCACTCTACCAGGGCGGTTAGCACTTCCTGGGCTTTCTGACATCAGGCGTCTGTGTCTTAAGCGTGCAAGGCGTCTACTTGGTCTTCTGTGCACACCTTTTCAAAATTTTACAATGTTGATGTTTTGGCATCTTCAGATTCTGCATTTGGCCACAATGTTTTGCAAGTGGCCGCGTGAGACGCAATTTTTTTCTAGTTCCTCACAGAGGGTTCTGTTGGGTGAAGTTGGTTGTTTTCGTTACCCACCCCGTTTTGATGCTGCTTTGGGACGTCCCAATAGTCTATGAGCTGCTGTGTCCCTCAATGAACAAAAGAGAAAACTCGTAAAATCCCTTTCTCTGAGTTCATTGACGGACACAGCACCCACCCCTCCTGTTCAAGTTTGTACTGCTTGTTACGAAGTGAGCTAGCTGTTGCAGGGTGGAGGGTTACTGCCAGTGAGGACTGCCCCCTGGGAGGGGCTGCATCTTTTTTGTTGTTAAACTGCATATTCTACCTAGTTCACTCCTGAAGAGGGCAGCATAAACCAAGTCTATGAGCTGCTGTGTCCGCCAATTAACTCAGAGAAAGGGATTTTATGGTAAGTAAAAAAAAATCCTGTTTTCCCAGTACTCTCCAAAAGCCCCTGTCCCGGCTAGGTCTGTCACAACATTCTATGATTTGTACTGCATAGAAATAATGTATCTGCATTATGCTCTTGAGCAAAATGTTTCTGTAAATTGGTGGGCTTACTGGATTTAAAGAATTGAAGCCAGAAAAAAATGTGTTCTTTCTGGTACAGTACAGGACAAAGGTGTAGTCATAGATGACTGGGTTATATGCAGCTACATTCAGGTGAATGGACCCTGGAAAATCAGGGCTGTAAGGACCCCCATAAAACCCCTCCCACTCCCAGTAACCCTCAGTAATTGCTAGTGTCCTTAGGTAATGGATGTTTCCCTTGTCGGAGGGAGATTACTTGTTCTTCTAGAAGTTTCCTGAGTGGTCCTCTTCCAGTACCAGTAGTGTACCAGTGATTTGAGCTAATGGCACAGCTTCCAGATTGGTACCCTAGGCATACCATTGTGGTTGTGCCCTGTCCCCACTAGATGGAAGACATGGGGCCAGCTTATGTCACTTGGGTACTGAACCCTGCCTTTGTGCTCCTGTTCAGCACATGCAATGCATGGAGTTAGAAACTGGGCGCTATACAAGTCCAGGGCAGGGCGATCCCCACAGGTGTGACTTAGTCCCCAAAGACCCCCTCGGGAGTATACCTGTTCAAAGAGGTTGAAGCCCTAACATCCTGCTGCTGGACAAAGTCTGATCTGCTGCAGTGAGTCTAGGCTCTACCCCTTCCCTGGGCACAGTGTGCTATGCTTTGTTGCCACGGTTACCCAAGCTTCCCATACGTGATCGGCTGTGGATGTGTGTTGAGAAGAAGGACATTAGGGGACAGCACATTTAGAAAAGAGTACTATGATGGGGCAATTATGACAGGGGTAGAATGATGGGGCAATTATGATAGGGTTAGTATGATGGGGAAATTATGATGGGCAATTATGACAGCGGCAGAATGATGGGGACAATTATGACAGGCAGAATGATGGGTCAATTATGACATCTAGCATCTCCTGGGTTTGTCCATGTCATCTAAAATGTTTCCCTCTGAATTCCTTTCACCTTTTCCATAGAGACATAGACATGAGCTGGCACCACCACCAGAGCCACCAACCATTGACCTACTGGAGAGTCCATTCGTCAATTGCGAGCCAAAAGTCAATGAAGTGAGGAGTGCCATAAGATCAATGAAGAACAGAAAGGCGCCCCGAGTGGACCTACAAAAATTATCAAAGATGGAGAAGACATCTTGCTATAATGGCTTCACATTCTGACAGCCATCTTCATGCCAATCCTGAATACAGATAAAAGCCGGAAATGTAAGAACTACTACAACATCGGCCTCTATTCAATCACTGGGAAGGTGTTCATGAAGATCGTACAATCAAGGCTGCAGCAACATCATGAACAGAAAATTTAGGCCACATTGGGGCTGCATTGATCAAATATTCACCATTCTTCAACTGGTAGAGGAAAGGATTAGGTGTGAACCATCATTGTCTTCATTGACCTCAAATCCAGATTAGACCATGTGCACTGGTCTGCCTTGTTAAGGGCATTGGAGAATAACATGTGCCACTGAAGATCATCAAACTTATCCAAGCATCATACAATTGTTTATCTAGCAGTGTGTGGATCTGAAATTAACTACCCATGGAATTTACAATGCAAACTGGAATCTGCCAAGGAAGATGCTGCTTTACCCCTGCTTTTTCAATATTGTGATCAATGCCATTATGAGAAAAGCATTCAAGGATAGACATGGGGTCCAGTACAACGTGAACAACTTTCTGGACTCTGCTCAAACCTGACATGAATAAGCTTGAGTTCTTCCCAATGCGATGTCTAAGAGAATTTGGGTGTCTCTCTTTATGATTGCCTGCAGAACTAGACCTTCAGTCGAAAATAAATCGAAAAATACAGACTGCTATGGTATGTCCAGGTTTGCAGAATGAACACCAATCGGCTGCCATGTAAGCTCCTCTGGCAAGATTGACCTGTCCACAGGAAGGTTCAACAAACAACAGGGAAGAAAACATGGCTCAAACACATTGAGGAAGACCTAAGGAACTAGCCACTGACCAAGGACTTGCCCAGAAAATTGTCACCAAGAGTGGAAACGTATTGTGTACAACACACGGTACCCAGTGGCACCTCCATAATCACCAGCTAAGAATTAAAGAAGAAAGAAAAATCTGGATTATATTATGAACTGAATTCATGCAACTGAAATTGCTTCTTTAACAACTTAAAAGGCAGCTGTAGTATTTTTGCTTTTATTTAGTTCCCCCACACTTATGAGTACAGCCCACCTGGTCTTATATTTACCTTCTTCCTTAATTCAGTGATCTTTACTGTGGATCCTCTTTGAACTGAAAAAACATGCTTCTTACTGCGCAAGAGTGCTGCAGCCCCATTCATTCCCCTGTTACTTATGGTGATCTTAAGCAGTCGAACAGCAGAGAATAGCTTTCCCATAGCAACAAATGGGACTGCGACCATACCATGCACAGTAAGCAGCAGCCATTTTCGGAAGAAAGGCTGTGCAGTTCTGAGCGTGGCTGGGCGGTAAAGATTGTTGAATCGGGTGGAAGGTATGTATAAGACCTAGTTTGCAGCACCCAGGGGGCTGGGAAAACAAACAAAAAAAAGAAAAACTAAAGTATCCCTTTACAGTGGTAACAAACTCTCTCTCTTAATTTTTACCTACAGGTAAGCTTATAATAAAGCTTACCTGTAGGTAAAATGAATATCTCCCAAACATGCAGTGTTTAGGAGATATTCTAGTGAGCAGCAGTCAGTGACGTCATGGTGCATGGGAATCTGAAAGAATGGCACACCCATGCAGTTCCTTCAGAGCTGTGTGCCACGGCTGAGACTCCTGCGCACATGCGCGGCAGTGATGTCCTTGTGGCTCAGCCAGACAGACGGCTGGAGTCTGTGAACCCGGAAGGGAGATCAGGTGAAGATGGAAGCCTCTGCAGCAGTGGTTTTAAGGTAAGTCTTTCATAATGTGCTAGTATGCGATTCATATTAGCACATTATGATATTGCTTTGCAGGGGGAAACTTTTTTTTTCATAGATTTTACTACTGCTTTAATCTATTGTGTATTGAAGTGTGGGGGATTTTAAGATATGTTTTGAACCATTGCTTTAGAATATTTAAACTCTTTTCAGCTTAGATTTTTGAAACGTGAAAGCATTAGCCAGCAAACTTGCCCGTACATAGCAGACACCTTTTCATTTTATTTATATTTGTGTGTGTTATACGGTACAAAGGGATCTGTATTTTAGATTGCTGGTCACAGGCAGTACTGCAACACCAGGCTTTTATTCTGAAGTGCACTGCAGCTTTCAGCTTAGGAGGCTATTCAGAGCAGCGGGCTTGTCAGCTTCAATAAACTGCCAACCAACAGAAGATTCTGCTGATGTCCAAGAATTCAATCAGCTTTTGCTACACTGCATCCTCTGCGTATTAACCAGCAAACATCTCCGTAATCACTTCTTTCTCCATAAATGGATTTTATTTTATCTGCGTTTTACAACATACCAGGTAATGTAAATACTTATTTGAGGACTGAATGATGCAGCAATTTCTAAAAGCACCTTCTTTATAAGTACTGGCTATCTATTTCTGTGTAGCTTTGACCAGGTAAGGTGGTAATGTGTAGGGTTGCAATATTAATAGGATCTTATTAACTATTTAGATGATCTTTTAAATGTTTATTGCAGTCTTCACTGCACAGCTGCTTATTTGTTCATTTGATGTAATAGACTCTTATCATTATCATCATCATCCTGTATAACAAAACCAGAAAATGGCCATGCATCACAAAAACAAAACCTGCCAAACAATAACTTTATATTCATATTTACTTATTAAACATTTTGAACAGTTGAAGGTTGCTTTGGTTTTCATTATTAATCATGCTTAGAAGGTTAACACAGCAACTGAGGCGTACAGTGTTGTCAGATTAAATTAGGGCACATAGCAAAAGGGTTCATAAAATATATTGCAGGCTATTGTGAAAGGGATGTAGCTTAGCATATAGCCTATATTATTTTTTCTGTCTGCATGTTTTACAGTTTAAGCGTATCCAAAGCCAAATTTTTATTTTTAGTTTTGGATAGTGTAGAAACCGTAAAACCCCCTATCAAGTTTTATTTCACTCTGGGTGCCCTTTGGGGAGATTTACCCTCTCTATGGGGTCTGTTTATATTATTTTCTTATAATCGGCCATTCCATCTAATTGCCATAAAGCAGTATTTTCCTAAAATACCTCAAACCGGAAAATGCTGCATTATGGCCACTAGCTGGAGCTGATCACCATAGGAAATAAACATATTTGATACAATACGGCAATTATTCGTGACAGCTGTGTGAATGCTTAAGTTATTCACACAGCAATTGTTTTTCTTATAAATATACCCCTATCTTTGGACAGAAAGTGATGGAAAATCCAAAATCAGGTAGTTGTCATAGCAAGTTCCTAACCATTCCATACTTCGTCCAAAACTAAAAAAACATTTTGGCTTTAGATATACTGTATGTTACATTTTAATCCAAATCTACCCATTATCCACATGTACAATAAAGGAAATTTAGTAGCTTTAATAAAGTAAATTGATATACTGAATTGAAAGTTGGTAACTGAAGTGCTTCAGAATAACATAATGTATTGGCACCTATGTATTGTGAAACGGGACGTGGATTCGTTTCAGGACATGTTCAGTTGTAGGATACATAGGACCAATTGAGTACAGTCTGTACTTGAGTACAGCTTGGGGCTTGAAGAAGAAGGGGGCATACCCCAAAAGATCGTCCTAAAAAATTAGATGTTAGTGCAAATAAAAAAGTATCACAGATGGTACTCAATTGTTCTTGTTGCAAGTGCACTGATACAGCTACAATCACCTCAATAATACATAGGGAAACTCATTTAGACATGCTTTGAGTTATAATATTTTAATTGTGATATTTATCCTGACCAAGTTTTCCCAATTCTGGTGCATCATTTTGTTGGCAATGTAAACCAATCCATGCCAAAATTTTTGGAAAATGCAGGAATAAAATTGAAAATGTATTTTTTTACACAAAGTAGTCAATTAATAAGAGATTTCTAGCACACATCATGAGCATACTTAAAATGACACCCCAAACAAAATATAGCTACTCATTCCAAGTATGTTAATAGCACATGTGTGAGACTTTTTCACAGCCTAGCCTTATAGAGGGGTCAAAAATCCATGGAAGAATCTTCAGGCTTTCTAGGGACTTTTAAATTACACATCTAATTTTCTGACTACCTATCACATTTTTGGAGGCCCTGGAGCACCAGGACAGTAGAAACACCCACAAATTACCACATTTTGGAAAGTAAACACCCCAAGATATTCTTTAAGGCTGCATTCCCACCTGGGCATTTTGTAGCTTGAAGCCTGAAGCTACAAAATGCTGAAGGGGAAAAAAATCAATGATTCTCTACGGAGGTGGTTCACATCTCCACTCAAAAACGCCTGAAGCCATAAGCCTGAAAACGCCTGAAGCTCAAACAAATTCTGGAAGTATTTTTTGTAGCTTGATTTGGGCATTTTTCTACTTTTTACATTGGTGACCTTTTGACCTGTACAAAATCGCGGTAAAAATCGCCCAGGTGTGAATGCCTAAGAAGCGCAGTCTTTTGAAGACTTCATTTTATTGCCATAGGTTTTTGGAAATTTTTTTTACACAAAGTTGTCAATTTATTAAGGCATTTCTCATATACAGAATGGACATAGAATTACACCTTAAAACACATTATGCTACTCTTCCCATCAACCATAGAGTACATGTGGCTTAACACATGTGAGACTTTTCATTGTCTGGGCTGATTATGTACCAGACATTGTTTCTTTTGTGTATTACACAGATAAACCAATTCTCTCAAAAATGTACTATACTGGTCACCTTTATCAGAGAATATAGCTTAGTGTAGTATCGCCTATAGCAGTCCCCGTTTCTATAAGTCAAGCAATGCTAGCCTACTGGTACATGGCTGCCCTCAGGGATGCCATGTATACTGACCTGGTGTGTTGCAGGAAAGTGGTCAGCAGGTTGTGCAGATGATACAGTTTAGTTAGCAGGCATATACATGGTCAGCAAACAGGCAAAGGATCAGTCCAGGCAGCAGGCAGTAACGTGGGCAATAAACAGGCCAGGGTTAGTACAGGTGACAGGCAGAGGCAACAGTGCGCTGGTGTGGCGGTAATCAGGGACACTGTAACTGGTGTGGTGGTGATCAGGGACAATATGACGGTGTGTAGGTGATTAGGAACAATATGACTTGTCCAGCAGTGATTAGGGACAATATGGCTGGTGTGGCACTGATCAGGGATAATATGACTGGTGTTGTGATGATCATGGACACTGGGATTGGTGTGGCAGTGATCAGGGACACAGAAACTGGTGTGGCGGTGATCAGGGACACAGTAAATGATGTAACCTGTTGGCGCTCTATAAATCCTGTATAATAATAATGTGGCGTGATCAGGGACACTAACTGATGTGGCAGTGATCAGGGACACTGTAACTGGTGTGGCAGTGATCAAGGGCTCATTAACTAGTGTGGCGGTGATCAGGTACAATTTGACTGGTGTGGCGATGATTAGGAACAGTATGACTGGTGCAACAAGAGAGGATTGGAACTTCATATGAGGCATATGACACGAGATTACTTAAAAGATCAAAACATAATGGCATATTTATTTGAGTAAAGCACATATAAAAGGGCACATTGCAATCAATACATGCATGAATATTTGATAAATTCATATATATACACATAGTTACCATGAACCATATTGCATTTCTTGTATTTACAATCACCAAGGTCCTCATAACACATATGATAATGTAGGCCGATTTGTACTTGGTATCATGTGGTAGTTGATATGAAAAAATTATCACAATGGAATCTAAAATTGGAAAATGTAACAAAACATAGATGTAAAATATAGCTGCATCCAAAAAGCTTGATGCATTTCATGGATTCACTCCACTTCCTCAGGAGCGGATGCATGATGCGTATAAACACGGCCTTCAAATTCAAGTATGCGGTGCTGAAAAGGTGGGAGTCGCTGAAAACATCTGTCCCGGGAGCTGTGGTCATGCAAACCCGCGGGAAAAGAGGTGCACACAGGCATAGGCCTGGCTTCAAAGGGATGGGGGGCTCCATGTTGTAATCTGATATGGAATAATATCTCCAAGGATTTCTTAAATAGGCACTAAAAGCCCAAGATTCACATGTTGGGTGTGATGTGTCCAAGAAAGCCTATCACTGGTGTGGCAGGGATTAGGGATAATGGCTTGCAGCACTGACATTGAGTGATATTAGAGAAGCCAGCCACTGTACATGTTTGCAGCAACAGCGGTACAATGTCTATGTAGTGACACTGCTCTTGCTCCAGTAGCAGCATGTAAAAAAAAGTAATTATTTTTACTTTTTTTTTTTTTTTTTTACATATTATCACCAGAGCAGTGCAGTGTTACCATCCTGACATTGTGCTACTCTGGGAGTGTGATCAGGGATTTTATTTTTTTTACACTCCGATTGCTTTTTACAGTGATGATCACCATAATAAGCAATCCGTAACACTGTTCAAAGATTTAATTTAGAAAACCTTGGTTACTACTGTGATCGGTCACAACTATCACATGGTACAGGGCCGCTGTGATTGGCCCTGGTACCATATGATCGCTGTGACCAATCCTGAGATCACATAGTAATAAGCAAGGCATTGTGCATGATAGCATTGCTTACTACTGTAACTGTGATTGGTTACAAAGATCACATGGTACCAGGGCCACTCACAGCAGCCTGGTACCGTGTTCAGTTAACCAGTTGCCATGGATTGACGGCAGCAACATGGCTCTCCTACGCGGATCGCTTTCACCTGACGGCGGGAGCGTGCATTGTGGGCTTGCGCTCACTGGCTAGGGAGGGAGCCAATCAGCGGGTTGGGTGGACTCGATGTCCGCCGGCCACCCGAGATCGCTCCCCCGCAGTGACAGAACAGGGATCTGTGAATGTAAACAAATGGATCCCCGTTCTGACAGGGTAGAGAAGAGCGATTGTATGTTCCCAGTGTATGGGAGCAGCGATCACTCTCCTCCCCCAGTCATCCCAGCCCCCACACAGTTAGAACACACTGACAAGGAACACATTTAACCCTTTGATCGCCCCCTAGTGTTAACCCCCCTGCCAGTGACATTTATACAGTAATCAGTGGCTATTTATAGCACTGATCGCTGTATAAATGTCAGTGGTCCAAAAAAAGTGTCCGATATGTCTGCCGCAATATTGCAGTCCCGCTAAAAATCAATGCCATTACTAGTAAAAAAAAATATCAATTCTCATAGTTTGTAGACCTTATAAATTTTGTGCAAACCAATCAATATACGCTTATTGCAATTTTTTTTTACCAAAAATATGTAGAATACATATCGGCCTAAACTGATGAATAAATTTGTTTTTTTCAAAATTGTCGCTCTTTTTTTGTTTATAGCGCAAAAAATAAAAACCACAGGTACCACCAAAAGAAAGCTCTATTTGTGGGGAAAAAAAAGCACATTAATTTTGTTTGGGTACAACGTCGCACGACCGTGCAATTTTTAGTTAAAGCGATGCAGTGCCATGTCTCAAAAAGTGCTCTGGTCAGGAAGAGAGAAAATCCTTCCGGGGCTGAAGTGGTTAATTTTGACACAGTCAGTTACAGATCACATCGTTCTGAGAACTTGAGAGCATCCATCTAGCCCTTTATATACATTGGCCGGGTAGAAAGTGGTTAAAACGGCTTTGGTGGCTCTTTAACCACTTCAATACCAGGCACCTACCCCCCTTCCCGCTCAGACCAATTTTCAGCTTTCAGTGCGGTCGCATTTTGAATTACAATTGCCTGGCCATGCTACACTGTACCCAAATTAAATCTATATCAAAAAAGACCGAAAATGTTGAAAAAAAAAGTTTTTCTCTGTTTCTGTCAAAAAACGTTGTAAATAAGTAGATTTTCTCCATCACTGATAGGCACTGATGAGGCAGTACTGATTGGCACTGATGAGGCGGCACTGACGGGCACTGATGAGGCACTTATATGCAGCACTGATGGGCACTGATAAGCAGCACTAACGGGCACTGATAGGTGGCACTGATATGCAGCACTGATGGGCACTGATAAGCAGCACCGATGGGCACTGATAGGTGGCACTGATATGCAGCTCTGATGGGCACTGATAAGCGGTACCGATGGGCACTCATAGGCTGCACTGATAGGTGGCACTGGTGGGGGGCAATGACAGATTGCACTGGGTGTGCGATCACGGGCTATCCTGAGGACATCAATAGATGCCCAGTCAGGATAACAAAACCACCGCCCGGCCATCATTTGTCTATAGGCCAGGCGGGAAGTGACTAAGCTCTAGAAACAGGTAATAATTGATGGAGGTTTTAACTGAGACTCTTGCCCTGCATTACTGTAGTCACGTGGAAGGGTTGGTAAATTTATTGTTGAGAAGTTGAATGTGCTACCCCCACAGAAGCCCCTTGGTAATCGTGGTTCTCTGTTTGGCACCTCGACTCCAAACACCCTCAGCACCTCTTACACACCTGGTTGAATGAAACATAAGTACAGATACCTTTAACTCAGCTGTAAATTAGCACCAAGAAATAGACACAAGACCAATTACCTCAATGTATGGGTAAAATAAATGGTAGTATTCATAAACACACAGAAGGTAGGTTCAGACACAGTCTGCTATACAGTATAAGCACCATGTCAATGAAACTTAGAATAGAGTTCTGTACCACCAGACTGGAATTAACTCATGAATCAGCAAAGTCAGCAATAAACAGTACATATAGGCATTAACTGCAATGTTAATATTTATACTATAACTAGTCTATAGTGCACTCTAGAAGAATGGCTAGGATATGGTGCAATGTCCCATGAGAGGTACCTCTTAGCATAAGCAATAGGTGAAGCTGTGAAGGGACAGTCTTTAGTCCTAACTCTTTAGCCGCCGAACGTTGGAGCCCAGCTGTATAGTTGGTCCACATAAGAATAGTCCCGGTCAAGCCCGCAGGCAGCAATAAGGCTACTAGATGGTTGTAAGCACTCGGTCTATCTAGCAGCAGATAGTAAATCTCCATAGCAGCAGTCCACCAGTCCAAGTAATATTGCAGCTCACCATCCAGTCACACACAGTGATTAGTCCACTCTCTGCTCTGCACCCAGGAAACTGTCGGCACACCTGGACTCAGCACTCTGGATCCTGCTCAGGCCATCATTATGCAACAGTGGTGGGCTACACTGGGCAGTGATGTGCACTTTCCGGGCTCCATTATGGCAGCGTTTTCCCCTTTTCCTGGCAATCTTTCTCTGGGACATGCAGTTCAAAAGCTCTTGGTTAAGGCCCCTTTCACACATGTGGACCAATCAGGTCCGCCTGTTTGTTTTTCAGCTGGACCTGATCAGACGCTTTATTCACCTCTATGGAGTGACGGATGTCAGCGGTGACATGTCCGCTGACATCCGCCGCTATCCGGTCCGCTAAATCCAGACGGATGGAAACCCTATTTTCCATCCATCTGGCGGATGGGATCAGATGAAAACGGACAGGCGGATCCATTTTCATCTCCTCTATGGGAGAGCGGGGCTCTGACAGATCAGTCTCTGCACAGTGAGCAGAGACGGACCTGTCATCCGCTGGCTCAGCAGGGATCAACGAATCAATGCCTGCTAAGCTAGCGGAGTCCGTCAAAATGGACTGTTCATGTGTGAAAGGACCCTTGAGTAGAGTCTCTCTCCTTTCTACTACAGTTCCCACAGTGCAGTGCTGTCTGACTCAGGAGCTCCCTCCTCACGTTGATATATCTGTTAACCAGTTCAGCCCGCAGGGCAGCAGCTACAGAGAGCAGCTGCAGCCAGTGTTTCTCTGACTGTCAATTCTTAGTAAACACCTAGCTACAAATGTAAAATCCATGAAAGAATAAATGCCAGAAAAAAACATAATTTCATGAGTGTTTACTTATCAGAAAGTCACATTTAAGGTCTGGCAAGCTTTAATATTGATTTGGTGGTCAGCTCCCAAATGGCAACTAATATTCTGCACTGTGATACTAGCCTGGTTTAGCTTTCAGTCCCAAAATATGGAGAGGAGTGTAGGTCATACAGTATTACTTTTCTCACACATGATAGTATATGATAGCTTGCTTATCATGATACTTAAAGGAGGGGTTCGTCCATGTTGCGGCGCTTCGGAATCGCTTTTCAGGCGCTTCGGAAGCGCTGCCCATTCATTCCAATTGGCAGGGGCGGGTTGGGAGTGCTGTATACAGTGCTCCCAAACCGCCCCAAAGATGCTGCTTGCAAGACTTTTTTTTCCCATCCCACAAGCGCACTGCCCCAGTGTGAAAGTGCTCGGGGTTTCACACTTGGGCGGCATTGGAGGCAGTTTTCAGGCGCTTTACAGGTCCTATTTCTTGCGCTAAAACGCCTGAAAACTGCCTCCGTGTGAAAGGGGTCTTATGGCTGTGTGTTGAGTTATTTTGAGGGTACAGCAAATTTACACTGTTATACAAGCTGTACACTCACTACTTTACATTGTAACAAAGTGTCATTTCTTCAGTGTTGTCACATGAAAAGATAGAATAAAATATTTACAAAAATGTGAGGGGTGTACTCACTTTTGTCAGATACTGTAAATGTTTTCATAAAATGAGATGCTTGTTGAGGACAGTCTATTATTATGGCAGTGTTTCCATAGCATTTAATTTCTTCCTAATTTTGGGTCAGTTGGTGAAAAATAAATAAAAAATCATCTTTGTACAGGTGACAATGACTAAAAAATAGAGTGCGTATCAACCCTACATGTACTGCATTCCAGGGAACATACAAGTTCATTTAAGGTAAAGGGTTATATTTGCAAATAAGACCTTTGGTGTTTACTCTGTTGCAATGTGTTTCTTAGTCCTAACACATCATTCAAGTTTCCTATATATACTTAAAGCACATCACCTTGTTAGAGAGGAAACAATAAAACTGGAGCATAATAGCTGTATTAATCTGCTTTTAACACCTTATTGGCCGTTCTGCCTGATAGACATCCATCAAAAATAGTCTGTGAAGTTGGCAGCAATCCACTTCTCTGGATGCAGGCCCTGGACAAGGGATGGGCAGGAGGGGCGGCTGCCCTGGGCACTGGGGTATGTGAGGTGGTGGGCACAACGGGGAGATTGAGGATGGAGGGGATTTGTGTTGGAGGAGGATTTTGGGGGGCAGCAGGGGGTAAGAATTATTCTAAGAGGGAACATTTGGAGGGGGAGGTGCTAGGAGTGGTGATTCAGGAGGATTTATGTTGGGAGGGGGGTGGAAGAAGATTTGTGCTAGGATAGTCGATTTGAAAGGGGGGGTCCTAGAAGAGGTGATATGGTAAGGGGAGGGGATTTGTGCTAGAAGGATACATTTTTTTGGGGGGGTTGTGCTAGTAGGGATGATTGGGGGGTGTTTGCGCTAGGACTGGGATTGGGGGGATATTTGAGCTAGGAGGGGATTTGGAGTGAGGGGGGGGGGGTTTAGGGGTGGAGGATTTGTGCTAGGAGGGATGCATTTGTGCTATGAAGTTTGGCGTATGGAGGAGGCTGAGGGTAGGGTTTCAGCAGGGGGGTGGATTTGTACTGGGAGGAGAGGGAGTTTATGCTTAGGGGGTAATCATGCAAGATTAGTGTCCAAATGTTTTTTTCTTTTTTTTGGGGGGGGTTTGCTGACACATAATGCTCATACATCTTGGTGGGGGGGGGCATAGTTTGACATGTCTCTAGGTGACCTTCTCCCGCCACTGCCTGAGTGCACGCTGTCTACTTCCAGGTTTGGGTGGAGGCTCTGTTCACCGGTAATGACTCGAATGAATTGCTTTTGAACAGAGTACACCTACAGAGATTCAACACCTTGTTGAATCTATGCCACAAAGTATTAAGGCAGTTCTGAAGGCAAAAGGGGGTCCAACCCGGTACTAGTAAGGTGTACCTAATAAAGTGGCCGGTGAGTGACATCAGATTTCAGGGTAAATATAAACTTTAGTTGATTGCTATCTAATACTGGTGATTTCAGAAGGGATTGAGGAAAACTGGGCAGTTATGTGATGTAAAGGAACCATTTTATTACCAGGGTAATTATTTTTATACCAGGTAACTGCTGGTAATATACACTCACCGGCCACTTTATTAGGTACCCCTTGCTAGGGGATTTGGACCCCCTTTTGCCTTCAGAACTGCCTTAATTCTTTGTGGCATAGATTCAACAAGGTGTTGGAAACATTCCTCAGAGATTTTGGTCCATATTGCCATGCTAGCATCACCCAGTTGCTGCAGATTTGTCGGCTGCACATCCATGATGTAAATCTCCCGTTCCACCACATCCCAAAGGTGCTCTATTGGATGAGATCTGGTGACTGCAGAGGCCATTGGAGTGCAGTGATCTCATTGTCATGTTCAAGAAAGCAGTGGTGAGATGATTTGACCTTTGTGACCTGGTGCATTATCCTGCTGGAAGGAGCCATCAGAAGATGGGGACACTGTAGTCATAAAGGGATGGGCATTGGTCAGCAACAATACTCAGGTAGGCTGTGGTGTTTAAACGATGCTCAATTGGTACTAAGGGGCCCAAAGTGTGCCAAGAAAATATCCCCAACATCATTACACCACCAGCCTGAACTGTTGATGCAAGGCAGGATGGATCCACGCTTTCATGTTGTTTAGCCAAATTCTGACCCTACCATCTGAATGCCGCAGCTGAAATAGAGACTCATCAGGCAACGTTTTTCCAATCTTCTATTGTCCAATTTTAGTGAGCCTGTGCAAATTGTAGCCTCAGTTTCCAGCTCTTAGCTGACAGGAGTGGCACCCAGTGTGGTCTTCTGCTGCTGTAGCCCCTCTGCTTCAAGGTTCGATGTTGTGCATTCAGAGATGGTATTCTGCATACCTTGGTTGTAATGAGTGCTTATTTGAGTTACTGTTGCCTTTCTATCATCTTCAACCAGTCTGCCCATTCTCCTCTGACATCAACAAGGCATTTTCCTCCACACAACTGTCGCTCACTGGATATTTTCTCTTTTTTCGGACCATTCTCTGTAGACTCTAGAGATGGCTGTTCGTGAAAATCCCAGTAGATCAGCAGTTTATGAAATACTCAGACCAGCCCGTCGGGCACCGACAACTATGCCACGTATAAAGTCACTTAAAATCCCCTTTCATCCCCATTCTGATGCTCGGTTTGAACTTCAGCAAGTCACCTTCACCACCTCTAGATGCCTAAATGCATTGAGTTTCTGCCATGTGATTGGCTGATTAGCAATTTGTGTTACCAAGCAATTGAACAGGTGTACCTAATAAAGTGGCCGGTGAGTGTATATTGACAGTTGTAGAAATGCAGCCAGGATGGTAATAAACAACCATTCTCTACTATCTGAACATGATCAGGACAATCAAGCACAGAACATTCTACAAACATCAGATGCACTCTTTCACAAGCATACACAGACTTTTTTTTCTTGCGGGAAAACATTTCCTGCCTATGTGCAGCCTAAGGCCCCTTTTATAAGGGCAGTCCGATCAGGTCTGCCTGCCATTTTTTTTAGGCAGACCTAATCAGAAGGTCCATGGAGCCCTTTGGTATAAATGGACTTGTGTGGTCCCATTGTATGTAGGAACATAGCCAATCTGTTTTGGTCGCTCCTGAGATGGACTTTGGACTGTGGGATTTGTAGTGTGCATAGCAGTGTTAATTTTGGCAGCAAATTTCGATTTAGTTTTAGTCTTAGTCTTAGGACTAAAATGGCATTTTAGTTTTAGTCCCATTTTACTCTTCTGCAATTGTTTTATTTTTAGTCGACTAAGGCTGGGTCAGATGTGTGCGCACAGGGTGTGCCTGGGCACACCCTAATCACCCTGTGTGGCACAGATTCCTGATATTTCACCAAAGCCCCTTAACGGGGCTCCTAAAAAAAATTGTAAAAAAAAAAAAAAAATCATTAAAAAAATAAAATTGTGAAAAATAAAATGATACAGATAAAAACTACTGACACCATCCACTAGCCTACTCACACCAGTCTCTGCCCTAATGACATCTTCCGCTGCTCTACTGACATTGTCAGTATATATACACATGCACACACATATGTGTTTGAGCTTTGGGGTGAACACCAATGGGCTGGCTTTGCACCTATGCAAATTGGAAGCGGCTTACACCGAATCCAATTCTCATGACACTTGAAAACACATTGTTTTCAATGTGTCAGGTTCACATAAGTGCGGTGCATTCGCACACCGCGTTGCACAGAAAAATTCCCAGCCTATTAGGTTCAATGGGAACGCATCTGCCCCGCAGATGTGTTCTGCACTGAACGCGGATCTTTTCCCCTGCTTGCGGCACTTCCCCCTCCCCTCCCCAGACAGCTGCTGCATTGTGAGAACGGACAGGAGCCGCCGAACGGCAGCTCCGTCCATTCTCACAGGCAAACAGGCTGGAATTCGCACCGCTAGGGTGTGAATACAGCCTTAATCTCCAGGACATTTTAGTCAACTAAAATCATTTTAGTCGACTAAAACTCATTTTTGTCGCCTAAAATCTAATGGGTGTAGTTGAATTGTAATGCATTATTTAAGCCATTTCTACAATTTCCAAACTCATTATATACTGCTGGAGTGAAAAAATATAATATGTTATTATTTATGGTATTGAGGTATGAACATGTACTACAGACCAGTGTTAATTTTGACGACAAATTTCAATTTAGTTTTAGTCTTAGTCTTTTGACTAAAATGTCATTTTAGTTTTAGTCGTATTTTAGTAATTTCAATAGTTTTAGTTTTAGTCACCAGTGTTAATTTTGTCGACTAAAACATTTTCGTTGACTAACTTAATGTCATTTTAGTCGACAAAATTAACACTGGTGCATAGAGCATTATACTGTACATGACCACAACTAATGTCTATTGCTCCTTCTAAACAAACAGAAGTGATGGGGAAGAGGAGAGGTTCAGAAGCTCAAGGAGGATGTTACAAGAAAGCAGAAAAAATATTTTATGAAATTTAATTACAGGTCCATGCACGACCGTGCAGTGCCTTTTCTCTTACGTTCACTGACAGACGCAGCCCTATATTGACAAGTGGGGTTTATGCACATCCTACTAGGAGTAGACTAGGCAAATAGAAAAAAAGCAAGTTGACCCATCCCAGGGAGCCGTCCTCACTCCAGCATATAACCCCCCTGCTCTGCATAGCATATCAGTTTTATTATGCCTAGCCTCAGATATGGTCGCCTTTGGCGCCATGGGATTTGAATTTGGTACTTTCTGTACTGCAGAAACTGCCATATGAGAAGATCAGGGATATTCCCTTACAATTGCTGTCGCAAAAAGTGGCTTTCTTGGTGGCCATTACATCCGCTAGGCGGGTGTCTGAGTTGGCAGTGTTGTCCTGCAGGTCTCCTTACTTGGTCCTTCATAAGGACAAGGCAGTCTTGCGACCTTCCCCTTCGTTTCTACCGAAGGTGGTCTCTTCTTTTCACATTAATGAAGATATTGTTCTTCCTTCCTTATGTCCGCACCCGTCGCATCCCAAGGAATTTGAGTTACATTCTTTGGATGTCGTGAGGGCTTTGCGGGTGTATTTGGCGGCTTCAGCTTCCTTTCGGAAGTCTGATGCGTTGTTTGTGCTGACGGAAGGACCATGCAAAGGGTTGGCGGCCTCGTCGGCTACTGTTTCTGGTTGGATCAGACAGACCGTGACCCATGCGTATTCTGTTCGGGGCAAAGTCCCCCCTTTTCCGGTCACTGCTCATTCCACCAGGGCTGTTAGCACTTCCTGGGCTTTCAGACACCAGGCTTCAGTGTCCCAGGTGTGCAAGGCGGCTACTTGGGCCTCGGTGCACCCGTTTACTAAGTTTTATAAAGTTGATGTGTCAGCATCTGCGGATGCTGCTTTTGGCCGTAAAGTTTTACAGGCGGCGGTGTAGGCGCGGCTGGCACCTCCTGAGAGGATTCTGTTGGGTACAGTTGTTGTTGTTTACCCACCCCTCTTGAATGACACTGCTTTGGGACATCCCCACTTGTCAATGAAGGGCTGCGTCTATCAGTGAATGTAAGAGAAAAAGGGATTTTATTAAGAACTTACCATAAAATCCTTTTCTCTGAGTTCACTGACAGACGCAGCACCCACCCCTCTGTCTTGCGTTTGTACGGCTTCTTACGAACTGATATGCTATGCAGAGCAGGGGGGTTATATGCTGGAGTGAGGACGGCCCCCTGGGAGGGGTCAGCTTGCTTTTTTTCTATTTGCCTAGTCTACTTCTAGTAGGATGTGCATAATCCCCACTTGTCAATGAAGGGCTGCGTCTGTCAGTGAACTCAGAGAAAATGATTTTACGGTAAGTTCTTAATAAAATCCCTTTTTTACTGCGGCAGTGTGGCTGCATTCCGCAAATCACCGTAAATAAGCAGCAATTCAATGATGCACAGCTAGGGAGCGAGAGCGTGTCGCACTCTGGGTAAGTGTGCTCGCGGCTCAGGCGGACCTGATGTCCACCGGCGAGCCGCGATAAGCTGCCAGAGGGAAAGAACGGGGAACCGCCGAAGTAAACACAGCGGTCCCCCCTTCTGTCTGTGGGCATGTAAGAGATCTACTGATCCCTGTCACTGGGATCAGTTAGATCTCTGGTGCCCCTGACAGCACAGCCCCCTCACAGTTAGAACACGCCTAGGGAACACAGTTAACCCCTAGATATCCCCCTGCAGGTTAACCCCATCACTGCCAATGACAATTGTACAGTAATCAGTGGATATTTAAATTTCATGTCCACCCCCCGTCAGGGGTGTCGGTACGGGGTGCGGGATCCCCATAACACAACACATTGTACCCCTCAATTTTTCCAAACACGATGAAGGAGCGCTGGCCCCCTAACCTAGGAATAAAGCCCAACATAATACCCCAGTCATGTACGCACCCTGATTTTATGCAATGCTAATATAGGTTTGTTACTACCTCTACCCTCTCCCCCTGATGTTCAAATGTTTGAACTGCGTGTCAATTCCTAATAGACACTGTATGTAAAACGTTTTTTCTTTTTCTATAACATGACTGTGTTCTGAAAAATCTTACTAATAAAAGCTTATTGATTAAAAAAAAAAAAATGTCATGTCCACCCCAATATCAAAGTCCTAATAAATAGCAGATCGCCGCCATTACCAGTAAAAAAAAAAAAATTGTAAAAAAATGCAAGAAATGAATTCTCATGGTTTGTAAACGAGGCAACTTTTGCGCAAACCAATCAATAAACGCTGATTGCGATTTTTTTTTTTACCAAAAATATGAGGAAGGATATAAATCGTCAAAAACTGATGAATAAATTTGTTTTTTTATATATTTTTTTTGGATATGTATTATAACAAAAAGTAAGACTTTTTTTTTTTTTTTTGCAAAATTGTCGCTCTTTTTTTGTTTATAGCGGCAATCAGAATTGACGCAGAGGTGACCAAATACCACTAAAAGAAAGCTCTATTTGTGGGAAAAAAAGGACACAAATTTCTTTTGTGTACAGCGTCGCACGACCGCGCAATTGTGAAAGCGACACAGTGCTGAATTGCAAAAAGTGCTCTGGTCCTACAGTCGGAAATCCTTTCGGGAGTGAAGTGGTTAAGTAGTTGATGTGTATGGATTATTCTTGGAAAATAAGAATATCCTTTAATGTCACTTTAAATTATTTAAAACTAATGATCACATTCTCGGCAAACTCATAATTAGTTTTCATAATTCTTTCAGACATTTTAGCTGTTTTCTCATTTATCTGATCTTATTAAATACCTCATTGCACATATTCTTGTACATAACATGCTTTAGGGTGTACAGCAGGTAATGCAAACGCTGTTAAGTATTAGTACACTTGTCAATCAAATGTTTTTAATTTTTCCCCTAAAACACGCCCTTGATTCTGATGTTTAACCACTTGCCTACTGGGTACTTTCAACCCTTTCCTGCCCAAGCCATTTTTCAGCGCTGTCGCACTTTAATTGACAATTGCGCGGTCATGCAACACTGTACCCGAATGAATTTTTAATCATTTTCTTCGCACAAATAGAGTTTAGATTTGGTGGCATTTAACCACTTGCCAACCAGCCGCCGTCATTATACGGCGGCAGGTCGGCACGTTCCCGCAAAACGACGTACTGGTACATCGGCCTTTTAAATCGATTTAGCAGGCACTATCGGCGTGGAAGTCGATGCGTGTGGCTGGCAGCCGCGTCGTCCGCCGGCCACTCCGATCGCGGGATAGAGAGACAGAACAGGGATCTGTTAGCGTAAACAAACAAATCCCTGTTCTGTCACGGAAGTGGAGAGAGATCTGCTGTTCCCAGTAATCGGGAACAGCGATCATTCTCCTCCCCCAGTCAACACAATCCCCCCACAGTTAGAAACACCTCTCAGGTAACACACTTAACCCTAGTGTTAACCCCTTCCCTGCCAATGACATTTATACAGTAATCACTGTATTTTCATAGCTCTGAACGCTGTATAAATGTCAATGGTTCCAAAAAAGTGTCCGATCTGTCTGCCGCAATATCGCAGTCCCGCTAAAAATTGCTGATCACCGCCATTACTAGTAAAAAAAAAATTATATTAAAAATGCCATAAATATATCCCCTATTTTGTAGACGCTATAACTTTTGCGCAAACCAACCAGTATACGCTTATTGCAATTTTCTTTACCAAAGATATGTAGAAGAATGTATATCGGCCTAAACTGAGGAAGAAATAGTTTTTTTTTATATTTTTGGGGGGATATTTTTTCAAAATTGTTGGTCTTTTTTTGTTTATAGCACAAAAAATAAAAACCACAGAGGTGATTTAATACCACCAAAAGAAAGCTCTTTCTGTGGAAAAAAAAAGGATGTCAAATTTGTTTGGGTACATCGTCGCACAACCGTGTAATTGTCAGTTAAAACGAAGCAGTGCTGTATCGCAAAAAGTGCTCTGGTCAGGAAGTGGGTAAATCCTCCCATGGCTGAAGTGGTTAATCACTGCTGGGTTTTTAATTTTTTACTAAAAAAAAGACCGAAAATTTTGAAAAAAAAAATGGTTTTCTTAGTCTCTATCATTAAATTTTGTAAATAAGTAATTTTTCCCCTTCACTGATGGACGCTGATGAGGCTGCACTGATGGGCACTGATCAGGTGGCACGTATGGGCACTGATTAGGTGGCACTGATGAGGAGGCACTAATATCCCGCGCTGATGGGCACTGATTGGTGTCACTGGGGGAGCTTTACTGTAATCAGGGCACTGATAACATGTCCAGGTGCTCCCTGTGAGGAAATGCCGCTGATTGGCTCTCATCACCACACACTCTGTCAGTGTGAGGTGATGAGAGCCGATCACCGGCACTTCTGCAATTACATGGAAACAGCCGCTCACATGGTTAAAGAGCCGTGTGATTGGCTCTTTACAGAGATCGGGGTCACAGTGTGTCCTAGCAACATGGCACTGCCACGATCACTGTTCTGCGCGCCCGAGTGCCTGTTCTGGACGCCATCATATGAAGTCCACCCAGAACGAGAGCCGCACCGTCCCTCCGTAATTTGACGGTGGGCGGGCGGGAAGTGGTGAAATATCTAAAGCTGAATTCTAGGTACATATAAAAGGCACACATTTATGTAGCGTTGTAATAATTATAACATAAAATGTATTTTTAAAATGCAAGCAGTGTACTATACCTGAAGAGGACCTGGTATTAGGCTTCTTGCAGTCCCTGTAGAGCAGGGATATGCAAATAGCTGACCTCCAGCTGTTGCAAAACTACAAGTCCCATCATGCCTTTGCTTCTGGGTTTCATGCGTGTGGCTATCAGAGTTGTGCTATGCCTCATGGGATTTGTAGTTCTGCAACATCTGGAGGTCTGCTATTTGCATATCCCTGCTGTAGAGCAAGGCTGGAGCGTAGATGGAAGAAGCAGTACAAGGAATCGGTGGAGTTGCCCTAATTATCCCCAGAACTTAGTGAATGTGGTAAAGCTCTACTGATTTCCATCAACCAATCATGTGCTAGCAAAGTTTAGCACTACCCTCGCAGGAGCCTCTGGATTTTGGGTCCGCCAATTCCTGCATAGCCAAGCAACACACATTTTCAACTCTGATTCAGAGACAAGGGATCCGTCAATGGGATTGTTTTTGTTGTTTTATTGGGGAAAACAACTTGGATAGAGTATAGGGATTATGGGATGCCCAATTTGCCTTGAAGAACAATGATGAGGACAACTCCCTTCTCTATGTAATCCAGAAACAGAACATACACGTGACTGTATTCCCTTTGGTACAGCAACAGTCTCTATTAACTTGGCAACAAAATCCCCCTTCACAGGAGCTTTGTTTCTCAGAGTAGAATTTTAGCAGAATCTTGAATTGCAGCAGCCCTATGCCCCCTTTCTTAAAAATACCAGCCCACCACCTGGCTGCTTAGTGAAATGTCCCAAGACAAGGGATTGGGTCATAGCTTGCTAGCACAGTTCCAGAAAAAGCTTGCTCTATATTACATTACGACTTTAACCCCTTTTAACCTTGGGGATGTAGGATAACTCAACTGTTCAGGCCCCCTGCTGTACAGGTCCTTTTTCGTAAACCAGGGTGTCTCCCAACCAAGACCATGGGATAGTAGAGATGCCTCTGTACTTCTTCCTATCTCAACTCCCAGCCTGAAGGCAGCCCCCCCAAACCGGGGTTCCCTCCCGGACCACACAACACAGCTTCCTCACTCAACTCTCTTGCTGGCCAGGCGCCACCATTGTTCCATATTTAAGGGCTTATCCAACCACCCTGCCAGGGCCTTCTGCCTGGGGATTGGCCAGATTCCCTCTGACCTAGAGTAACCCAACCCAATTACAGACTCACACAACTACCATGAGTCACAAAAACAAATTTGCCTACACTAGTTACACACTAGAGGGTGCTACACAAGTGACGCTTCAGCACATTTACTAAGCTCTAGGGAAAATAAGTGAAACTGCTCTTGAAAAGTGCACAATCTATTTGCCTTTTGTAAATCAATCCCAATAAGTTCATGCACTGACAAGAAGCACACAGATAGGAGGAGAAAGAGATGAGCTCATCATTGTGATGATTTACCTGCACTGTCCAGTGACAAGCTTGGGCAGATCCAGGATAACCTGGGTTCAGTGGAAGTGAGTTGAATGATACTGACTGAGGAAATCTAGCATCAGAAAAAGCACTACTGCGGACATTTCTCAACGGAAGGTGAATATTGCAGCAAAAGATGATTTTGTTAGTTTTATTTTTAATTGGCTATTATTTTTTTGTTAATTTTGCCTGGAGTTCTTAAATGTTGAAACTATTTCATTTTAAGAACTGGAATATTGTTTTTAGTCAGCCATTTGAAAGATTTGGTAAATGCCTCTCGTTATTAGACATTGTTGAAACTGTGTAAATATTTACAGAGAGTTTAACTAGTTTATATTAGCAGTAAATGGAAAGGACAATCATAGAGAGAATGGCTTAGGTTAGTCAGTTGACATGCAGAACAGTTTTACCCTCCAATAAGCACCCAGGATGTCACTGAAGGAGCGCCAGACCAAAATAAAAACAACATCCAACATGTTTCGGGGGCTAAACTACTTCATCAGGGCTTCATATTAAACAGAACTTTAACTAGACTCAAGTGTAGCCTTTATTATATGGATCTTTGCAGGTTAAATGTAGGATCATTAGAATGAGCAGCAGGGTATGCCAGCCTTAGAGGCATTAGCATTAAGCATTAGTGTGCCAGTAAAGTGTCAGAACTCCTCCCTATACTTGTGCTAGCGCAGAGACTCAGAAAGCCTTGAAGTCAAAGCTTTGCATGACCTCCAGTGAACCAGCATACTCAAAGGAGAGGTCAGCAATGTCAGATCCCATACTTTGAAATAATTGTGATAAATTAATCAGCGCTATCAAACCTATAAACCATTATTTAAATCATATAGAAAAATATAAATTATATACAAAAAGTTGCTCCCTATAACACTCTTCAGTGATTCACCCACCACATAAGATAATACAGTAAATATAGTGAAGTGCAACTTAAATCTATCAAAACTGCATTAAGCATAAAAGTTCAAAAGTGTAATATAGTGCAGTGCAATAAGAATCTTTCAAACAGTTTATTTGAACATAAAGTGCAAAACAGTCCACTGCAAAAACAATCTCCAATATCCAATACGATACAGATAAATACACCCAATTCATGATTTAGTGCTCATCTTCCACCATGTGAACAACCTGCTCACCTAAAGACCAAAATAAGACTATGATACGCCAGGCTTGAGTATACAGAGACCCGCTCTTCAATCCTCCTTCCTGCACTCCAGGTGGCCGTTTCCTCCAACTCCACAACAGTTCACATATCCACAGCAGGATTATAGAAGATACAAAGGCACAGACATAATGTACTTTGACTAAAACATGTTTATTCTCACAAAAAGACATACACTCACTAAAAAGCAGATATTCAACAGTGTTCCAATCCTATAGTCAAATGCCGGCTCAGCTCCAGGGTGAGAGAATGGCGTGACCAGGTTTGGCTCCTTCCTATACACGTTGCTCCCTTATCATTGGGCTTCTTCAGTAGTCCTACTGAAGAAACCCAATGACAAGGGCACAACATATATGGTGGAGGAGGATGAGCACTAAATCATGAATTTATCCTGAAGACACTTGGGTGTATTTATCTGTATCATATTGAACATAAATATTGGACATTGGAGATTATTTTTACAGTGTTCAAATGAACTGTTTGAAAGATTCATATTGTGCTGCACTATATTACACTTTTGCACTTTTATGCGTAATGCACTTTTGATAGACTTGCGCTTCACTATATTTACTATACAGATCCCATACTTTAAAGGTGAAAAACCTTCTGCGCTGCCCCGCTTTTTCTTACCTGAACCCGATCGTTACAGCGATGAGCATGAGCCCAACAGCTCCAGCCGCTGTTTCGAGTCCTCATTGGATAGATTGATAGCACCTGGACCATTGGCTCCCTCTGTCTATGTCATTGGATGTAGCAGCACACACACGTGCCCTCCATGGAAAAGCGTCTCTCCATGGGGGCACCCAAGGAAGGGGAGGAGTGCCACCGGGACACCCCACAAAGGAGGATCGGGCCGCTCTGTGCAAAACCTTTGCACAGAGCATGTAAGTATGACATGTTTGTTATTTTACAAAAAAAACCTTTACAGTCACATTAACTGCTTCCTGCCTGGCCTATAGTCAAATGGCACCCGAACGGGAGCTTTCCCATCCTGGGTGGATGTCATATGATGTCTTCCCAGTCACGTGCCACCTCCATGCTTCAGAGGCTGCGCTCTGGCTCGTTCTGTCACCCGCCGTAACCACTGGACACAGCGGATAGCAGATTGCTGTACTGGGCCAACACAGCAGATAACAGATCTCTGTACTGGGCCGGCATCTGATCACATGACAGTTGTACACAATGAATTGCCTTTATTCATAGATATTCATTGTGTACTATCATGAGTATCTCTGTGATTGGTCACAGTAATCACATGGTACAGACATGGTCAGTTGCAGAGCATCTGTACCATGTGATAGCTTTGGCCAATCACAGCTATCACAGTAGTACACACTGGCAATGAAAGGATGCCATTCATAAAAATAATTGCTTATAACTGTGATCATCACTATTATAAATCATCATAGTGTAAAAAAAATTCGATCACTTCCCCAGAGTTGCACAGAAATTGTAAAAACAAAAGAAAAAAGTTAAACAAAATGCAAAAAAATATATAATAATATTGTTTATTTTTTTTACATAGTGTCACCAGTTAGTGTCCCTAATCACCACCACACCTGTCATATGTTGACTCTGTACTGCTCTGAAGACAGTATGTAAATAAAAATGTAAAAATAAATCATCATGCTCCTTACTAAATAACTTGTGGTGTCTACTTTCTATTTGGGGAGTATTTATTTGGTCCTGGCATTTTAGAGCCTCTAGAAATGAGATAGACCGTCAGTACATACATTTTAGCCTAAATTTATGAAGAAAGAATATATATTTGTCAACTTTTATAACAAAAACAAAGAAAACATTTTTTTTTCTAAATTGTCAGTATTTTTTCATTTATATAGCAAAAAAAGAAAAAAGAAACTCAGTGGTGATTAAATACCACCAAAGGAAAGTTCTATATGTCTAAAAAAAAATGATGAAAATCTAACTGGGATAGAGTGTTGCATAGCTTAGTATTTGGCATTCAAAGTGTGACAGAACTGAAATCTGAAAATTGGTCTAGGCAGGAAGGGGGTGAAAGTGTCCGGTATTGAAGTGGTTAAATAACTTTCTCATGACAGTCACTTTTATATATTCCAGGAATGCTGTTCTAAGTTGCATATCCCCCTGTAGTCTTATCTGCATTAGGTCTGCAAGTTTTGGATATAAGTATAAAGGGTCATCAAACAGAGGGTTTCATTTCCTAAGGCACAACTATCCACTAAAATAGTGCAAAAAATATTGTGACAATTAAATACAGAAAGCAGGGTACATTCCTTTCAAAATATAATCTTTCATCTGTATTGCATTGGCCTGCAGCAGATGTCTGGACTTATGCTGAAACATGGCTCAGATATTTATGAAAAGGAGCTTCTGCCTAGATTCTCATTCATACTCTGTCAATAACATTCTGTTATGTTGAAAGCTGATTTTCTTCAATGTCCTTTATGCTGTCACGCTTACCCCTAATACAGGTGGTCAGACACTATAGCTGGCTTTTGTGTTCTTCACCCATAGCAGCCCCATTTCCCATAAGGCAAGCAGGCTTACCGGTACTTTGTTGCTCTGAAGATTTATGCACAATGCTATAGTGCCTGGCAACTATGATGGGGCAGGCACGAACTGAGCACTGCAAACAGGCAGAGTGGCTCAATGACAGTCCAGGTGCAAGGCAGGCAAGGTTCAGAATAGTCAGGGTCAAATCTATAGTCAAAAGGCAGGCAGAGAGTTGTCAAAATCCGATCTGAGGTTGTCAACTAGGGAATCCAGACAGCACAGTGGGATAGACAAACCGGGAGCTTTAGCATGTGTAATCAGTGCAATTACAAGCATGAGACTTAAGGCTTGGCTGACCTAAATCAGGTTTGGTCTCCACCCAGAGACTGGTCACATTGATCATCTTGCAGGTGGACAGACAGATAGAGAGAATGTATCGCAACCAAAACTAGGATGCGGGAATAAGACCAGCAGCTGTGATGGAGCAGGAACACTACTGACATATGCCTCTATGCCCATGCTTGATTTTAAAAACAGATTTCTTTACATACTAACCCATACCCAGAGCTGCACATATACTTTTAACATTAATACCTCCGTCGTCAATGATTTTTCCTTAGATGTCCCCTCTCTAAGCAACACATTACTTATCCTCCACACACTCCAGGGCTGTCCCACGCATCCTGTTCTATGGTCCAATGTCAGTCTCTTCAAGGTTAACCACTTCAGCCCCAGAAGGTTTTACCCCCTTAATGACCAGGCAATTTTTTGTGATATGGCACTGCGTTATTTTAACTGACAACTGTGTGCTCCTGTGATGCTGTACCCGCATAAAACTGATGTCCTTTTTTTTCCCCACAAATAGGGCTTTCTTTTGGTAGTATTTGATCACCTCTGCGGTTTTTATTTTTTGCGATATAAACAAAAAAAACTACAATTCTGAAAAAAAAAAATATTTTTTACTTTCTGCTATAAAACACATCCAATAAAAAAATTTAAAAAATTGAATTTCTTCATCAATTTAGACCAATATGTATTCTGCTACATATTTTTCATACAAAAAAAATCCCAATAAACGTACATTTATTGGTTTGCCCAAAAGTTATAGCGTCTACAAACTATGGGATATTTTTATGGCATTTTTCTTTATTATCTTTTTTTTTACTAGTAATGGCGGCGATCAGCGAATTTTAACGGGACTGCAACATTGCTGCGGATAAATCAGACACCTAACACTTTTGACACTTTTTTAGGAACCAATGACATTAGACATGTGCATGATGAAAAAATGTGTTTAGTTTCGATTCATTAATCTAGTTATTTAGTTTCGTATTCTGGATTCCTTCTCGGAATTTGTTTAATGTCTTTTTCAAATTTTCTTCGAATTCGCTGATTTTTTTCAATTCAAAACGGTTGAATCAATAAATTGTGAATCGGTCGAATGGGAAGACTTTAGATTTTTTTTTTTTTATTCGAATGTGGCAAAGTGAACAAACAAAAGAAAAATCTTCATCAAATGATTACAATGACTCTTTAAAATTGAAAATTTCCTACCAAATACTTACTGTAATTTTCCTTTCCTGATGGACTCCATGGCAGCCTACGTGTGGGTTTAACCTCGCCTCTACTACCCTATAGGACACCTCTCCCATAAATCTTTGCTCCGAGCCAGCGGCTGCTTTCCATAACTAGCCTACTCCAGACATTTGGGAGAGACTCCAGCTGCCATGGCATCCATCAGGAAAGGAAAATTACGTTAAGTATTTGGTAGGAAATTTTCAGTTTTCCTGACAGACTCCATGGCAGCCTACGTGTGGGAAATAACTCGCCATACACACCTGGGTGGGCAACAAATGCTGAACAAAAGATTTATTTAACACCGTCCACTGACAGTACTTGACGGCCAAAATTAACAGAAGATAAAACAGCTGGCTTCACACAGTAATGTGACATGAAGGTATGGATCGAGGACCAGGAGGCTGCTCTGCAGATCACTTTGGGGGGACATGCCGTGAAGCCGCCCATGAGTTTGAGACACTTCTAGTTGAATTTGCTGTCACTGCCTGCGGAGGTGCCAAGCCCTTCATTTTATAGGCCCACTGGATCGCCTGGACGATCCACGCAGCAATGGATCTGACGGAGGCTCTCAGCCCCTTCTTCTTCCCGTTGAGCAGGACAAAGAGATGATCTGACTAGGGAAAGGGAGCCGTGGTCTCCAGATACAGTCTCAGGGTGACTCCCGCATCAAGAGGGTGCAGGCCCGAGCCTTCCGCTGTCTTGAAGGAAGGCAGCATTATTTCCTGATTTTTGTGGAAGATTGCTGTGACCTTGGGATTTGACCCAAGCATCGGAATTATGACCACTCTGTCTGGGAAGAAGTTTAGGAAAGGCTCTTTGGCTCCCAAGGCTTGGATTTCCGAAATTCTCTTTGCTGAAGTGATCTCCACAAGGAAAGCGGTCTTGCACGCACGTTCAATGATTGAGAGTGGTTTATCTGTCCGAGAGAAGAAATCGAGGACCAGCGGAAGATTCCATTTAGGAAACTGCGGTTTTCTCTGTGGTTTCAGTCTGACTGCTCCCCTGAAGAATTGGTGCACTAGGGAGTGCCTTGCCCATGATACTCCAGTAAAGACAGAAATCGCCGATACCTGTACTCGGAGAGAACTTACAGAAAGTTCTAGGTCTAAGCCTGACTGCAGGAACTCAGGATGTCCTGGACTGACAGAGAACCACAGGAATTGGATCGGTAGGACATATGGTTTGTGAACCTAGACCAAATCCTCTCATAAACTCGGTTCGTACTCCTTCGCCTTGCACTTAGGAGTGTGGGAATCGCCTCTTCCGGGCACCCTAGTGCCTCCAACTTTTTCCTTTCAAAAACCACACCTTCAGGCGGAGATGGGCCAGGCATAGATGCAGAGACATGCCTTGGGACAGCAGATCCGGTCTAGGTGATAATGGAACTGGGTCCCGGTAGCTGAGAAGCGATAGGAGAGGAAACCAGGGCCTGTTGGGCCAGTAAGGGATTACAGCAATCACTTCCACGTCTTTCATTCTGAGTCTCCGCAGAAACTGGAGGATTATTGGGATTGGAGGAAAGGCGTAGGCTCTGCGGAACCTCCACTGCTCCGTGAGGGCTTCTATCCTGTCGGCCTGAGGGTCTCGGAACCTCTAATAGTATCTCACTAGTTTCTTGTTGCATGGTGAGGCAAAGAGGTCTACCTCTGGAGAGACCCCCAGAGATAAGATCCATACAAACACCTCCTCGTGGAGAGACCACTCATTGTCCAGGCAGACTCGAGCAAGGAAGTCCGCCTGAACATTCTGAACTCTGGGAGCTTAAGTTGCTGTGATGTTGCTCAGATTCTTCTGTGCCCATGACATGATTGGTTCCAATTCCTGTATTCCCATTCCTCCAAGCTCAGGCTCTGAGTTCCCCCCTGTCTCCTTATGTAAGCCACAGCAGTCGTATTGTCTAATCGGAGTAACACGGATGATCCTGCTGTCAGATGGTGAAAGGCCTGTAGCGCTTTGAAGGCTGTCCGTAGTTCCAGGATGTTTGAAACTACCCCCCAAGAGGGGAAGCTCCAGACACCCTGAGCCACCTCTGTTAGTGTGCACCCCAGCCCCTGCTGCTGGCATCCGATGTGATTGTGATCCATGTGATGGGAAGAAAGGATTGGCAATTGCGCAAGTCCCTCCGCTGAACCCACCAGAGAAGGGAGCACCTCATAGTCGGAGAGATGTAGATGTGTTGAGATTTGTCACCTGACTGCCACTGCTGAAGAAACCGTTTTGGAAGGGTCGCATTCTCCACTGTGCCCACTTCACCATGGGGACCATAGATACCATTGTCCCAATGATCTTCAAGGACTGGAAGACCCGAAGGTATGATGATGAGAGGGCTAGCCGTATCCTGTTCTGGACTATCGTTATCTTCTCCTCCGGTAAGGAGATGGTGCCCTGAATTGTGTTGAAATGAGCATCGAGGCATATGAGAGACTTTGAGGGTTCCAGGTGGCCCTTCTCTAGATTAAGGAGCCAACTGAATTCCTGGAGGGTGGTGATGACCTGGTCCCTGTGTTCTACTGTTTGGGATTTGTCCTGTGCCAATGGGAGCAGATCGTCCAGATAATGATAGAGACGGATTCCTCTGGTTCTCAACAGTGCCACTATGGCCAACAGGACTTTCGAGAAGACCCAAGGAGAGGTTGATAGCCTGAAGGGCAGGCAGGTGAATTGAAAATGGAGCGTCCCTACAGCAAACTGGAGGAACTGCTGAAAATCCGCTGCCACCAGCACGTGGAAGTATGCGTCCTTCAAGTCTATGGAGACTAGCCAGTCTCCGGCCTGGACCGCTTGCTAGATTGTGGACAGCGTTTCCATTTTGAACCTTTCCTTTTTGATGAAGTGGTTCAAGTGAGTTAAATCGATCACGGGTCTCCAGGTACCGTTCTTCTTCTGCACCATGAAGAGAGGGGAATACATCCCCAACCCTCGCTCACCGTCCAGGATGGGAATAGCAGCTCCTTGTGACAATAAAGAGTCTATGTAGGCTAAAAGGATCTGTCTTTTTTCTCTGCTGAAAGAGCCGTGGGAATGAACCTAAGTCTGGGAGCCTTGCTGAAGGTCCAAGTGTGACCTTGGGAGACCGTTCTGATGGTCCACCCATCCTGGATTGAGGCCGTCCAAACATGCCGATAGCAGAGCAGACGAGCCCCCACCTGGCATGCTTGAGCGGGCCCAATCTCAAAAGGACTTGGTAGGTTCTCTCTCTCCTGTTGAACCGCTTCTAGCAGCCTTTTTGAAGGATGACTGCCTGGACTTCCAGGACCTAGAGAACTCTCGGCCGGGCTTGTAACTACGTGCCTCCCTGGCACGGTCCTGGTTCTGCTTTCTTGGAAAGGGGCGTCTCTGGCCTTGCCCACGCCGGTCCTGAGGAAGGAACCCCAACTTACCCCCAGTGGCTCGGGTTATGGCCTTATCCAACTAGATCCAAAAGAGAAGATCTCTCAAAAGGGATTCGGCACCATACCTGCTTGGATGCAGGGTCGTCCTGCCACAGACGGAGCCATTAGGTCCGCTTGGCGGTAACGGCTGAAAGCATAACCCGAGACAATAACTGGATAATATCAAGAGAGGCCTCCCCCAGGAAAGCGGTGGCCAACCTGAGCTCCTGGATGGGTCAAATCTTGGCCACCTCGTCTGAGACATTCCTGAGCATATCGTCCACACTGTCTGTCTACCGCTCCATTGCTTTTGATGTCACAGCCAGAGCCAAGGCCGGCTTACATGCCATACCCGCTGTCAGGTTGAGGTCAGAGTCGATCCGTCTGTCCAGGGCATCCCTAAAGGAAACCGTATCCTCCAGAGGGAGTGTGACATGCCTGACCAGCCTCATTACAGCCGCATTCCACTAGGGGGGCTGATTCCAGGTGTTTGACCTCCTCTTCTTCGAAGGGGTACAATCTCAGAACCTTAGATAGCATAGAGTTCTTTTTATCAATTTTGGTCCAGTCGTCCGAGATGACTTCACCCAGCTCGATATGGAAAGGAAAATTGGCTCGATCCTTCTTTAACTGCTTGAAATATTTTCTCTGCTTAGGTGGAGCAGCCACTGGATCTTCCCAATTCAGGGCATCTCTTACTGCCTTGACCAGCGGGGTGACCAGGACAAAATCAAATCCCCCATACGGCTCCTCACCTTTGGAGTCATCCTCTGAAGAATGGGTGCAGTGGTGACTTGGTTGAGCGCGATCCCAAGTGTCTGGAGCCTGCGGCTCTCTCACTGGTGTGCCCCCGGGCCTTGCGGGAGACTCATGGGTTTTACTGGTCTCCACTTCTTTAAGAGACTCTTTGACGAGCCTTTTAACAAGGGACTCCAGCTGAACCGTCTCTCCTCTTTCGCCGGCAGCTTTGGCATAGCAGAGGTCACAGAGAGATCTCCCGATCGGAGCCCGCGACCTGCACCCCCAGCAGGTATGCTCTGCAGGGCGGCTAGAGTGGGCCGTAGAATGATGAGACGGGTCCCTACTATGGTGACTTGGCCTAGACGGTGAACCACGGTGCTTACATCAGGAAGAGGAGTGTTGGCCATGGGAGGAACCATTTCTTCTGTGAGAACTGCGGTGTCGATCCGACCTAGAGGAGTTGAAAATAAGCAGAGGAAGAAGATAGAACACATGGGTTAGAGTGCCTATACCATACCCCCACCCCTCTACTCCCCCAGCAGGGTACATCCCAGGGAGAGCTCCCCCAACATGTACCTGCGGTGGGAGGGCTGGCCATAGGCTGGTGATGGAGCGTCTCTGGCACCGGAAGTCTCCATAGAAGGCTGCAAAAGAAGACTCTAGATTAAATACCATACCAGCTCCCCCTGGAGCCTGGCCACAGACAGCACCCCTGCCTACCTTAGCACTGACAGGTCTGTGCTCAGGGAAGTCGCCGCTGAAGCCCGCAATCATTCCCAAGGACTGCGGGCTTCTTCCCTGTTTAAATTTAACGCCAGAGTGACATCACCGTATTGCCTCTGCGCATGCGTGGCCACCACCGGCGCTCAGGCAGAACCGCGCATGCACCAACCAAGCCTCGTTCCCGTCCCGCCTCACGCATGCGCGATACAGCCGCGAGGGAGGACCAGGAAGCGGGTGGCGGCTGGAACGCACCGGAGGACCAACCGCCATGCCTGCCAGCCACGGACCACCAGGGAGAAAAAGACATCAGACAGACTGCACAAACACTTGCTGCCATGGAAAAAAAAAATCCTCCAGAATGCTGCCAGCACATCATCCTTGCTGAGGTAATGCCCATGCTGTTTTGGGGTATACTAGTCCACCTGCTAGTAGCTAGGCCTTCTGGCCAAAATGCGCAGCCTGACAGTGACTAGGCATCATGGCTTCTTCAGAGCCTCTTCCACTTGCCCCTCCATACCCCGCTAGTAGCTAGGGCTTATAGGAGTATGCGTCACACAGTCTTTGATTTCATCAATATCTGTACAGTTAGAATTTGAGTTCGATGTAAAATTTGATTCGAGTTTCAGTCCAAATTTCCAAAATCCGGACGAATTTCATTTCATTATTCTGAGCATTAGTTTATATTGTAATTCGGGTATTCGGATATATCCGAATCTCTGAATAACGGAAAATTTGTCTGAGTATTCATTTAGAACGAAACAAACAGCACATGTCTAAGTGACATTATTACAGTGATCAGTGCTAAAAATATGCACTTTTACTGTACTAATGACACGGGCAGGGAAGGGGTTACCATCATGGGCGATCAAAGGGTTAAATATGTGCCTAGCTGGTGATTGCTAACTGTGTGGGGGTTGCTCTGACTGGATGAAGACAGAGATCAATGTTCCTGATCTCTATCTTCTTCCCTGTCAGAATGGTGATCTGCCTTAGATAGGCATATCACCGTTCTGCCTCTCTGGGGAACGATCATGGGTGGGCATTGGGTCGGCCGAACCTGCTGATTGGCATCCCCTGTGACCAATCAGCGCGCAACCATGCTTCCGGCGGCACGCGACCCCCCCCCCCCCATGTCTATTGCACGAAATGACGTACAAGTATGTCGTGTCATGCAATAGAGCTGACCTGCCGCAATAAAAGTATAGTAGGTGGTCGGCATGTGGTTAAATGACACACAGAGCTTGATTTACTAAAACTGTAGGGTGCAAAATCTAGTGCAGCTGTGCATGGTAGCCAATCAACTTCTAACTTCAGCTTATTCAATTAAGTTTTGGAAAAAAATGGAATCTGATTGCTTTATATACACAACTGCACCTGATTTTGCTCTCTCCGGTTTTTGTAAATCAATCCCATAGTGTCAGACAAAAAATATGCAAAAATGGAAGGAGCATGTAACCTGCTGGGGTACCCGCTGGAGGGTAACCTTGTCTATTGTGAGCAGTCTAGCCTGAGCTCTTCAAATGTTTGTGCCCTCTCACTACATTGTATGAACTCACATCACAGTCCCAGCCCAGCGCCTCTTGAATGCTTTTTTCTACATAGCATCCACTTCTTGTGAGCTCCGGGCATCCATCAATAGCCCAACCTTTTGGGGGGGGGGCAAAAAATGAAGCCAACCTGGGTGCACAGAAGAATGCTGCAGAAAAAGGCATCAAGTTATTATATTGCACCCTTCTCAGAAGTTGTACACCACTGCAGGAAGAAAAGGAGTAAAGAGGACCTATGGTATCATGTGACAGGACCTATGGAAAGAAGAATTCATATAAAAAAATGTTTACAATTACATGAAAGTGGGTGAAGTGTGGCTCTGTCATACATTCTATGACATTTGAAATTAAAGCGGAGTTCCACCCAAAAATGGAACTTCCGCTTTAAGCACTCCATGCCCCCTTACATGCCACATATGGCATGTCATTTTTTTGGGGGTGGAGTGTGTCCCCAGGTTTCAGAGGGACTTCCTGTCCCTCTTCCACCTTTCGCCTCGGGGCCGCCTAGGCGACTCCTCCTCTCCTCCTAGGCGGCCCCTCCCTCCTGGCAATCTTCTGGGACACGTCACAGGTCCCAGAAGATTGCCTGGCCACTAGGAATGCGCAGCGCAACTCGCACATGAGCAGTGGGTGCCCGGCCGTGGAGCCGGGCCGGTTGCCCACACTAGGAATGGCGGGGCCGTCGGGAGGAGGGGGTAGACTACACTTTTTGTAGCTGCTGACTTTTAATAAACAGAAAAAAGTGTGGAACTCCGCTTTAATTACTTTAGGCACTAGTGTTTATTTATGCATTTATTATTTGTTTTGCTTTATTCTGCATTTTGGCAAGTCCTGCTGTGCCTGAACTTCTTTTTTCTCCCATGTAATGTTCTGTAGTAATGTGTTTTTTTGTGTCAGACATGTAAGGACATCAAGACACAGACAATGTATTTGGAATATCAGGCTTAACCTCCCTGGCCGTATGATTATTTCAGATTTTTGGTGCTGAAAGCGGTACATTAATTTGCATGGAAATTTGGCGTTTTATATTGTAGGCCTGTAATTCTTAGGAATAACTCACTTAAATCTGTCCAAACGAGAGTCTAGTAGACATCCCGGGTATGATAAAGTTTGAAACATGAAATCATAAATTATAATATAATAAATAACTAAAAATAATTATCAAAAATAATAACGTAATAGTAATAAAATGTATTTAATAATGTAATCAAACCAAAAACACTGAAATTTGCTCAGTTGCAGAATTGTCGCTGTCGTCACTTTCAGTGTCTGATGATAAATTTCCCCAAAAATCAATATCACTCAATTCTGCAAATGATTCTTATTTACTATCGGTGTTTTCTAGCTGATCAAAAAACACTTTTGCCACGGACATTCTCAAGTTTCCAGGCAGAAATAATGACATATATAATATAAAAGTGCATGCAGGGCACTGGGCAAACCACTAGGGACAAAGGGGATGTGAAATGTTTTCATACAGTAATGTAATCTATAAGATTACAGTGTACTGTATGTATACTGTGTGTTTCACTTTTTGAATTTGCCGCTGGTCTCCGCCCCCGTGCGTCGCGACGCTCGCAGGGAACGGAGCCCGGCACACAGAGGCATCGGGCAGAAGACACAGCCCACAGACACAGCGGGGGACATCGCTGGATCCAGGGGACAAGGTGAGTAACGCTG
>BLSH010218991.1:839361-851476 GCA_018402905.1 Glandirana rugosa
ACGAGAGAAAGTCAAGTCTCAAGTGTCGGGAATATCTTTGTTCCATTTGGTTTACGGTCCTAAGGGATCACAATGCAGACACGCCGACACGGGTTCGTGGGAACACTCGAACCCGCGTGCGGTCGTGTCCGAGAACCTTTGCATCTTCCACGGGTCATTCACCAGGTGGCTTTAGAAGTCGTGGTTCGTGTACCGCGAGAATTAGGCTGGGACGAGCTGAGATACAGGAACCTCCTGGCTTCGCTGCAGTTTGCAGTGAAGGCGGGACGTCAGAATTTCCCGGGTAAAAAAATTTGTATTTTAATTTATAAACAAAGAAAAATAACGAAAATTCATCTCAACTCGCTTGGAGACCTTCAAGCCCAAGACGGGGTCCGTGTGAACGTTCGGGTTCTGTCCGGACCCGAACCCGGACTTTGTCCCGAAGTTCGGCCGGACCAGCAGAACCCGAACTTCCAGAGGTTCGCTCAACTCTACTTAAAAGCAATAAAAAGAAACAAATATTTAATTTTATGTTTAAAAAAATGGGCCCTTTAAGACTGCAGGGCGGAAGTGACGTTTGACGTCGCTTCGGTCCTCCAAGGACATAGAGTCGAGCAGGGTCGGATTAAGAGCGCCATGTGCTTGGTGCTGAAGATTTCGGTGGACCACTTACTGGGCACCTTCTACGTTTCCAAGAGCCTGTGCTGGCGTGCGCCCAAGCTCACAAGGGTGCTTGGGCACAGCCGCACAGACGTAACACTAGGGAATCCTGGCATTTGGTTTACCTTGTTTCTATAAGGGCTGTGAACTCTGAACTGAAAGAGAGCAGCCGCACAGGCCTAACACTATGGAAGCCTCAGATATCTGTAAGAGACCTGCATGGGCATGCCCCATGTTTTTTTTTTTTTTGTATTGAGGCCTATTCAAAAAAACAAGTATGTGAATGGCTGTGTGAGTCCGGTCTAAATGTTTACTGCTAATGCGGCACCCATTATCAATCCCACCACCCTGCCCAGGTGGTGGCTCATTGCTTTCCATGAGCAGTCTGTTCTTTTTGGGTGGCTGGGCCTATATTAAGGTAGGGGCCTGGAGCTGCAGCTCCAATAGCCCCTACATTAATCCAGCCCCGGAGTCGAGTGGAGGCCATCTTGCCTTCACTCGACTTCCTACCCATCACTCCATCAGATCGGATAGTTTCCGCCGCTGCTGACCTCTCCGATAAATGGAGGGGGGGGGCACCTTTCCCTCTGCCCATAAAAGTGATCCTGTGGTGAATCCGCTGCTGGGACCATTTTTATGCCCACTTTGTAAAAAATACAGGGGTTATGGCAGCTAGCATAACTTTAGCGCAAAAGTAGCGACATATATATAACCAGTGGGCGGTCCGGAAGTTGTAATGTACCTTCTTTGCTATTTTGCAAGGAAGTATTACACAATGGAACATCTACATATTGTATCAGCATTCCCTTCAGGGAATTTGCTAAATATGTTTATATTGCTCTATTATAAATTCTTGGACTTTTACCATATCCCAGGGAAAACTGGAGTATATGTACCCAACATCCTTAAATGTGAAGATAAACAGATATTGCAAGTCAGGGTGTACAGGTAGAACTAAACATGCTGCAATAAGGTCAACAACTGAAAAACATAGTGGCTTCTGGTGCTTATGTCCTGCAAACTAAGAAAATAGTGTAGCGCTGCCCTCTTGAGGGTTGCTTAAAGAATTAATTCCCCCTTGGGTTTCCCCATTCCGAGAGTCCTCCACCACCCCTGACACTCTGGGTTCACTCATATTGCAGTGTTCCATTGAGAATCACACTCTTTCAGTAATGGAAACCACAACACAGTTAGAGTTAGAAATGTTTACTTAACTCCTATTTCTGCAAGAAATAACAACCTTTAAGTAACAAAATATAAGTCACGCCTCTAAGAATTATCCTTCACATTCACAGGTTAACCTTATAATTAAGGTGAAAAAAAGGAGTGGTCAATGTGTTAACTTCAGTCACTTCTTGTATTCTCCAAAAGCGATAACAGTTGCAAGATATAATTCTTCCAATTTTGCTTAAACAATACCCAATGGTTCATTGAGAACAAAGTGATTTGATAATGCTTACTGAAAATCAGGAGAAAAATAATAAAGTAATGTCTTATACAAAAATGAAGGACCCAAAGGGTAAATTGGTACCGCTCAATGGATTGTAACTTAACCACCTCCCACCCGGCCACTGCACATATACGGCCGGGTGGGAGCTTCCCCGTTCTGACAGGACGTTACGTCCTGCAGAACGGGTACTCACAGCGCGGGCACGCGCCGCGCTGCTGCTGGATCCTGTGATCATTATGATCACAGGATCCAGCTGAGCAGAGATCGGGATACGGGCACAGTGACTGGCCCTCCCGATCATGTGACGGCTGTGTCCAATCACAGCCGTCACATTGTAAGCAGAGACGAACGTCTTTGTGACAGTTCTCCCCCCGCCGAGCTCAGTGAGAGCTCAGTGCGGGGGGGGGGGGGAGCTGCAGCTCTGTGACAGCTCTCTGCATGATGAGGATTTCATGCAGAAAGCGGTCACAGATCGCCCCCCATACAGTGCACCAAGCACACTGATACCCCTGTCCCCATAAATATATGTGTCCCCATAAAACAGCCCCCAAAACATCTGTATGTCCCCAAAACATCTGTCACCATACACAAAACATCTGTATGTCCCCAAAACATCTGTCACAGTCCCCGTCACATCAGTCACCATACACAAAACATCTGTATGTCCCCGTCACATCTGTCACAGTCCCCAAAACATCTGTCTGTCTGCCAACACCAAATAAACTCTGATTTGGGTTATTTTTACCAAAGAAATGTAGCAGTATCATTTGTGGTCAAAATTTATGAAGAGAAATTACTTATTTGCAAAATTTTATAACAGAAACGCAGAAAAATGCATTGTTTTTGAAAATTTTTAGTCTTTTTTTAATTTATAGCGCAAAAAATAAAAAACCCAGGGGTGATTAAATACCACAAAAAGAAAGCTCTATTTGTGTGAAAAAAATGATAAAAATTTAATATGGGTACAACGTCGCACGACCGCGCAATTGTCATTCAAACTGCAACAGTGCTGAAAGCTGAAAATTGGTCCGGGAAGGAAGGGGGTTTAATTGCTCAGTATTGAAGTGGTTAAGTAATAACGTTCTATGAAATGCACATAGGAATATAAACAGCAGTTAAATTAGTGTTGTATAATCACACTAGATAACTCTGAATTTCTATTTAAGCTCTCCTGTTCTAGCTTAGAGAGTTCTTAGGAGATAAATTAATACCAAGTAAATAGCCCTGAGTATATGACTGGGTAGAGGATGAGTAAGTGTATTTGCAGCAATCCTGTATTGTACAGTTCAAGCAATCTTCTGCCGGATATTAGAGTTGGGTACCTGAGAACACTGTGTCCTTATAATCCTTGAGATGAGGCAAAAAGAGGTTAAATTCCAATAAAACGAAATAGCCTTTCAGAGATTACTGACTTCTTGAACAAACTGATCACAAACGGCAATCCAGTATATAGAAATTGTATTCCAAGATGTAGTAATAGGATGCTGAATAGACAGTATAAGTACTCTTATATGTGGCCCTGAGCCCACTCACCAATACCAAAGGACTGGATGGAGACAAACAATCCGACACTCAGACAAGAATGTCAATGCTGGGACCGTTAGTTCACACAGATGGCTTGCTCCTGGGAGGTGAACAGCACCCACTGCACTCCTTGCAGTTCTCCTGGATCAAAAGATGTGACTGCTGCTGCGACCGCTGCGGCTTCAATCCAGACTCAGATGTGAATAGGATGGCTCCGCTGATCACTCACTTTGTTGCTGGAGAGCAGCAGGTAGCTTGGTCACTTGCAGAGAATTCAGTCGGCTGGAACGCTGTAAGTAGACCACGGACCTAGCTCTGGTCACAGAAGTGCACAGAGTTCCTCACTGATCAATCATGCCGTCCCAAGAGACTGGAGCCTGCTCCTCCTCCCACTTAAATAAGTTCTCACAAAAAGCATTGCACCTCCCAGCAGCCTCCAGCGCAGTGCAGCCCGATGGGAAATGGAGTCCTTTATACCTGAGTCTGCTGACTGTTTCTTCTTATCACACTACAAATCCCATAATGCTTGATTCTCTTTACAATTCAGTCTTATTCCACAAACAATACTAGAGGGAATCCTCCATGATAGTCAATGGGCACAATTGTCTGTATGCCAGAGGAATATTTCTAGACTCCTGGCTACACTAGGATATCATATATCTTTGTAATTTGGAATGTTGTTAGTCCACCAGTAAAATAAAACAAAATGTCAGTACTAGGGTGTGGTCTAAATAAAACCTCATCAACCCATGTACGATGTTGGAGAGCTGAAGCGTAAAATCATCATAAAGTATATTCCCCACAAAAAATGTTAAACAACTGATATGAGGAAACAGGGTATACTCCTAATCTTGTCCCCTTGTATCATAACATATTGTCCTACTCCTCCAGGTCCTTCACAAACTAAATCTTGAAGAGCACATTAAATTGATGTGTAATTTAGTGAGCAGGTCCCTACACAGTAGACTGTTGAGAGTATGAGGGGCACAAACTACATACTCTGTAAGAACAATATTCCCCATTTGATTTGGACCAGCTGGGCAAAACAAGTATAGGCTATCTCCCCCAAAAAAACCTTGAGCGTCCATAACTCTACCTGATATGGGGACTACAGGTGTGTCACTTTCTATGCAGGTGAAAGTGGCTCCGATATCTATTAAAAAACACACTGACTGGCCCTTATCAAAAGCATTATAGTAGGTTCCTGCCATGCACTGGATATGAAGGCTATCACAGGAAATCCACCTGCTTCTCCAGAGCCCCATCAATATTGGGCTGGTTCAGTTAGTTTAGTCCAGCCTGGAGCTCCTCCAGATATTGCTACAAGTTTCTTGAGCAAAGAACAAATTCTAACTCTAAGATCAACAACCAATAATCTTTTTAGCTATCTGTAGGGGGAAATTCTTTCCAATGACCAATATTGTGAGGAGCATCATCCCACTGACCACCAGTGTAACATGGTCCTTCTCTCACTGATCACTTTCCCTATTCTTTTATTAATTCTTATACCTCAACTTGCTGATCACACTAAAGTACCATGAGTTGAAGATTTTTAAATGAATAGGTCTGAGGTAGGGAAGTTATTTCAGGTTCCTCTGTGTTAAAAATGGTTTTAAATGGCTGGTCTAGTCTGTTGACCTGTATAGGAAGGGCATAGTTCAGAAAATTGGCTTGAGGATTGAGAGGATTGAGAAACCCCTTTATAAAACTTCTAGCTAACTGCCCTGTCCTCCCACAATTCTAACATCATGAGTATAGTGTTCCTCTATAGCACCATCACCTTAAAGTGATATTAAAGTCATGTTTTTTAAAAGTAAAAACGTGTTATTCTTACCTGCTCTGTGCAGTGGTTTTGTGTAGAGCAGCCCCAATCCTCCTTTTCTCGGGTCTCCTGCTGGCGCTCCTGTCTCTACCCTCCTGCCAAGTGCCCCTACAGCAAACAGCTTGCTATGGGGGGTACCTGAGCAGGGTCACTCCCAAGCAGCTGCTCTGTGCGTCCATTCAGACACGGAGCCGCCGTTCGGCCACTCCCCTCTTTCTCCTCATTGGCTCACTGGCTGTGATTGGCAGCAGTGGGAGCCAATGAGGAGGGAGAGTCCCTGGAGAGCCAAGACTTTTGTGCACATCGCTGAATCCCGATGGGGCACAGGTAAGTATTTGGCTGCTGGACACAGAAGGTTTTTTACCTTCATGCATAGAATGCATGAAGGTAAAAAATCTTGGAGCTGAGCTCGCATAATTGCAGGGCCAGTTTCTGTGCAGAGTCCGGTGCGGTTTCTATTCAGCGGTTCAGGTGCGAATTTGACACTTAAAGTGTTACTAAACTCACAACAGTAAAATCAGCGTGTATAACAGCATGCTTGTTATACGCACTTTGGAACCTAAGGGGTTATTCCTGCGCATTGTGTAAAAAGGCTGTTTGATCCTGTTTTCTCTGATCTTCCCCTTCTTCCATGCTCAGTTTGGTATGTATTGCTAGAGAGCTTTTTTTTTTTTTGGGGGGGGGGGGTTCATATGATCAGCACAGGACCAATCAGCACTGTCCAGACAGAGCGTCAGGGCTCATTCAGTCTCTTAGGACAGTCAGAATAGAATGAACTCCTCCTACAAGCTTTAACCAGACACCGATAGAAGTCACAAGACTACTATATACTGCTGATGAGAAAAGGTATTTAGCAGTTTATGTTTACTAAAATAATTGAATTTCCATGCGCTGTGTACTGTGGGAGACCAGATATAGTGAATGCAGGGTCCTGGGTGTATTAACATTTTAAATTGCACCTGAACCGGACTGAAAAAGGCACAGGAACCTTTTTTTAATTCGCACCACAACCGGCCCGCACATATGTGAACCGACTCCATTGAAAGCCGGTCTGGTTTACATGTAATGCGAATTGGGTGCGGTTCAAAAAGCACCCGATTTGCATATATATGAACCGAGTCTGAGCCTAGGCCTCATACACACGGGCGTATCTTTAAAAATAAACAACGGGCCCAACATCAAGGGAAAAAAAATCGGCGTTTTTCGGCGTTATGCATTGCCATTAGTGAACGTAAGTGAGCGTCGGCGTCAATAGGTGTTTTTTAAAAAAAATCATCCCTCTGCTATTTTTCAACCTAAAAACGTCGGCGTCAAAAAATGCCGGTACAATATTAGTTGGCGTTTGTTGGCGTTAGTTGGCGTTTTGTGGCGTCGGCGTCAAAAAATGCCAAAACGTTACAGCCTCAGAATGCGATGGCCGTGGGTTCTACTTTCAGCTCACTAACGCCGACGCCATCTACAGCTCAAAAACGCCGACGTTTTTATGGGGCCATTGACTAACATGGAAAGCTGCAAAAAACACCAGAAAACGCCGGCGTCAAAAAACGTCCAAGTGTATGAGGCCTAAGGCTCCATGCACACTGGACGCTATCTGGGCTCTCTCGGCGTCGGGCAGGAGACGCTGCTTACAAAACGTTCTTTTGCAGCGTTTTGTAAGCAGCGTTTACTGGCGTTTATTGGCGTCTGCGTTTTTGGGCATTTTTTTTCTTTTCAATAGCTTCCATTGACTGCAAAATACGCCGGACACCGATAAACAGCCGTTTACCGGCGTTTATGAGCATTTAGCAGCGTTTATCAGCGTCCGGCGTTTTTTGTGGTCAAAAGAACGACTTTTGAACGCCAATTCAGGGCGTTCAGATAACAGCCCAAAAAAGTCACTGATGATAAATGACAATTAACGTCCATGTGTGCATGGACACATAGGATAACATAAAGTGGTGTTTTTGGGCTGTTAAAAAAAAACGCCAAAACTACCAAAAACGGTCGTTTATCAGATACAGTGTGCATGGAGCCTTAGGGAGTTCTTTGCCCTCTTCCCCTACTCCCTTGTTGTGAACCCAAGGTGATAAAAATATTTTTAGGGCCTGGTATATTGGGGAGTGGCATAGGGCTTCCTTGTGAAAAATAACTGTTGCCTCTACAACAGGCACCAACCTTTGCTTTCCCTATTTCTCTGCCTAATGTAGTGAACTGTGCGTCCTTGAATTTCAAGCCATGGTTTATTTTCTAATACCACAACCTGTTCTAACAGCTGTAATTCAGGTGGGAAAGTTTTTTTTTAGTTTCTGATAAAACAAGATATGACCTCCACCTGAGACATCCTATTCCTCTCCGATTTCTTTCTTATGTTCCTCTTGCTTTGATCAGATCATCAAAAGGTCAGAGAGGGGGATCCTGTGCTCTTCTTAGGGCCGGTTCACACTGAGGCGATCCGACTAAGGGGCGACTTTGCTAGGCGATTTGGAAAGGCGAAGCGGCGCGATTGCGAAACGGCGCAATTGCGAAGCGGCGCGATTGCGAAGCGATATCAGGCAATTTTAGGCGATTTCAACACAAGTACCTGGGACATGAGAGGTGTGTCTTCTGGAAAAATTATGTTTTTCTTCCTGGAAAGTCGCTTCTTCATAGACGGGGATCCGACTTGGAAGCGAACTTCCACTGACTTCTATGGGCTCAATTCGCCTAGAAGCCGCTTGAAAATAGTACAGGAACCTTTTTTGGAATCGCTTTGGACTTGAGTAGCGCATATTAAGACGGCTCCATTCATTCCAATTGGATTTCTGATGTCAGGCGATTTGAGGCGAATTGGGGCGACACAAGTCTGATCGCAAATCGCCTAGGATCGCCTCAGTGTGAACCGGCCCTTACTCTTTATCACTCTTGAGATTTATAACAGCTGGTCTTGTCCTGCGCAGGCTCATTCCAAGGACATAGGAGGGGTAGTTATATTGGAAAAACGGTCTTTGTCAGAGACTGGTTAACAGGGAGTTAAGGCAACCTGAATGAGGATTATCTTTTTTTATTATTTCTGTTCCCACAGCAACTCTCTCCAGCTCCCTTCTACTCATATACTGAATCTACTTTAGTTCACACCACTGGATAAGATTTCTTTAATCATATGATTATTTATCACATGAAACTTGCAGTAGGGTAACCATGGTCTATGAATCGCAGGATAGGATGTACATATTTCAAAGAAACCTTTTTCGGCCAATTTCTAGTTTTAGTAAACATTCACACATGATACAGTAAGTCCCTAATCATTGGAAGTGGCCGTGAAATACTGTCTCTCCTTCTCTTCCTTCAGGAATAATGTACCATGTCCCTGTCACAGTCAGTCTATTACTGCCTGGAGGTGACACCAGTGTTAATTTCGTCAACTACAACGTTTTTGTCAAAGATTTCGTCAGCTGCATTTTTACACTTTCTGAAAAACGAAAAGTACAGCACATTTTTGTCCACTGACGAAAACTATGACAAAAATCAGATCCGTTTTCATTAACGAATGAAAACGGGACAAAAATGTGAGGCAGGGACACTTACCCTTGTGAACAAACTTTAGATTTTTCATGGAGCTCCGCCTGCTTCCGCAATCTGCACCCAGCAAGCAAGCGCACCGTGACGAGACGACTGCCAGAGACCTGAGAATGAGAGCAGCACTGTGCATTACAGGCCAGCCAGGCTGAGACCTCCCGAGTCCTGACTCCTGACTAGATGACCGTGCCACCAGGCACCCAGAACAGAGCAGACTGTGAGTGTACACATTAATAACAGTTGTGGTACATTACAATTATAGCAGGCCTGAAGGCCTCCCCTCAGACCACTGTCCGTCCAGAGCACACTGTGCAACTGTGGATTACAGGCCATCCCTCAGACCACCATCCAGCACTGTGCAGCATTACAGGTCTCCTCTGACCACTGGCAGTGGCATCCAGGGCACTGTGCATTACAGGCCTCCTCTGACCACTGGCCGTGGCATCCAGGGCACTGTGCATTACAGGCCTCCTCTGACCACTGGCCGTGGCATCCAGGGCACTGTGCATTACAGGCCATCCCTCAGACCTGAGACCACCATCCAGCACTGTGCAGCATTACAGGCCTCCTCAGACCACTGTCCAGAGCACTGTGCAGCATTACAGACCTCCTCAGATCAACGTCCAGAGCACTATGCAGCATTACAGGCCTCCTCAGACCATCCAGAGCACTGTGCAGCATTACAGGCCTCCTCAGATCAACGTCCAGAGCACTATGCAGCATTACAGGCCTCCTCAGACCATCCAGAGCACTGTGCAGCATTACAGGCCTCCTCAGACCATCCAGAGCACTGTGCAGCATTACAGGCCTCCTCAGATCAACATCCAGAGCACTATGCAGCATTACAGGCCTCCTCAGACCATCCAGAGCACTATGCAGCATTATAGGCCTCCTCAGACCACTGTCCTGATCACTATGCAGCATTACAGGCCTCCTCAGACCATCCAGAGCACTATGCAGCATTACAGGTCTCCTCAGACCACCGTCCAGAGCACTATGCAGCATTACATGCCTCCTCAGACCACCATCCAGAGCACTATGCGGAATTACAGGCCTCCTAAGACCACCATCCAGAGCACTATGCAGCATTACAGGCCTCCTCAGACCACCATCCAGAGCACTATGCAGCATTACAGGCCTCCTCAGACCACCATCAAGAGCACTATGCAGCATTACAGGTCTCCTCAGACCACCGTCTAGAGCACTATGCAGCATTACAGGCCTCCTCAAACCGTCCAGAGTGGCTAAATCTGTATCTGTGAGTTTGTTCAAACCTTAACCACTTAAGGACCGAGCCTCTTTCTGAGATTTGGTGTTTACAAGTTAAAATAATTTTTTCTTGCTAGACAATTACTTAGAATCCCCAAACATTATATATATATATATATTTTTTTTTATTTTTTTCAAACACCCTAGAGAATAAAATGCTGGTCATCGCAATACGTTATGCCATATCGTATTTGCGCAGCGGTCCTAAAAGCGCAATTTTTTTTAAAAAAATTCACTTTTTTGAATTAAAAAATAAGACAACAGTAAAGTTAGCCCAATTGTTTTTCTATATTGTGAAAGATAATGTTACGCTGAGTAAATTGATACCCAACATGTCATGCTTCAAAATTGTGCCCGCTCATGGAATGGCGACAAACATTGGCACCTAAAAATCTCCATCGGCGAAGTTTAAAAATTTCTACAGGTTACCAGTTTTGAGTTACAGAGGAGGTCTAGTGCTAGAAGTGTTGCTCTCGCTTTAACGATCGCGGCCATACTTCACATGTGGGGTTTTCATATGCGGACGGAACTTTAGTATGCGTTCGCTTTTGCACGCAAGCTCGGAGGGACAGGGCACTTTAATTTTTTTTTCTTATTTATTTAACTTTTTATTTTTACACAGTCCTTTAAAAATAAAAAAATTCGGTCACTTTTATTCCTATTACGAGGAATTTAAACATTTCTTATAATAGAAAAAAAGCATGACAGGACCTCTTAAATGTGAGATCTGGGGTCAAAACGACCTCAGATCTCATATTTACACAAAAATGCAATACAAAAAAATTGTCACTTGAAAAAAAATTTCCCCCCTTAAGAGCACTGGGCGGAAGTGATGTTTGATGTCGTTTCTACCCTTCAATGCCATTGAGCCGAGTGGACACCATCTTGCCCTCACTTGGCATCTAGACAGTAGGGGAGTGGACCCGATTGTCTCTGCCGTTACCGACAGATCCGGTAAGTGGCAGAGACGACCAGAAAGTGACAGGGGGCACCTCTCCCTCCCCGATAAAAGTGATCTCGTGGTGAATCCGCCGCAGAGACCACTTTTATCTGAAAGCTGTAAAAAACGATACCAGGGTTATGGTACAACAGTACTCCATGGCAAAGTACCGCCGTATAATGACGGCGGGAGGTACATAAGTGGTTACTATCATAAATTATAATTTTATTATATGATATTAGATTTTTTTTTACTCCAGGAGTATATAATGAGTTTGGAAATTCTAGAGAAATGCTTAAATAATGCATTACAATTTAACTAAACACATTCGATTTTAGTTGACTAAAATTATTTTATTCAACTAAAATGTACTGGAGATTTTAGTCAACTAAAATACGAGGACTAAAATGGGACTAAAACTAAAATGGCATTTTAGTCCTAAGACTAAAACTAAATCGAAATTTGCTTCCAAAATTAAGCCTGCATGACACACAAGAAACATAAGAATTATTTTACTTTCCCAAACAAAAATAATAATATATTATCACTCACGCAAAGGAAAAATATAAGGATAGAAACACTGGATCGCTGCTGCTCTTAAATGGTCTATGTACTCATACACCATTAATATGATTAATAGTGAACAGGAGCTGTGCTTACCTTATCCAGGGGTGTAACTACAAGGGTTGCAGGGGTTGCAATTGCAACCGGGCCCTGTGCTCCAGAGGGCTCGTGTGCCTCCCTTGTACACCTGAATAGGAGGGATGGCGGGGGCGGCATTTAGAGGAACCAATCTCCTCCATTTTCCTCCTAATGCAGGAGAGAAGTTCCTCTATATGCTACCCCCGCCGTCCCCCTATCCAGTTTACTTGTCTTCTGCTGTTCCCAGGGTTCCTGTGTGCTTCCCTGGTGGGGGGGGGGGGGGGGGGGGGGG
>BLSH010218991.1:851486-890593 GCA_018402905.1 Glandirana rugosa
GTGGTGAAACCTTAATCCCACAGAGCTGTTGTCTCCCCTCCCCCCTTCTCTCTCAGCTGCTGTAGAAGCTGTGTCATGATGGAGAGATGGGAACAGGTCGGTAAATTTGTCATTTACTGGCTCCTTCCTTTTCTGAATGGACAGAGTCAGTGATTGGTACCAATTGGTTCATTCATAGCTAAAGCATAGTAAACCATTTTTACTATACTTGAGTTTCTGAATGAATGAGTGACTCCGTACACAACTATTTGTTTATTCAGTGGGACCGTAATAAAGGGACCTGCAACGGCAGTAAAGGGCCCCAGGATCAGTGGGAAGGGGGAAGGGCCGTGGCCAGGGGTCAGGGGGGGCCCTTCATAATTTCTTGCACCGGGGCCCTGAAGGTTCTAGTTGTGCCTCTGCCCTTATCTAATAAATATTATAAAAAACTCAATAGATGAGTGTCGTATGTCCAATATGTGCATAAAATCGAACAAAAATTACTAATTCCAAAGTGGTGATATCTGGATGATGCCTGATTTTTTTTCTGCTGCCGATTCATGCGCCATAAGAACAATCATAGCAGCTGAATCAGCCGCTTGATTGTTCTTACAGGCGGCGGCAGGGGACGTCCCCCCCTCCCGCTGCCCCCCCAATGCTTTTACCGGTTTGACCGTGTGATCCGGCGAAGGAGGCCGGGCGCAATGTTATGACATCACGCCCTGCCTCTACATTTGAAAAAAATGCCATTGCCTCCACTGGGAAGCCGAGAAGGGTTTTTCTTTTTTTTATTGCGGGCTTCCCAGCCTAGAGGCGAGATCTGGGGACTTATAGACCCAAGATCTCGTTGTAGAGGACCTGTCATGCCCTATTCCTATTACAAGGGATATTTACATTCCTTGTAATAGGAATAAAAGTGATCAAAAAAATGTAAAAAGAATATGTCAAAATAGGAAAATAAAAGTAAAATAAACAATAAAAAAAAATTTAAAACGCCCTGTCCCTAAGTACTTGCTCGCAGAAGCGAATATATATGTAAACGCCATTGCGAACGGTAGAGCCAAAGCAATAATTCTAGCACTAGACCTCCTCTGTAACTCTAAACAGGTAACCTGTAAACATTTTTAAAGCATCGTCTATGGAGATTTTTAAGTACCGAAGTTTGGCGCCATTCCACCAGTGTGCGCAATTTTAAAGCGTGACATTTTAGGTATTTACTCGGCGTAACTTTATCTTTCACATTATGCAAAATAATTGGGCTAACTTTTGTGTTTTTTTAATGCATGAAACTGTTTTTTCTTTCTAAAAAAAACACATTTGAAAAATTGCTGCGCAAATACGAGGCAAGATAAAACGTTGAAATCACCACCATTTTATTCCCTAGGGTCTCTGCTAAAAAAACATATATACTGTTTGGGGGTTCTGAGTAATTTCCTAGCAAAAAAATTTTGATTTTTTTTTTTTTTTTTTAAACTGTATTTTATTGTCAGTTTCATCACATCATATTAACATTTTTGACAAAGGTTTATAAGATATAAAGTGGTATTTCAGCATACATTTCTTGCACCGAATATAAAGATAATCATTATACATTTGTCACTTTCAATTACTGACACCGTTTCATATGTACAAAAACAACATATTTTTGGCAAAATATCTACCAACATCAAACAAAACTGTAGAAACCAAGTAGAATTTACCACATTACTCTACACCGTCAGAGCAGTACACAACACATCGGTTTATAGGGAACATTCCCTGAGCACCCATTCCGCACCCCCTCAAATTATTCCACATCCTCCACACATTAGTCCCAGAGCCCATTACCTCAGTCGTACAGGACTTCACAAGTGTCAGAAGTTTCATTCCATTGTCCCCAAATTCTCTCAAATTTATTAGGACAACCTCTGGCTTCATATGTAAGCTTGTAAATTGGTAGTACTTGATTTATTAAATTTTTCCAGGCATCTATCTGTATTGGTGTAGTACGGACCCACTGCAGTACCACCGCTTTCCTTGCATAAAACAAGAGAAAACGTAGGAACTGTTTCTGATACGTGCCTATTTGAATATCTTCAAAGATTGACAATACACACCACTTTGGGCTGCAGATATTCGGAAGATCAAAGTGATGGGCGATAAAGTGCGTTACCTGCGACCAAAACGGTCGAATCTTTTCACACTCCCAAAGCATGTGAAGCAGTGTGCCCGTGTCTTTATTGCATTTATGACAGATTGGATCACTGCGTCTGTGCATGCGAAAGAGACCCCACGGGGTGTAGTATATATATTCTGTGGAAGATGCGCAATTGTATCATGCGATCTCTAGCTGAGATCGCAGTAATAAAATATGCATTCATAAGTTCCTCCCAATTTTCTTCAGTAAGATCTGGAATATCTGTTGTCCATTGATTTCGTAGGGCCTGCAAGCGAGCATGATCTCTTTGCCCTAGCAATTTGTAATAAGAGGAGATCAAGCCTACATGCTCGGGTTGGAGAAGTGCCCTTTCCAACTCAGAATTTTGGAACTGCACCCCTCGAAGTCCGAGTTGCACCATAGCTGCATGTTTTAATTGTATATATCGGAAGTACCATGTTCGTGGTATCCCCAGCTCCTGTCTCAATAAAGAAAAATCTTTGAATTGTCCTTGATCATATAATTGATGTATATATTTTAAACCTTTTTTTGCCCACAATCGGGCTTCTGGAATATTTTGGAAATTGGGGAGTGTAGGGTTGAACCAGATAGGGTGGTTAGGTGAGACAGCAGCTGGTTCCTCCGCAAGCAGGGTCAAACAACTATTATAAATTTTAAGAGAGGTTTGTAGTATTTCGCACCCATCTATATCAGGAGTGACTCTGCGGTATATTAAATTTACTAGAGTTTCGTATGAGGAGAGTATTGCTGCTTCAACCGTTGTAGCAGCGTTATCCAGATTCGGGAACAGCCACCAATGTATATGAACTAACTGTGCTGCAAAATAGTAACGTCTGAGGTCTGGTAAAGCCAAACCTCCTTGTAATATAGGTAATTGTAGCGTTCCTAGAGCAATTCTCGGATTTTTGGGATACCAGAGAAAGGTTGTCAGGTGAGAGTTAACTTCCTGAAAAAATTTCTGAGGAATATATACTGGGCTATTAGCCAAAATATATAGAAATTTAGGTAAAAATATCATTTTATAGAGGTTTACTCTGCTCATTAGTGTAAGGGGCAGTTTTGTCCAAGTGGTTAACCTATTTTTGAACAGTGTCATGCACGGTAGGAGGTTATTAGATATAAAATTAGTAATAGGGAGCTGTACTTCGATACCTAAGTATTTGAACGAAGTTACTGTCTTTAGGGGACAATCTATTGGTATATTATTCTGCAGGTCTGGGTCCACAAAAAACAGGTTGGACTTAGTCCAGTTCACTCTGAAGCCTGAAAAATGTCCAAACTCAGTGAGAAGGTGAAGTATAGTTGTTATCATGTCCTTCGGATTGGAGAGGTAGAGGAGAAGGTCATCTGCATATAGTGAGATGCGTTCCTCCACCGTTCCAACCCGAATGCCCTGGTAATCAGATGAGCCTCGGATAATACAGGCCAAGGGCTCTACTGCTAAGGCAAATAATAAAGGGGAGAGGGGGCACCCCTGTCTGGTTCCTCGATGTATAGTAAAGGATTTAGTAACATTCCCATTAATTCTAATACGCGCCAGGGGTTGATTATATAGAAACGTTCGAGGACATATTGCAGATAGGGCCACTCTACAGAGTCAAACGCTTTGTGAGCGTCTATAGATACTACTGCTCTAGGTACTTGTGTAATGTTGGGCGACTGTATAATGGTGAAAAGTCTGCGGATATTAGAGTACGTAGATCTTCCTGGGATAAACCCTGTTTGATCCGCAGCCACCAGGTGTGTTATCACCCGATTGATGCGGGTAGCCAGGATTTTGGATATCACCTTGAGGTCCGTATTTATTAATGAAATTGGCCTGTAACTTTCACAATAAAGTGGGTCTTTATTAGGTTTGGGTATGAGTACTATCAGCGCTTCATGCATGGACATTGGTAAGCTTTGTTGCTCAAATATTGTAGAATATAAATGGTGTAACCTAGGGATCAGTGCCTCACTATGTGTTAGATACCATTCAATTGGGAACCCATCCGGTCCCGGGGTTTTGTGTTTTGGAAAAGCCTTCAGAGCAGCGCCTATTTCTTCAATAGAAATAGGGGCCTCCAGCTCCATTCTTTGTTCATCTGTGAGCATGGGTAGGTCTATCTTATCCACAAACTCATACAACTCAGGCGGAGTGTAGTGGGCTTGGGATTTGTATAAGTCACTATAAAATTGTAGGAATGCCTTCGTTATCCCATCTTGTGTGGATTGGAGACAATTAGAGATGTCATAGATGGTAGATATAGCAATAGGTTCCGGTATGGGTTTGGCAAGAAAGGCTAATAACTTCCCGTTTTTATCTCCAGCATCAAAGATTCTCTGCTGCTGGTACAAAAGGTTTTTTTTTGTTTTGGCCGTCAGGGCCAGGGTGTATGCTCTGTGTGCTTCTACCCTCAGTTGGTAATGGATAGGTGAGGGGTCCCTAACATATTGCTCCTCGGCCTCGGTTCATTTTTTTGCTAGGTTCACCTACCAACTTTTTAAATTCAGATACTCCCGCCATATAGGTTCCCCTCATTACTGCCTTGAAAGCGTCCCATGTCACTAATTCTGATGTACCCTGCTGGTTCTCCGACCAATATTTAGGGATATGTTCCACACATTTATATAGGACCATTGGTTCAGCCAACCAATAGGGACTCATCCTCCACACTTGGTTTTCTCCGGGTCTATTCACTCTTAAGGTGAGTTCCAGTGGTGAGTGGTCAGATATTGCTCTGGGTAGGTATGCAATTCTCTCCACACAAGCCAAAAGGTCAGCGGAGAGAAAAAACATATCTAATCGTGAAAGGGATTCGTATGTTTCCGAGGAGCATGAGAACTCTCTTTTGTTAGGAAACTTCCAGCGCCATACCTCTGTTAATTCAAATGTTATGGCCCAATCTTTCAAAGCATGGGGTTGTGATCTAGTGCAACACAATCTATCTAACACCGGGTCCATGATCATGTTAAAGTCACCTCCAACAATAAGATTTCCTTGTACCATAGGAAGTATATTCGTTATGCTATCAGTCAATCTCTGTATATCAAACGGTGGAGGGATATAGACATTTACCACAGTATATAAAGTTCCAAGATATTTGAAAATCAAAGCCACATAACATCCTTGTGGATCCGTACGTACCTCCACCACCTGTATAGGCAGAGATTTCAGGACCAGTATAGATACACCCCTAGAATAGGTTGTGTATGTGGCATGAAAAGCATGTGCAACCTGTGGTCTCTTTAGCGCCATGGCCCCAGCTCCAACCAGATGAGTCTCCTGCAGGAGAATAATTTGGGCTTTTGTTTTTTTTAAGTATGCAAATACCAGAGAGCGCTTAAACTTAGAGTTTAGGCCTCGGACATTCCACGTTAGGCACTTGAGACCCATCTGGAAAGATGAAGACATGCTACCAAAGGGATCAAACGTGGGGGTGCGGCGAGCCCAAGGGGCGCCCAGGGTCCCAACCATATTAGTAACATAGGATAATACCATTCTGTGAGTGCTCCGACTATGCTATTAACTGACAATTGGTGTATGTAATCATTGGGAAGGCCCATACTCAAAATGTAACTGTGTTCCCAACTCAGTCCCCCCCTTCCCTCCCCCCCCCCTGCTCATTGTCCCCAACTGTAATGAGCTTGTGTCCCAGAACCATAAACAAAACAGAAGTAGTGACCGTAACTGGTCTATTAAGCATGCTCTACTAGTCCGTTCGAGCAGTGAAGACACCTAAAAAGGATCTAATGAGTCAGGTGAAGTATACTTTTACCAAGTGAGTCTCACTCTTGGGGTGGTCGTCACAGTACGCATGCCCATCAGGATCAGTCCAACATTCTCGTCCAGCAGGATCAGTCCTGTCATCCGGACCGGCAGTTCCATACAGGATTTTCAGATAGAGGAAAGTGTCAGAAAGTGCCAGTTCTTGTCACAAGCAGCAGTTTAGGAGACCCCATATTCTCCGGGTAGCAGTTTAGATATCAATTTTAGTGTTCATTAGCAACACAGTGTCGCAACATGGGGTTGCAATAGTAGTGGTAGACTGTGCCGTAGAAATGTCTATTTAGGGAGCCTGAACGACCAGAAGGTTATGTAAATAGACACTATCCCAGGGTATCCAGCCAGCGGGAAGCTTCTACTGGTGAGAGGAAGAATTGCGTTTTGCCATCACTTATCACTCTGAGTTTTGCTGGGTATAACATACTGTAGCTCAGTTGTTTGTCATGTAGTCGTCGTTTGACCGCAGTAAATGCTGTTCTCTGTTTTTGGGTGGCCGCAGAATAATCAGGAAATATGGATACGCGAGATCCATTGTATTTAAGCTCCTGCATATTGCGTGCAGTACGCAGGACAGTCTCTTTATCTCTGAAGTGTAGTATTTTCGCCAGTAGGGGTCTCGGAGGGCTTCCTGGTGGTAATGGTCTCATCGGCACCCTATGTGCCCTCTCAATAGCAAACATCAGGGAAAAAGTATCAGGGCCCATAGTGGATTTCAGCCAGTTTTCCAGGAAGATCTCAGGCTCTTTACCTTCAGTTCCCTCTGGGAAGCCTATGAAACGCAAATTGTTTCTGTGCATGCGGCCCTCCAGGTCCCCCAATTTAGCAGTATGGTCCTTTAAATCTTGAGAGTGGGATCGTAAATCATCTGCCATGGGGTGCAAAGCATCCTCAATATCACTAATCCGTTGTTCTGCTGTAGAGATTCTGGAGCGCATTTTCTGCATCTCATGTTTAACAATAGAAATGTCCACCCTCACAGTGTCAATCTGTGCTGTCAGGCTGGTTTGGCAGGTCTGGATGGTGACCATTAAATGCCTCATGGTGGGCTCAGCCCGTTCCCGGGTCTCCTCTGCATAGTCCCCCTCCGTACCTTGAATAGGGATGCCTCTATTTCCTTCACCTTGCTCCCAGGGCCCTGCGTCTTCCCATGGATCCGGGTCCTCCCTTCTGGCTGGGGCCTTCTGGCTCAGGGAACGGGAGGTCTGGGGCACGTCATGAAAATGTTCTCTAATAGTGGTGGGTGGCTTAGGCTTCGCTACCGGCTGCTTCGTTTTGGGGGTCGGTATGCGGGACTCACCCGTTGCTGAGGCTTGCGACTTGTCTCTGGGCGGCTTCCCACGCGGCGGAGAGGAGCCGGCGCCATCTTTGGATCTGCTTGCGGCCTGTGAGACGAACCTTCCTCCGCCTGTATGGGTCCGGCCGGTCCAATTTTTACCATGTCAGCTTGTGCTCTGTGATACCAGGAACTAGCCCATTCAATCGGGGTGAGACTCAATGCAGGATAATGTCAGGATCTATGTAGAAAGCTGGCGGTGTCGGGAGAGCTCTGGCTATGTGCTGCTTACATGTCCGCCGCTCGGCCACGCCCCAAATTATGATTTTTACATGTAGGAGAGAAGTGTAAGAATTGGCTTGGGAGGCAAGTGGTTAAAGGACTGTAATATGTTTTTTGGCCACAAGATGGTGATAGTAACTATATACAGTATGTGTTGAAACATATGATGTTTAAAAATTGTGTATTTAGAATTATTTTATTGTAGATTTGGTACTCCTAATTGTAAGAATCATCTACCGATGGTTTTAAATGAAAGATTGGTCATATGTTTACATTTGGCACACATTATTAACCATTGTCCAATTATGAACAAGTGCAATGTATAAATATGATGGAGCTGACGCAGGTGGCCATACCTCCTGATGACATACTGGATATGACGAAACGCGTAGGGATGGGGACTTCCAGTTACTACATCACTTAAGCTTAGTGGAACGCACGCTGACTTCTGGGATGAATGTTAAAAGCACAATAAATTTCGAAGTATTTTTAAACAGCATTCTCCAAATTTTTGAATGCACTGAGAATTTTCATAACATATTTGAGCGAATATTCATGCCCACGTTTGTTTGGAAATCTATAAGTGTATGGCCAGTGTAAGTGTATGGCCAACTTTAGACTGATATTACTATTTTTTCCATGGTTCGTGTCTTGAAATGACTCCTATAGTGAGACATCTCATACCCATAGGTGTGTGCAGCCTATTATATTAGGGTGTGCACCCAAAGTTCTAACACACATGGCTTTCTCTGCAGCCTCAACTCAGCATCCTCAGCCTACTGGGCAGTGAATGAACGGGAAGCGGCTTCTTATTCATTCACACACACAGTTTACTATGTTTCAGTTATGAATGAACATAGTGCGTGTGTTCCCTGTGTTCATTTTGAAAAGGAAGGCACCAGTAAATCACATATTTACTAGCCGTTTCCCCCGCTTTCCATCCTGAAATATCCCCCACAGCAGCTGGGGGGGTGGATAGAAGAGCAGAGGGAAGTCAGGAGCACTGCAGGGCAGGGGCAACACAGGGGGAAGCCATGCAATAGGGGTAATCGGCACAGCACATAGGGATTAGGGTGTGCCCAAGCACACCTGGCACACTCACCACGCACGCCTACACTCTATGCAGAGCGTAACTTTGGTGTTTCTTTATCACATAAGGAGCCCCCATATTGCTACAAAACAGAATGTAATGACTGAGCATACAGATTCCAATATTGTCTTTAGCCACCATTTTTCCTACAGTGCATCCTATAGTCTGACGTTGATATATAAGTTCCCAGTCATTGGTTGCTTACTATTTAACATAGATATCCTGAAATATTGTGAAACAGGGAAAACTTGAGCATCTCCACATCCAGCAGATAAACCCAAGCACTCTTAGATTTTTATCCGCTTTATTACTCAAATACAAAAGATTAAAGGATTAAAGAAAACCAGCACATTTCCAATGGTCATTTCACATGAATTCACAGGCTTTGTCAATAGTTATTTGTGCTGCCATCTGTCCTGCCCAGTTCATTTATATATAATCTGGGGGTGTGTCCAACTTGGCGCACATTCAGCTCTTTATAATCTGCCAGGTAATGCACCTGTACTATAATAACAAATATATACCATCAATTCCGCCACACCATCACATTGCCTGGCAACCAGTCCCAAATACGTATATACTAAAGAAATCTTATTCTAACTCATTTCCCTTATCTAAAGTCCTTATACAAATATACACCTTATTAAAGGTGGGGGTTTAGAAAAGGAAGGTGACAAGAGAAGTTCTCCTTTAAGATATTGTTCTTGTTTTTATACTATCTTATGGAAAGACTCCTTGTATCTCTTTGTTGTATCAGTTTACTGATCACAGCACCATTCGTTAATATTTTGATACTTACTAGATACTAATCTGTTACAATGTATTTCATGTACAGGCTTATTATTATGTATCTTTATGCAAATTTAGTAAGATGTCTCCATCTAGTGGTCAAAGAATATTATAACCCTTGTAATGAAATGAGGCTCTTTTTATTGATACTGTCATTTTAACGCTATTCTATTTCTTTATGGTTAAGTCATGTTTTCCAGGTGTAATGTGTCTTTAATTTGATCTTACTTTGTAATTTCCTGTGTGTCACCTCTATTCCTGCCTTAGTACCCATATTTAAAGCTGTTCTGTATGTGCGGGGAAAAAAAGGCCTGAGAAAGTGGCTGTGGCCCCGAAATACATTTCCATAGTAATATTGACTCCAAAGGAGTATGCAATCTCCTGCCAAGGCAGCAGCTGTGGGCAGGCAGCAGGTACAGGCACAATCTTGTACTTGTACATCTGGCCTTTCTTACGGGTTCAGGGCATACATGCTGACCTGTGTGGGATTAAACACAGCAAGAGTTTGGCAGCAGATTTCAACCAATGATTTTTTTTTTTTTCAAATTCTTTATTTATGTGAAACGACAATAAACATACATCTAGTCAACAGTCGTATAGTTACACATCCCGAAGGATCAGAGTCAGCATTGGTACAGGCTAACTCAAGACAGCAAAATAAAGGGAGTCCTGTGCATATATGCTTGTATGTTCCCAGGCGTGCCAGAGACTTTCGTGTAGGAAATAGCCGAGTAGCGACTATTTGCATTTCATTTGTATTGCCCAGTATAGGCAGTTCCTATTTTAAATTAAAAGAGGGCTATCATATAGAAGAGTAATACGGTGTGTGAAGTTCAGAGGGGGATGAAAGGTAATAGGAGAAGAAAAGTAGAGCGAGAGAAAAAAAAGGGGGGGTTCCAAGGTGACGAGAGGCATGGTCCGGGCCACGTAGGTGGCATGAGGGTCTCAATTTCCCAAGAGATTCCCCAGAAGAGACTTCCCTTCGTCCAAATATACAAACATGTTCCAATATACCTATGTGTTCGAGTAACATTCTCTTATGTTGTGAGCGGTCAATACCAGGTCTTCAAAGGTGTTGACACTTCTAACCTTGTTTAGCCACATTGAAATGGATGATGGCTCGGGGTCTTTCCAACACAAGGTGACACGTGCTTTGGCCGCATTGAGCAGGTGGCGCAGCACCAACTTTTTGTAAGTCTGTATCGGTATTTGAGAACAATGGAGCAGGAAGAAGGCCGGATTCATCGGAATGGGAAAGTCCGTGAATTTTTGGGAGATCCTCCGTACCTCGGACCGATACGGCTGAATCTTCGAGCAGGACCAAAAAATATGTAGGAGGTTGCCTCTCTCACCCCCGCATCACCAGCAATGGTCCGATGCTCCTGGGTAACAACTACCCAAGACCGACGGGGTGAGATACCAGCGCGTCAGGAGTTTGTAATTAGACTCCTGCGCATGTGTACACATATATTTTTATAAGGCGAGGTGGATGATTTTGTGGCGCTGTACTGCGGTAAAGGTCCTATCAAGATCCCTTTCCCATTTACCAATGCTTGGCATAATGTAGTCATCGGGTGGGGCCGTGAGCAGGGCGTACATCTGTACCCTCACAGTATGATTCGAAAAGGGTCCGCTGGCTGCGGAATTGTGCCGGGGGGGGGGGGTCCAGGGAGCAAAAGAAATGACGGAGTTGGAGCGCTGACTAAAGAGGTATTTGTATTGGCCATCCAGACGGGGTAAACTCAGAGATGGTGGACCAGTTATTAAGGTTCAAGAAGTGGGAGGCTTGGTAAAGCCCCCTGTCCTTAAGCTCTTGAAAGTGTCCCTTTTCCGTTCCTGGAGGAAAGCTCGGGTTTCCCAGTACAAGGAACAGTGGGGCGTGAAAGGATGTTAGTTTCGTTTGTGATCAAGTCCTATGTCCGACTAAGAGAGTAGGCCCAATGGTAGGATGGGCCTTAAGGGAGGCCAGAAGGGCTGCAAAGCACCATGATGCCCTGTCCAAAGGGATCGGGTTGAACTGTTGCTCTATAGACATCCATAATTTTGCGTCTTTGTGTCTGCACCAATCAATTATTCTACCAAGGTGTGCCGCCTGGTAGTTCTTGGACACATCAGGTGAGGCAACGCCTCCGTGCAATTTGGGCAGCGTCAAAAGGCATCTTTTGATCCTCGTCTTCTTGTGCGCCAAGATAAATTTAGTGAAGAGGGAGTTGATTTGACGAAAGAAAGCCGACGGGATGAGGATGGGCAGGGTCTGAAAGAGATACAGTTGTTTAGGTAAAATACTAATTTTGATTATATTACAGCAACTGAACCACAAGTGTAAATCTCTGTTCCACTTATCCAATAGGGAAAGGATCTCGCCAAGCAAAGGAGGGAAATTCAGTTTAAACGTATCCTTAGGTTCAAGGGTGCCCAGGTATTTCAGTGCTGTGACCGTCTAATTAAAAGTTATGCTGCAAAAGCCTTCTGTAGGGGGCCGGGTAGGGCAATGCCCATCGCCTCCGATTTTGAATCATTATTCAAATTGGACAGGTCTCCATACTGTTCAAATTCCCTCAGAAGGTTCAGCAGGGAGATGTGTGGTTTGGTCAGGGAGAAAAGTAAATCATCCGCGTAGGGTGGGTGGTGTCGCCCACAGGAACGCCGGTAATCTCTGGGTTCATTCTGATTGGGTTCAGAAAGGGTTCCAAAGAGAGGGCAAAAAGTAGCGGCAAGAGAGGACATCCCTGACGAGTGCCGTTGCGGATCGGGAACGGGTCAGAGTATACCCCGTTCGCCTTAACTGCCACCGCCTGTGGTGAAGAGTAGACTGCGGAGATCCAGCATAACATCTGTTCCCCAAAGCCCATCTGGCCCAAAACTGCAAACATGAAGGCCCAGTTCACCCTGTCAAAGGCTTTCTCCGCATCTGTGCTAAGGAACACACAGGTGGAACCTTTGGTATTGGCAGAGTGCACCAGATTCAGCACTTTTATGGTGTTGTCTCTTGCCTCGCGGGAAGGGACAAAGCCCACTTGGTCCAAATGTACTAGTTGGGGCAGCAGCAATTGAAATCGGGTGGCCAATATTTTGGTGAAAAGCTTCAGATCGGCATTAAGCAATGAGATTCAGCAAATGATTTTAGCTGAATCAGCTAATCGGCTGTGTCCAATCACATACAGAGTTCTGTGTTTACAAACACACAGAATTCTGTGTACATAGGAACAGTAATCTTGCTGTTTCTTCTCCCTGAAAAGCAGGGAGAAAAAAAGCCAGATAGAAAAGTAAAAGCAACACACGTTACACATTGCTGGGCACACATTTAACCCCTTGATTGCCTTTAGATGTTAACCTCTTCCCAGCCAGTGTCATTAGTACATTGTCAGTGTACAGTATTATCACTGATCACTGTATTAGTGTCACTAGCGATGTCAGTGTCAGTTGGTGACCCTCCCAGATAGTGTCTGTTGGTGCCAGATGTGGTATGTCTATATGTTCATATCAGATGGTTAGAGTGACTTGTGAGCGCAGTGTTGACTACTTTAGGTGCCAGATTGCCTGCCACCCTATCACAGTCCCACTATCAGTCATTGATCACCACCATTACAGTATAGTGTCTATAGCTGCATAAATTCCAGTATATATACACCATAGTTTGTAGATGCTATCAATTTCACACAAACCAATTAATATACGCTTATTGTTTTTTTTTTTTGTTTATACCTAAGTCATGTAGCAGAATACATTTTGGTTTAAATTTATGAATAAATTAGATTTTTTAATGGATATGTTTTATAACAGAAATTAGAAAATGTAGTTTTTTTTTTTCCAAATTTTGCAGTCTTTTGGCATTTCTATAGCAAAAAATGGTGATAAAAAAAAGCTCTATTTGTGTGAATAAATGACAAAAAATGTAATTTGCGTACAGCGTTGCATGACCGCGCAATTGCCAGTTAAAGTAGCACAATGCTGGATAGCAGAAAATGTCCTGGTCATGAAGGAGGTAAAAGCTTCTGGAGGTCAAGTGGTTAATAGAATTTGTGAAATGTTGAGAAAAAAAAACAAAAAACTTCAAAGGTCCATTCAAATGTCTACCCTGCGTTGTGTTGCTTCACTGAATGCATGGTAATGTACGTTGTCCTGCACATTTAGGGGCATTGCATAAAGGCAGCCATAGGTGTGCGTAGCCTATTGCATTAGGGTGTGCACCACAAGAGATAGTTGTCAGTAGTTTATTTTTATTTTTACAATTTTGCTTTTTTTATTATTATTATTATTTATTATTTTTTTCCCATTTTTTTAGGAGCTCTGCTGGGGGGCTTTGGTGAAATATCGGAGGTCTAAACAGACCCCAGATGTCTCACTTTTGAGACAGAGAAAGAGACTGAGGACAGAGATTCCCCAGTCCCTTTCCCTGCAGCCAGGCAGCAGGGGGAATCTGCACAGTACAGGGTGATTAGGGTGTGCCCAGGCACACCTGCCACCCTATGTGCACACGTCTATGAAGGCAGCTCTTTCATTAAAATGGAATGGTAACTCACCACCATGCAGCACAAATGATAAATGCAGTATTTTTTCTGGTGCAGCACACCACAGAGTGTACGGTACGGACAGTTTGGCCTCAGTGCAACTGTCTATCAGATGCCTGATTGATCGGCAGCTGGCTCCGCCTTTCAGCGCACTGCTGAGAGCCTGAGCCAGCCACTCCCACCCCCTTTCCTGCTTGGCGCTCCAGTGAGACAGTCATCACTCTCTGCTTGGAGCAGACCTGAGAACTGAGCGATCAGTGGTCATGTGATCGCTCAATTCTCAGGCTTCGAGCCGGTGGGGGACATCTGCAGTATGACACTGATGCTGTAGCCATTAGGTGACTATGTATGGGGTTTTTTTTTTTTGCACACTTTAAAAAAATCCCATATTCCTTAGACTGTATCTGAAAATGTGCTCTTCAAACAAGCATAAGCGATGTTACATTAATTTTTTTTCCTCTCCTTAGTTTTGAAGAATTTCTTTAGCCAAGAGAAAAAACAATTGTGCTTTTCCGAACACGAAGGCAAAGAATGCATTGCATCTTTATTTCAGACTGTACAAGAGATTCCACAACCCATCCCAACCAAAATTACTGGCACAATCCCCAAATGGATCCAGGGTAGCCTGCTGCGAAATGGGCCTGGAAAATTTGAGTTTGGAGACTACAAGTGAGATCAGTATTGTTCTATATCTGTTTATGTTATACCAATGGTTTGTTATTTATGCATATACTGTATATAGAGGGGATGCGCTAAATCCCTGCACATCTAGCCCACTGTGACCTAAAACTTAAAGGCTAACTAAGTTCACCCTTTTTTAAAAAAAAATAATAAATGCGCATCTTTTTGCAAGTAAAAAAGAATGTTCTTTTCTTTTTTTCTTTATTAGGAGCCTGCAAAGCATGGCACCCACAATCAGCAGATCGCGGTGTAATGCAGGACTTCTGAAGGCTGTCTGTGCAGCTGTCTGGCCGTACCTCATGCAGGCAGGAGTTACTGAATGGCAGGAAGATCAATGAACTGCTAGCGCACTCACCAGCACCCTCGTAGTTCATTGAGAACTACAAGCCATCAACTGCAATGGTGATACAGTGCCTTGAAAAAGTATTCATACCCCTTGACATTTTCCACATTTTGTCTTGTTACAACCAAAAACGTAAATGTATTTTATTGAGATTTTATGTGATAGACCAACATAAAGTGGCACATAATTGTGAAGTGGAAGGAAAATGATAAATGGGTTTCCAAATTTTTACAAATAAATATGTGAAAAGTATGGTGTGCATTTGTAATCAGCCCCCCTGAGTCAATACTTTGTAGAACCGCCTTTCACTGCAATTACAGCTGCAAGTCTTTTTGGGGATGTCTCTACCAGCTTTGCACATCTAGAGAGTGAAATGTTTGCCCATTCTTCTTTGCAAAATATCTCAAGCTCTGTCAGATTGGATGGAAAGTGTCTGTGAACAGCAATTTTCGAGTCTTGCCACAGATTCTCAATTGGATTTAGGTCTGGACTTTGACTGGGCCATTCTAACACATGAATATGCTTTGATCCTAACCATTCCATTGTAGCTCTCACTGTATGTTTATGGTCGTTGTCCTGTTGGAAGGTGAACCTCCGCCCCAGTCTCAAGTCTTTTTCAGACTCTAACAGGTTTTGTTGTAAGATTGCCCTGTATTTGACTCCATCCATCTTCTTATCAACCTGACCAGCTTCCCTGTCCCTGCTGAAGAAAAGCATGCCCACAACATGATGCTGCCACCACCATGTTTCACAGTGGGGATGGTGCGTTCAGGAGGATGTGCAGTGTTAGTTTTCCACCACCTATAGCGTTTTGCTTTTAGACCAATAAGTTCAATTTCGGTCTGATCTGACCAGAGCACCTTCTTCCACATGTTTGCTGTGTCCCTCACATGGCTTCTCTCAAACTGCAAATGGGACTTCTTATGGCTTTTTTTCAACAATAGCTTTCTTCTTGCCACTCTTCCATAAAGGTCAGATTTGTGGAGTGCATTACTAATAGTTGTCCTGTGGACAGATTCTCCCACCTGAGCTGTGGATCTCTGCAGCTCCTCCAGAGGTACCATGGGCCTCTTGGCTGCTTCTCTGATTAATGCTCTCCTTGCCCGGCCTGTCAGGTTAGGTGGGCGGCCATGCCTTGGTAGGTTTGCAGTTGTGTCATACTCTTTCCATTTTTGGATGATGGATTGAACAGTGCTCTGTGAGATGTTCAAAGCTAGGGATATTATTTTATAACCTAACCCTGCTTTAAACCTCTCCACAACTTTATCCCTGACCTGTCTGGTGTGTTCTTTTGAAGGAAACTGGTTCCACTAGATTTTAGTTAGGGGTATCAGAGTAAAGGGGCTGAATATAAATGCACGCCACACTTTTCAGATATTTATTTGTAAACAATTTTGAAAACCATTTATCATTTTCCTTACACTTCACAATTATGTGCCACTTTGTGTTGGTCTATCACATAAAATCCCAATAAAATGTTTTTGGTTGTAACATGACAAAATGTGGAAAATTTCAACGGGTATGAATACCTTTTCAAGGCACCGTTCCCTCTGGAAAGAAAGTGTATATAAACAGCCGTGACTTTAATGATGTACCAGAAGATGATCCAAATACAATATTTCTTTTTTTGTTTGTTTAGTAATGATTTATACTATGTAAGTACTCTTATTCCTCATGTGATAAGCACAGGGCCATTGATGTGCCAGAGATACTGACAGCAATGATGTAAATTGTATAAAACGTATTATTATTATATTGTTCAGGGTTTATATAGTACCACCAGTTTGTGCAGGGCTTTACATTATAAAGGGGTACAGTACAATTACAATACATTTCAATACAGAAGGATTACAAGGGACTTACAATCTAAAATGAGGGGGAGGTGGTACAAAAGGTAATAGCTGTGAGGTATGATCCAATGGAAGTGACACAAGTACTGTTTTTAGGTGGAGATGAAGGTGGGGTAGTCTTCTCTGAATAAATTCGTTTTCAAGGATCACCTAAAGGTGGACAGAGTAGGAGATAATGGAACATACTGGGGTAGGGAGTTCCAACGGATGGGTGAGGTTGTGTGCAATTAAAGGGGGGGGGGGGTCCAATATTATCAGCAGGTCAGTATTATCATTTGGGAAATAGGACACATGAAGGTGAAACAATGACTGTATTCATTGGAGATTGATTTTATTATGCAATTGGGTATCCTGCAAAAATGATATCTAGAAGGATTTACGATCAAGGATTTATATACTACCTCTACAAAAGCAATATCATTTGCTTCTAAATGATCGTTGCTGGTAATTGACCCATTTATGGGTAAAATAAAGTAGAACTCCAAGACTTTTTTAAATTGTTATTTTCATATTCACTTAGCCTCTCCATGCTCTAACGCTGTCCTTGACTTCATGCTTGGTTCATCACCGGTGGTCCTCTTCAGGACAGAATGAAAGTCATTCTGCCCATTTTATGTGGGTCCAGCTGGTCATTTGCAGTCCTTCCTAGGGGGCACGTCATCCCGCAAGCTTTGGCTCACAGTACTCTAGGACTGAGCAGTGCTTAAACTTTATTACATAAGTGCCACTGTCACGCACCTGGTGGTGGAATCTGACTTATGCAGGAGTAACCTCTCTTGCGACCCTGATTCGGGAACCCCTGGTAGTGCAGACAGGAGGTTCCGGAGTGAGGATGGCATGAGGGTTGGACTGGGTCACTGATGGAAGTGTGAGAGGTCCCTCTGGGCTCGTGTTGGCTGGTAGAGTGGTGGTACAGGCTGGGTCGGCAACAGGCTGGCGGTGCAGTACAGGAGGAGCAGGCAGAAGAGTATTTGGATACAGGCTGGGGTCGTCAAAAGGCTGACAGCAGAAGTACAAGGGAGCAGGCAGAAGAGTGGTCGTGGGTAGCCGGGTCGGTGAAGGCGGAGATCAGGGTCAGGTCAAGCCAAGTAACAGGAACAGGAATGCAGATAAACAGGTTGCTAGGGTATACGAGAACACTGTAGAATGGACAGCACTGGCTGCATGATGCTGTCCAGGTTAAATAGGTCGTTTGGTGCCAACGCCGGCACGCACACCCGTGAGCACACTTACCGCGTACGCTCCTTTGACATCACTGTGCTAGCTGGAAGACTTCAAGAAACTTTTATATGTATAGGGTTGAAAAAAATATACATTGGTGGACTTTGGGCATTCCAAACAAACAAATATTTCCCAGCCCACTTACCAGCTACCCTGCTAAAACAACTACATTGACCCTGTCTAACAATTCCTGTTAAAAACATAGGGTTTTGTTTGCACACATTTGCAAATATATGTGTAAGCTGCAGTGCCTACGTCAAGGCTCCTCTGTATAGTGCAGTCTCAATTCTATAATTTTCAGAGTCTTCCATGTTGCAGCACATATAGCATTGGATAGATTAAGAGCAGGTTTGCCTCAAGGGAGCTCTCCCCTCCATAAAGGTACAGGGACACCCAGCAAAAGCACAATGGCAGCTTAAAGCGGTAGTAAACCCATGCATTTAACAGGTTAAAAGCCAGTCACATTTCTGGCACGTGCCGGAAATGTAACACTCCCATTGGTTGTGCTCTAAAGCAAACTGTCAAAGCATCCAATGGCTGGTGTCATAGCTGATCACATGTGCAGCATCATGGCAGTTGTAGATTAAACAGAGGCCAAGATGGCAGCTTCCTTAGCTGAAAATGATAGGAAGGTGTACTACCACTTTAAGCATCCAATTCAACCAACTATACAAAAAGTGGCAACCACCCCAACCTATAACTAGCCTTTGCAGTAAGGTGCACATGGAAGGGCAATGTTGCAGGCTAGTTATAGGTTGAGATGGTTGCCACTTTTTTGTACAGTTGCACTTTGGGCATTAATTGGTTGGGGACCACTGTAAGTCTGCTTAAAGTGCTTGTAAAGGCAGAAGGTTTTCTATCTTAATGCATTCTATGTGTGCAGCAGCCCCTCTCGCCTCCCCTAATACTTTCCGGAGCTCCATCTCTGTCCAGCGATGTCTACCAGTGTCTCGGCCGTCCAGGTCTCTCCCTCTTGATTGGCTGAGACACACCAGCGGCGCCATTGGCTCCTGCTGCTGTCAATCAAAGTCAGTTAGCCAATCAGGAGAGAGAGGGGGCGGTGCCGAACCGTGGCTCCATGTCTGAATGGACACACGGAGCTGCAGCTTGGCTCGGGTGCCCCCATAGCAAGCTGCTTGCTATGGGGGTACTCAACAGGAGGATGGGGCCAGGAGCACAGAAGAGGGAACCGAGAAGAGGTTTGCTCTTCTGCTGCTTCGGGCTGCTCTGTGCAAATCCACTGCAACAGAACAGGTGAGTATAACATGTTTATTTTTATAGAAAAAAACAAAAACTTTACAATCACTTTAAGTCTGCATAAATTGATCAAAATGTGGCCGGTTCAGCAGGGACAGGGCAAATTATGATCCATGTACAGTATGGGCACTGTGGTTGTATAATCAGCGCTGTAGACTATAGCCTGAAACGTTGAACAATGTATTCAGACGGAGGAGAGGTCTCCCCGCTGTTAGAATACAATGACACAGCGGGAACGATTCCTTCATCCACCTCAAATGTGTGGATGGGGGAAGCAGGTCAGTTTTTTTCATTCAATCTTCTGATTAAATGAAAAATCTGACTCATCTATGGGCTGCTTTAGTTTTTTTAAACATCAAACATGTTCTGCAAGTTAGTATAACGTCATACCGGGGGCAGAATTTAAAGAGGTAAAGCTGATATCAAAGACACAAATAAATGCAGCTGGGAGAGGGATGGCCAGGACTAGGATCCAATAGCATGTGCTGGATGCAAAAGTGTTGGCAGTGAACATGCTGATAGGAGGAGAGAGCAGCGGGATGAACCCATCAGTCTGCTGCTGTGTTGTCATTCTCACTGTCTGCTTAGAATGCTCAGTGTGGAAAGACTCCTGTATTGTTTTACTACAAGTGGATCATCCATCTGACCATGCTGTGTGAGGTCGCTGTGTAAATCTCAGGCCTGGATGGGCAGGAATACAAATCCCCTGGCAGGTATAACAGATTCCTTATTTATCTTTCAACTGTGTGTTTAGCTGTTTGTCTGGAGCTCAGTTTTAAGCTGGCTGTGAGCTTAGAAATGGATCTGGCTTATTTTTTTATACTTTAAGAATAATTGCTATGCGCATCACCTGATAAATACTCACACAGGTGCTGCTCTGCACAGTTGCCAAGAGGATGCAGCTTAGCATTCAATCCCTAGAGCAGGGCATTCTATATTTAAAAATGTTTCTCATCATCAATAGTAAAAGTATTCATTTTTAAAATCATGAAATGGTTGTGGCCTCTTGCTTGTTTTGGTATTATCCGCACTATACCATACAGCCTCCTCCAAGGACATTACAGAATTATAATGCTTGTTTATTCTTAGAAATATGTATATAAACTATGCAAAGTAAGCATGCACCAAAAAAATAAAAAAATAAATGTGAAAGCAGCAAACACAAAGATATCCCTTCTAATAATGGTTTACTTAAATTACCAGTGTTGCGCCAGATTAATAAACAAACTCAATCAATCAAATAGACATATATACTGTATGCATATGTGCAGTACCTCTATAATAATTCAATAAAATACAAACATATTGTCCATCCAATGAAGTGAATACATTTCTCCAAATAAAGGAAATTCCCATTAAGGCCTCATATACACGGACGTTTCTTAAAAAATAAACAAACCGTCGGGCCCGACGTCAAGGAAAAAAAAATCGGCGTTTTTCGGCGTTATGCATCTGCGTTAGTGATCGTTAGTGAGCGTCGGCGTCAATAGGCGTTTTTAAAAAAAAATCATCCCTCTGCTATTTTTCAACCTAAAAACGTCGGCGTCAAAAAACGCCGATACAACATTAGTTGGCGTTTTGCGGAGTCGGCGTCAAAAAATGCCAAAACGTTACAGCCTCAGAATGCGCTGGCCGTGGGTTCTAGTTTCAGCTCACTAACACCGACGCCATCTACAGCTCAAAAACGTCGGCGTTTTTATGGGGCCATTGACTAACATGGAGAGCTGCAAAAAAACGCCAGAAAACGCCGGCGTCAAAAAACGTCCATGTGTATGAGGCCTTAAATGTGGCAAGTAGGAAGGTTCTTATCCTTCTTAGGGAAGTATTCTGTTAAGGTGTTGACAGAATTCACCATCACCAAAACTAGTAAAGATGTGCGCTTACCAAACCGCGATGACCCCTTACCCAGAGTGGTCAACAAAGCTCAACATGCACCGAAAACTATGATGTCTCTCCTCTGATGTCCTCAAGATAGTACTTCCAAAACCAGACTCGGTCCATGTAAATTCAAGCAAACAAATGCTCCTCATAGTGTAGTAAAATCACATATTTATTTAATTAGAATCACACTTACATAAATAATATAATATGCAATTATAGGTTAAAATCACCCAGCCAGTGGATTCCTAATACTCCTGGTTAACTTCCGGTTTCCTTCCAGTACACTATTACATCAATGGGAAGCTCCTCCTTACACGTTTCATCATCAGAAGACGTCTCCTTCTGTTTATTTTTGGCACATGGAATTCTACACATAAAAATGAACTTTTTTATGTCAACAGCTACAAATACTGTAGTTGCTAACATCTAAAAGTCAGGTACTTACCAGTGCCTGGGGTCCAGTACTGTCTTCTTGCAGCCAGTTCTTCTTACTGCTGCTGGTCCCTGATGCCACCACCTTTGATACAGTTGGGCCCAGTTGTGCCTTCTTGAGGAACCACAGATGTGAGTTCCCATGCCATTTTGTGAATGGTCCTGCAGCATCCCAGGACATTTGATATGTCCCAAAAGCCTCCAGAAAGGGAGGGGGCGAAGCAAGGCATGTAATCCTTGTATCTTTGGATTGTGGAAGTGGGAACAAATGCAATGCATATACAGTATGTGGCAGCACAAATTTTGGGCCACAAAGCTGCATACAGTGCCTTGAAAAAGTATTCATACCCCTTGAATTTTCCACATTTTGTCATGTTACAACCCAAAATGTAATTGTATTTTATTGGGATTTTATGTGATAGATCAACACAAAGTGGCACATAATTGTGAAGTGGAAGGAAAATTATAAACAGTTTTTACATTTTTTTACAAATAAATATCTGAAAAGTGTGGTGTGCTTTTGTATTCAGCCCCCTTTACTTTGATACCACTAACTAAAATCTAGTGCAACCAATTGCCTTCAGAAGTTACCTACAGTAATTAGTAAATAGAGTCCACCTGTGTGTAATTTAATCTCAGTAAAAATACAGCTGTTCTGTGAAACCCACAGAGGTTTGTTAGAAACCTTAGTGAACAAACAGCATCATGAAGGCCAAGGAACACACCAGACAGGTCAAGGATAAAGTTGTGAAGAAGTTTAAAGCTGGGTTAGGTTATAAAAAAAATCTCAAGTTTTTAACATCGCACGGAGCAGTGTTCAATCCATCATCCGAAAATGGAAAGAGTATGGCACAAATTCAATCCTACCAAGACATGTCCGCCCACCTAAACTGACAGGCCGGGCAAGGAGAGCTTGAGAGAGATTAATCAGAGAAGCAGCCAAGAGGCCCATGGTAACTCTGGAGGAGCTGCAGAGATCCACAGCTCAGGTGGGAGAATTTGTCCACAAGACAACTATTATTGAACTTTTTGGCCTAAAAGCAAAACGCTATGTTTAGCGGAAAACTAACACTGTACATCACCCTGAACACAACATCCCCACCGTGAAACATGGTGGTGGCAGAATCATGTTGTGGGGATGCTTTTCTTCAGCAGGGACAGGGAAGCTGGTCAGAGTTGATGGGAAGATGGATGGAGCCAAATTCAGGGCAACCTTAGAAGAGAACCTGTTAGAGTTTGTAAAAGACTTGAGACTGGGGCAGAGGTTCACCTTCCAGCAGGACAACGACCCTAAACATACAGCCAGAGCTGCAATGGAATGGTTTAAAGCTAGGCATATTTATGTGTTAGAATGGCCCAGTCAAAGTCCAGACCTTAAGACCCCTTTCACACTTGTGCGAGTTGTCCTACGATTTGGGACTGCAAAGTCCCATGACAATTGTTCCCCATTATTTCCAATGAGTACCATTGATATCTGTATGACTTTCAAGTCGTGCCGACTTCAAAGTAGTCCCTGCATTACTTTGGTCCAACTTTGATGGAACTAGAGGTCCATAGACTTCAATGTTAAACCCTCAAAGTCTCATGCAAATCGCACCTGAATAATATAGATGTGTTTTCTGTACTACTTCTGTCCGACTTTGTAATACGTTTTCATTGAGCCAAAGTTGCAACAAAGTAGGACCAAAGTCGTGCTGATCCCAAATCAAGGCAAAAAAACGCGGTAAAATCGGGTCACCCAAATGTGAAAGGGGCCTTAATCAAATTGAGATTCTGTGACAAGACTTGAAAATTGCTGTTCACAGACGCTCTCCATCCAATCTGACAGAGCTTGAGCTATTTTGCAAAGAAGAATGAGCAAAAATTTCACTCTCTAGATGTGCAAAGCTGGTAGAGACATCCCCAAAAAGACTTGCAGCTGTAATTTAAGTGAAAGGTGGTTCTACAAAGTATTGACTCAGGGGGGCTGAATACAAATGCCATTTATCATGTTCCTTCCACTTCACAACTATGTGCCACTTTGTGTTGGTCTATCAGATAAAATCCCAATAAAATACATTCATGTTTTTGGGTGTAACATGACAAAATGTAGAAAATTTCAAGTACAGCTAATCACAGTCCCCCTATCAACTTCTGGAATCACAGCCTTCTTATAGGACTGGCAGGGGGGTCAAAACAGAACTATAGTCCCAATTTCAAAGACATCAAGCCGGAAATTCTCTATTGCAGAAGAAGCATGAAATGTCTATGCCTGCTCATAGTCTTCTTTAGACTCACAGTCGTCTTTAAGGCGGGGCAAAAGGGGCAGCTGCCCTGGGCCCAGTAATTTTTGTGGGGCCTAAAGCAGCTTCCCCTAGAGCCCGCCATAAGTGTAATATTGGGTTGCCCATAGCTACAGGGGCCCATGTGGCCTCCCTGTCATCAAGGTAGCTGAGCGATCTCCCCTCCCACCACTGTACATGCTATGACAGGGAAGAGGCACACCTGGGGGTTGTCTGCGTACTCGCCCCCCCACCCCCTCCTCCTCCTCCTGTCAGCAGTCGGCTCGGTGTAAATGCTGCTTGTTCTTCATCCTCTCTTTGCCTAAGCAGAACAAGCAGCCAATCAGAAGAGATTTGAGGGGCATGATGGGACATGTCGTCCCAAGGAATGATCTTTTCAATGATGTCCATGGTCCCTATTTTTAAAGGAGGGAGCAAGATTTGCCTGGGCAAAAATTCACCAGGACAGTGCAGTGTTCTGGGGGAGTTAGTAAGAGGAACATGTGGTACAGCCCCCCCCCCCCAGAGAGAGAGACTGAGCTGCTGAAAAACCACCATGCAAGTACCATGTGGGGGAGACTGCCAGAGCGAGAGGACTATGTTGCCGAGCGATTGCCAGGATACAGAACTTGCTGGACTGCCTACTGAAGTCGTCACGGGCAACTCCGGACACCTGATTGAAGGGACCACTGCTGCTGTCGCTGGATCTGGTAGGAGGGCTTTGCAGTCACTACTTGCTACCACCACTAGAGAATGAGCCATTAGGAACTACCTAACTAGCTACCTTGTAACTGTGGTACCAATGGCGGAACTCCCAGGGTTGCAAAGGTTGCACTTGCGACCAGGCCCTGGCGTTCTGCCACTGTGGGAGGCTCAGATCACAGGAAAGGGGCCCACTGCAGAACATGCCAGCATAGGTGTGCGCAGCCTATTGCTTTAGGGTGTGCACCCCAAAGCTCAAACACACACATGCGTGTATGTGCATGTGTATATATAGAGCAGTGGATGATATCAGTAGGGCAGAGATTGGTGTCAGTAGTAGTTTTTTTTATATATATCATTTTTGAAATTTAATTTATTACTTTTACAATTTTTTGGAGCCCCATTAGGGGGCTTTGGTGAAATATCAGGGGTCTAAACAAGGGGAATCTGCTCCACACTGGATGATTAGGGTGTGCCCAGGCACACCCGGCACACCTTGTGCACACGCCTATGCATGCCAGAGACAGATCCCCCCAACTCCTTCCCCAGCAGTGATCAGGTGGTCATCTCCGAGGTAGTGCCTGCTGCGAGGCTCGCAGTGATTGGGCAGGATTCAGGGAGGGGGTGTGGCCAGCTTTGGAGGTGATCGCAGCTTGTGGGGCAAGCAGGCATGCTGTTGTGAGAGGCTTAGGTCAGCCATAGACAGATCGATTTTCTTTCCAAGGGTTGCAGGAAATAAATTTGCTTGATTTCCCCTTCAATACAGTCAGTGTTGATGGGGGAATCCCTCTTGTGGAACCAATCTCTTGGACAACACAGAGACAACCGTTAGCAATAATCCCATGTAAAATTCTTGCAGACTGGTTGTAACCAAGTTGATCGATCGATCAACTTGGGTACATTCAGTCTGCCCATACATAGTTTAAATCTCGGCTGGTTCCTGCTGAACTGGCTGAGATTTGAACCGTCTATGGCCAGCTTTAGTCAGGCTGCAGAGCGGACTGGACAGAGGTATGTGCCGTGGTGGCTACTGAGTGGAAATCGTAGGTCTCAGGGGAAGCACATGATAGCCCTTTCAATGCTAGAAGATCCCTGATGGAAATATCATGCATTTCCTCTAGGGTTCTGCTAGCAAAGAAATGGTTAATCATACACTTCCAGCACAGATCTGAAAGGGTTAATCATGCACTTACAACTGGCATCTCATCTGCCAGCAACGAAAGGGTAAAATGTGTCCAGTTACCCCTCACCTCCCCAGTCCATGGTGTGCAGACAGTGAGGAGATGATGTGCTGTAACTTTCAGCAACCAATCAGTGAGCCATAATGTTGTGCTGTAACCTCTAGCAACCAATTAGTGAGCAATAATGTTGTGCAGTAACCTTTAGCAACCAATCAGTTAGCAGTAAAGATGTGCAGTAAAGTCTAGCTACCAATCAGCGAGCAGTAATAATGTGCAGTAACCTTTAGCAACCAATCAATGAGTGGTAAGGATGTGCAGTAACCTCTACGTACCAATCAATTAGCGGTAAGGATGTGTAGTAACCTCTAGCAACCAATTAGTGAGCAGTAAGGATGTGAAGTAACTTCTAGCAACCACTCAGCAAGCGGAAATGATGTGCTGTAACCTCTAGCAACTAATCAGTGAGCCGTAATGCGTGCTATAAACTCTAGCAACCAGTCAGTGAGCAATAATGCTGCATCCTCTGGCAACTAAACTCAATTGCTGCCTGATCTGCTGTAGTAAACTGATTTTGAGTCAAGCTGCTCTTAGAGCAGCTGGAGAGCGAAATTGCATGGTCGGGGCAAGTGGGGGGTGGGGGCGGGGGACAGGAAAATGTTTGCCCAGGGTCCAATCAATATTAAAGACGGCCCTGTTTAGACTGCATAATGAGCTGCACAACTGCAGCTCTGTTTGCATTCCAGCCTAGTACCTGTGTGCCGGAATGACTGCATTCCTGAACGTGCGCAGAAGTGACATCATGCCGCCCCAGCCATGTAGATGGCTTGAGCCTGGCAACCGAAAGAAGATGCTGCCACTGGTAAAGGACGCCAGACTGTTAATGAAAGGGTAAGTATTGGAACTTAAAGCAGTACTTTATCCATAGCAACTTGATAAAATATAATGTTCTTTAGCAGGAAACATACAGTCCACATTAATAATTATGTTACCAAAATTAATGTGTGCTGCAAATTGCCTCCAGCATCGATTTACCAGTTTCAAAAAACAGTTACATTCCTGGAATGTTGGAAATGTAAACTATCACATTTCATTGTGTCCTCAACCAAACTGTCAACCCATCAAATGGCTGGTGTCATATCTAATCACATGTGCAGCACCATGGCAGTTGCAGATCAAATAGAAGCAGCTTCCTTGGCTGTAAAGGATAGGAGGTTTTATTTACACTTTAAAGTGGTTGTTAACCCACTGCTGCTAAATCTTGTATTCCCCTCTGAACCATAATAATGTGTCCCTGTGCCTGTGTAATGTAAAAAAATCTGCCGATCTGTACATATATGAGGTCGGCTCCTGGCGCTTAGCTGACTGTCAGATCACTTCTCTCTCTGGCTCATAGCTCCAGTGGGCGGGGCCGAGTCCTCCCGCCGGGGAGGAGGGGGAGAGAGGAGAGAGAGAGCCGAGAGAGAGCCGAGAGCCGGGAGCTGCACTCATATACTGTAGGTACAGATCGGCAGATTTTTTACATTACACAGGCACAGGGACACTTACTATTATGGTACAGGGGGGATTACAGGATTTAGCTGCAGATATGAGAGCAGCAGGAGTTGGGGGGGGGGGGGGGCAGGCACTGTGTCACATACCTGGTGGTTGAGTCTGACTTATGCAGGGACAACCTCTCTTGCGGCCCTGGTTCGAGAACCCCTGGTGGTGGAGACAGGGAGCTCTGGAGCACATGGGGGCACGTGGGCTGGACTTGGTCTCAGATAACAGGTGATGGTCCACAAGAGCTCATGCAGGCAGTGGAGTAGTGGTTCAGGCCAGGTCGGTAACAAGCTGGCGGATAGTCGGGTACATGCAGGGTCGGCAATGTGCGGGCAATGGAAGTACAAGGGGTCAGGCAGAGGTGTACTCGTAGGCAGGCTGAAGGTTGGGGCAGGAAGCAGGCAAAGCAGGTTAAACAGGAAGCCCGGGGTCACAGATGCAGGAAGTCTCTTAGAATAAGCACTGGGGTCATGGGAACCAGAATGCTGTAGAACGGACAGCACTGACTGCAGGGTGCAGAGGGCTTAAATGGCCGTTTTGGCGCCAACGCCGGTGCTCCCGTGCGTGCACGTGCGCGCTCCCATGCGCACGGACGTGCACACGCGCTACATGCGCCCACGCATTGGCCTTCCAATGGCCCTGGATGGTTCCTTACACACTGTTACAAACAGAAAGTCAGGGAGGGGAGGGGGGAGGAGGACACAGGAGACATAGGAGAGCATGGCTGCGGCTGACGGAGGCACATATTTTGACCATGGTGTCAGGGCTCAGCAGCCCTGCTATATCGTGGTCAAAGTACAGGGAGAAGGATCAGACAGGTATTTCAGGTGATACAGGGGGCCAAATGACACAACACAAGCACTGTGCTGTATAACATGCTTTAAGGGAACAGGATCTGTTTTTTTTTTCTTCAACAAACGCTTTAAGGCTGTCAGCAGATCGGCCTCTACAATCTCAGCAGTGCCTAAAAATGCAGAGCAACTGAGCATGTGCATAGTAGGGTTTGGCAGTGCATTACTGGATTTTAAACAGTAGAGGCACTAAAATTTAATATTTTACAGCTATACCTGCAAAAGGGGCCAGCCTGAAGGGATCTAGCAGGACTTAATATTCTGACTAAAGTTCCACTTTAAGTTCTGCTTTAGGTTATTATTTTAGAAATTCATTTGTTACTGGTACTAATGATCTTGGGAACAATTGTTTACAGAATGTTTAGAGAATGTCCCCCCTAGTTTTCAATGTAATAAGTAAGGGTTACCACTCATGTCAACTTTTTTGCTCTTTGTCCCTGTTGAAGATATTCACTGTGGTTATTTGTGTTGGTGATCATTGTTAACCACTTGCCAACCGCGACTGCAGTCTGACGGCGACAAGATGGCACGATAGCGCAAACCGCCGTCATATGACGGTGGCTGTGAGATCCCGCTCTGTGAGCACTGTGTTCCGGGGGGGGGGCAGGGAGCTAGTAGGGTGGGCTCAATCGCCGCCGGCTACCCGCGATGCCCCCCCCCCCCCCGCAGTGAAAGAACGGAGGTCCGTGTAAGTAAACACAGATCTCTGTTCTGACAGAGGGGGAAGGGCTGTGATCACAGGCTTCCTGTATATAGAAGCCATGATCACTCCCCTCCCCCTGCCAGCCCAGCACCAATACAGTTAGAACACAGTGAGGGAACTCAGTTAACCCTTAGAGCGCCCCCTGCAGGTTAACCCCTTCACTGCCAATGGCATTTACACAGTAATCAGTGCATTTTTATAGCACTGATCGCTGTATAAATGCCAGTGGTCCCAAAAAAGTGTCAAAATGGTCCGACATGTCCGCTGCAATATCGCAGTACCGCTAGAAATTGCAGATTTCCTAGCCATTTCTAGGAAAAAATAAAAAACAAATAAAAATCCCAGAAATTAATTCTCATCATTTGTAAACGCGGCAACTTTTGTGAAAGCCAATCAATAAACGCCGATTAAGATTTTTTTTACCAAAGATATGAGGAAGAATATAAATCAGCCAAAACCAATGAAAAAAATGTTTTTTTATATTTTTTTTTTGGATTTGCATTTTAGCAAAAAGTAAGAAATTTGTTTTTTTTTTTTGCAAAATTGTTGCCCTTCTTTTGTTTATAGCGGTGATCAGAAATTACACAAAGGGGATGAAATCCCACCAAAAGAAAGCTCTATTTGTGGGAAAAAAGGACGCAAATTTTGTTTGGGTACAACGTTGCACGACCGCGCAATTGTCAGTTAAATCGACGCAGTTCCGAATCACAAAAAGTGTTCTGGTCCTAAAGTGTGAAATCCTTCTGGGGCTGAAGTGGTTATGGGCAAGGTGAGGGGAAATCCAAAACGTTACAGATGTCAGTGAAACAGGAGTAGAGCAGATATCTTACAATAGGGAGCCCTGTTATGTTGACAACCAAGAAAGGTGAAGATTTCAATCCAGTTCTGCTCCAGAAAAATGGCAACCGATTGCACACAGGATGCTGACTCACTGTGATCTCAACGATTAAGCCCACTAGGAGGCGAAACGCATCTGGGGACCTCTCCTGTGGGTGGAGAGCAGAGTTGTAGTCATTTTACACCACTTGGTTTAGTTTCGATCACAGTGAGTTGGCGTCCAGTGTGCAATCTGTTGCCATATTTCTATAGCACATTGTAGCCTCACAAGCTGTTTTATATGATCTGCGACAGTTCATTACATGTCATGTTGGCTGATATCAGTGATAGGAGCAGTGGAGCGTTACTTTTTTTTGTTTGTCTACATCTGCTGCAATCTACTGTTTGGGTGGCATAACCAGGTCCTTGGCCACCATCTTGGTCCTCTTCAGCTGTTTGCCTCTTCTGGGTTCAGACAGCCGGTTTCCAATGATTGTGTGCTTGGTCTTACACCCCCAAGAGAACCAGGGAAACATAATTCTAGTCCAAAATGGTGGTAGTGGGTGGCCTGGGGCTGGGGCTGGAAGAAAAATTAGAAAAAATGTATTTTGTATTTGCAGAGGGGGTGGGTAAGGTTTAAACAGAACAAGCTTCCTTTTGTGGGTTAATTTATGCTTTAAGCTTTAGATGAAATTCAGATAAAACAGATCACACTGCTCTTGATAGTTGAATTGATATGGATAATAAAACACAGGGAAGAGCATTTATGCAAACAAATCAAAAAGGGTATTGGTGTTTTATGACTTCTAAAAAGAAGTATACATATATTGATAATGCTTTATTTGTGAACTTTTTTTCACTAGTTTTAACCACTGGTTCGATGGCATGGCCCTTATGCACAAATTTGCAATTGTAGATGGAAAGGTAACCTACATGAGCAAGTTCCTTCAAAGCAATGCATACAAGTCCAATGAAAGCGAGAACAGGATTGTAGTGTCTGAATTTGGGACTTTGTCTACACCAGACCCCTGTAAGAGTTTGTTTCAGCGCTTCATATCAACATTTGAAATGCCAGGTAAGTGATATTCTTAATATTTAGGTGACAATATATATTGTGACATGGAGGTCTTTAACTCTTGTGGTAGGTGCGTTGGGAGTGAGTTCACGACAACCAGGATCTCTGTTTGAGGGCATGGTAGCCCATGTTTATTAAAAGAAAAGTTCAAATTAAACAGAAATCACAGGTTTTCCCGCACAGGGGGTTCCACCATCACTGTACAAACGTAAACCTTCAGCCTCCTGGCTCATTAGCGATCAGTAGCCGTCCTGGCTATAAGGATCAGTAGCGCTCCTGGCTAGTAAGGATCAGTAGCCCTCCTGGCTATAAGTATCAGTAGCCCTCCTGGCTATAAGGATCAGTAGCTCTCCTGGCTATAAGGATCAGTAGCTCTCCTGGCTAATAAGCAATCCACTGCACACCTGCCTCCTCGCAGATGTCGATGCAAAGTCTTCGTCATCAAGCATTGTAACAAGCATTGCTCTGTAGCACTAAATCCATCCAATGAGGTCTGGACAGGCAAAGAGGCTCCACAGCATCTGCAACCCTGCACTGGTCAGTACCACCCTTCTCACCAATATTATTGTAAACATTGTCAGCATGGTAATAAACACATTTCTCCTGAACATTCCTGTCTTCCACGGTTGGCCCTGCTACTGTTCGCTTGGCCATACCCTCCCAATCCATGGCATGTGTGCTCCCTTCATCGGTACTCCTCAACACCAAACCATCTGAACAAGGAGACACATGCAAGCAGACGGGCTTAGCTGCAGACTTATTACACAAGTCATTGTGAATCATGTCAGATTTTGGCAATACAGCTTTTAACACAAAAGGTTGCAATACAGCACATCCGGCTCCTTACTCGGGTGGCGCTTCATAAACCTCACACATCTGTGCATTTTCCCCAAGTTGCATTAACCCATTATTTACTTGCATGGTTTCAGTACTAGCAGTTTGCACTAACACATTCCCAGTAAAAGGTGCAGTTCCACTCTGTTCCACCAGAGTGACATTGCAGTTGTCCAGAGCAACCTCCAGCTCCAAAACATGAAGTTTCCTGGAGATTTCCAGGGACAACTGTGCTGTTTTACCACCCGTTGCTATGGGCAACAGCATGTCTTTCACTGCAACATTACCATTACCTGGGGTTTTCCCAACAGCAGCACATTCAGCATTATAAACCTTGACAGCATTTTTACCTTTTGTGGGCTGTCCCAGCTCACTACCAACTTAGACCTTACAGACATTAAACCCACCATTATTTCCCTCTTGAGAAGCAGGCACAGATGCAAGTTTGACTTTAAACCTTGCCTCCCCACTGTACAGAGTACTGCACAGGGAAAAGTAACTCTCAAGAGCATATTCAGTGGCCCCACTAACTGGGGTCACTCTCACATAACCATTGACAGTCTCTTAATCAGTCTTTTGCAGCATGAAATCAGTAATTCCAGCCAACATTTCATTAACCACTTAAGGACCGGAAGGATTTCCAGCTTTAGGACCGGAGCCCTTTTTGCGATTCGGCGCTGCGGCGCTTTAACTGACAATTGCGCGGTCGTGCGGCATTGTACCCAAACTAAATTGGCGTCCTTTTTTTCCCACAAATAGAGCTTTCTTTTGGTGGTATTTGATCACCTCTGCGTCATTTCTAATCACCGCTATAAACAAAAGAAGAGCGACAATTTTGCAAAAAAACCCAAATTTCTTACTTTTTGCTAAAATACAAATCCAAAAAAAAAATATAAAAAAACATTTTTTTTCACCGTTTTTGGCCGATTTATATTCTTCCTCATATTTGCGATAAAAAAAATCGCAATCGGCGTTTATTGATTGGTTTGCGCAAAAGTGGCCGCGTTTACGGATGATGAGAATTCATTTTTGGGGTTTTTTTTTTTTTTTTATTTTTTACTAAAAATGGCGGCGATCTGCGATTTTTAGCGGTACTGCGATATTTCAGCGGACATGTCGGAACATTTTGACACTTTTTTGGGACCATTGGCATTTATACAGCGATCAGTGCTATAAAAATGCACTGATTACTGTGTAAATGCCATTGGCAGTGAAGGGGTTAACCTGCAGGGGGCGCTCTAAGGGTTAACTGTGTTCCCTGGGCGTGTTCTTACTGTAGGGGGACTTGCCTAGCTGGGGAAAGGAAGTGGTCACAGCCTTCATGTACGAGAAGGCTGTGATCACTTCCCTTCCCCCTCACACAGAGCGGAGGTCCGTGTTTACATACACGGACCTCCGCTCATTCGCTCCAGGGGGGGGCATCGCGGGTGGCCGGCGGCAATCGAAGCCGCCGCACCCGCTCCCTGGCCCCCCCCGAACACAGTGAGCGCGCGCGCTCACAGTATCTCTGTATCGCAGCCGCCGTCGTATGACGGCGTTTTGCGTTACAGAGCCACTTTGCCGCCGTCAATCTCCGATCGGCGGTCGGCAAGTGGTTAAAGACAGTCTTACCCATCGCAGTAGTAGGGGTCACCATCTTCAATTGAGGACGCTGTCTCATGAAGCAGTCCTCTGTCGCACTTTCATTGGCCAACTCTCCCTGGTGGCCACGGGATAAAACTGCAGCATCCCTTCCGAACTCCTTAGCACCCCCTGCAGGCACAACAGGTACTTCCTCACTGTTTTTAGTGGTGACTGCAAACATATTTGCGCAGGAATCTGGGCCTGCAGACAAACTTTTTCCTCCACAACATTGATTCTTGGTGTACCCCACAACCAGGGACAAGACAAACAATCATGTCCCAATTTACCACATTCTAGGCAAGGGATCTGGAGACTCTCTCTGGTTGCTAAGGGTGATGGCACCCTCTCAGCTGCTTCTTGCTGGCTCTCCCAAACAACTTGACTTTTCTTTCTGGGAGGCTGTGTTGCATTACACTTGCCATGATCCTCTGTAGGTGAAACCTTTGGCTTGCGATTCCTGGGAATGACATCACCGGCGTAGCTAGAGGCGACCACACTCCTCATTCCTTTTGAAATTTTTCCAGCATTCATTATCCAGGATTGCAGCTTTATAGCTGTCATAGTCACCTCTGTTAGCAGCCACCCCACTGTATATTTTTCTGTACTCTTACGTAATAAGTGGCTGTACCAACTCAGCCCAATGGTTTCTAGGCCAGTTTTCAACTACAGCCCAGCCCTTTAAGTGAAGCAAAGAACAGTCTGCAGCATTCTCCGGCAGCTTCACACCCTTCCTTCATCCTCACAGACAGTCCACAACACTTTTATGCTGTCCAGCCAAAACAAAATGGAACACTGTCTTTTTACGGCTGATTCCTTTTCACTCACAGGTTCTCCTCACCTGCACACAGATTGTGTAGTCTCCTGCACCAAACACAGTTCACTTAATCAGCTGAACTCACTTTTTGCAGGGATCCAGATTGTATCCAACAGCACTCCTCTGAAAATCCTGTTTGCCTGGCTGTACTTCTGCACACAGCCAACGTGACACAAACTCGCTGTGAAGCAGGGACCCGGATTTTACCGTCTTGTGCCCGCATTCTCCACCACGTGTGACATGGGGGTCTTTAGCTCTTGTGGTAGGTGCGTTGGGAGTGAGTTCACGGCAGCCAGGATCTCTGTTTGAGAGCATCGTAGCCCATGTTTATTAAAAGAAGAGTTCAAAGTAAACAGAAATCAAAGGGTTTTCCCGCACAGGGGGTTCCACCATCACTGTACAAACGTAAACCTTCAGCCTCCTGGCTCATCAGCGATCAGTATCCTGGCTATAAGGATCAGTAATGCTCCTGGCTAGTAAGGATCAGTAGCTCTCCTGGCTACAAGGATCAGTAGCTCTCCTGGCTATAAGGATCAGTAGCTCTCCTGGCTATTAAGCAATCTGCTGTGGCATGACCGCGGGTCACACCTGCCTCCTCACAGATGTCAATGCCCAGACTGCCTCCTGCAGTCTTCGATCCCTGGATACCGCCTTGTCTCCCAGTGTGTGTTTGACCCAGAAGCCTGATCCTGACTGCTCCTATCAGGCCCCCACCCAGTTGGGCAATCAGTGTCCTGGCTAAAGCCAAATCCTGGACCCAGGATTGGGGATTTCATCCCACCTGAATCTCTAAGAAATCCCCAGGCTCCAGACCCCGAAACAGACTTTAAAAATAAGGAAACTGAAAAAACAGTTTCCTCCTAGGTAAGCAAATTTTCTGGAGCCCCTCAACCTGCCAGGTTGAGAATCCTGGGTCATCCCTCTCATCTATAATGTAATAGGAAAGGGTTTGGAACTTTAAATGAGATGTGTGATGCACATCTCCATCCCTGGTACTAATATTGAAAGGAGAGGTTTGGGACTTTGAGTGAGGTGGGCATGCAAGACCACAAGATCAGTCAAATTGAACAATTATATCTTTATTCATAGCATATAAACACAATCACATAGTATATGCCCAGAATAGTGGGCTGGCAAGAGTATATCGCATAGGTTATAGTAAAAATATATATGACAATGTCACAGGACCATGGAAATATGGCCCGTGAGTGCTGTGTTCCTGGCTCTCCCTTAGCGGCCCTCCTGCTCAGCTCCCGGTGCAGGCATATTGGACATCCGGCACCTCCGGGTCTTATTTGGTTTATACTCCACTGGCATGTAAGCATATATATTTTTTTGTGGTAAGAAGTGGCTATCCCCCTCCTTCTGATATATTACCATCTATTTATGATGTATTATGCACTGCTATATCTTTCATATATTTATGTATTTTTTTTATAGATTTTGGTGCATTGCCCCTGAAGAGCGTGTATCCCACACAAAATGCGTCAGCCCTACCATATGCACTTATTCTTGTACCTAAGTACCCTATCATCAGTGATCAGAGACTATGACATATATACTTTTTATATATCATATACTATTACTACTGGGCCATATTTCCATGGTCCTGTGACATTGTCATATATATTTTTACTATAGCTTATGCAATATACTCTTGCCAGCCCACTATTCTGGGCATATACTATGTGATTGTGTTTATATGCTATGAATAAAGATATAATTGTTCAATTTGACTGATCTTGTGGTCCTTCATGTCCACCTCACTCAAAGTTTACTTTAAGTTATTATTTTATAAATACATTTGTTACTGGTACTAATGATCTTGGGAACAATTGTTTACAGTGATGAGAATGTTCCTCCTCATTTTGAATGTAATAAGTAAGACCCTATACACACTATTAGATTTTCTGCAGATTTTTGTCTTCAGACTTACCAAAACCATATAATATGAGGTCAAACCTTAAGAGTTTCAATTTGTATGCAATCAGGCAGGCCCTTGCACTACATGTTTTTTGTAAATCTGAAGACAAAAATCTGCAGAAAATCTAACAGTGTGTATGGGGTCTAAGGGTTAACCCTCATGTCAGCTTTTTTGCTTTTTGTCTCCATTGAAGATATTCACTGTGGTTATTTTTGTTGGTGATCATTGTTAAGGGCAAAGTGAGGGGAAATCCAAAAATGTTACGGTGTCAGTGAAACAGGAGTAGATGAGATGTCTTACAGTAGGGAGCCCTGTTATGGTGACAACTGAGAAAGATGAAGATTTCAATCCAGTCCCTGCTGCTACAGAAAAATGTGTGAAAATAGAAAACCATCATATGCACAATCCAATACGCACAGTTGATCCAGAGAAAGGTAAAAAAACAAAAAACAAAACTGTAAAGCATGATCCAATTTGCTCCAACAGGAGCACAGACACCAATAAAAACCTGACATATGTTCTAATCCCGCCACTTTATCCAAAACAAAAAGTATTTGTACTACTCTAATGAGGCTGGAGATCAGCAGCACCAAGATAAATTAAACAAAGGTGAAAACAATATTTTATGCGAATGCATCACGGCAGTTGTTTATGATATAAATTACTTTCGCGAAATAAATGTAACAAACGTAGTGTTTAGTTACCTTCTTGTCGACAATCTGCACATTACCCTTTTCCAGCATGATGCCCCATGCTAAGGATTTGTTATCCCTTTAACAGTATGTCATCTATCTACATTTTTGTCACCCCTTTTACAGCTGGCTTATGTGCAGCTGATAGCTATTAAACCTGCCTGTCACTGACAGCTTTGGTCCATTCAGAAAAATTCTCTGTGCCAGCGGTGATCACATGCAAGCTAAGGCCTCATACACACGGACGTTTTTTGACGCCAACGTTTTTTGCAGCTCTCCATGTTAGTCAATGGCCCCATAAAAACGCAAACGTTTTTGAGCTGTAGATGGCGTCGGCGTTAGTGAGCTAAAACTAGAACCCACGGCCAGCGCATTCTGAGGCTGTAACGTTTTGGTGTTTTTTGACGCCGACGCCGCAAAACACTCACTAACGCCAACTAACGCGGTACCGGCGTTAACCGGCGTTTTTTGACGCCAAAGTTTTTAGGTTGGAAAATAGCAGAGGGATGATTTTTTAAAAAAAAAACGACTATTGACGCCAACGCTCACTAACACCGATGCATAACGCCGAAAAACGCTGATTTTTTTTCCTTGACTTCGGGCCCGACGTTTTGTTTATTTTTTAAGAAACGTCCGTGTGTATGAGGCCTAATTAAGGTTTTCATAAAAAACAGAGCAGGGGTTTTTTTTGTTTTAAATGAAATCCTTCTTTCCTGACAGACTCCATGGCAGCCTACTTGTGGGTTTTCCCCGCCCTCCTCACTCCCATAGGACCCCATTACCATAAATTTAGCCTCATGGCCCGCACCTGTGTTCCTTTTTTGTCCTCCTCCTAGGATCAAGCAGTTGCAAGCAAGTTTCCAGGGCAGAAGGTTCCCAGTGGATAATGGGGTAAATCCTTGGGGCGGTGGTGTCCCCCCTCAGCGCCCAGGGCCCAGCTACGGCGGGTGAGAGGCGGGTGGCCAAGAAGATCCCCAGTGGGGGCGGCCCATATATTTGCCCAGGAGGATTCTGGCTGGCAGGGTCCTGAAGACAGGTGAGCGCTCCATGGCAGCATAGTATCTCTTTTACATGGTCTACTTACCGTTGTCTTGTGCTTCCCCATCCCTTCTGGCCAGCTCAGCGGTCTGAGCTTGGAACGCAGTGCGCTCCTCCTAGTTGCTGCTTCCACTGCGCAGGCGCGAGGTCCGGGACTGAGGCTTGGTTCGCGCGTGCGCAGTCGAGCCGGCCGCCCGGCGGGCGCATGCGCAGTCGCCACAGCGCCGCGGCGGGAAGTTTAAAAGGCTGTCAAGCCCTACAGTCCTCGGGATAGACTGCGGGCTTTGGCGGCGGTGTCCCCAAGCATTTTCCTTCGCTTCTCCAGGTAAGCCCTGCGGGTAGCACTGGAGGAGGGGGGAGGAGTGGGGGGGAGAGTGATGCATTCAGCCTTATTCTCTCTCTCCCCTCTTATCTACAGCATGGACTCTGTGGAGTTGGATTACTTCCCGCCCCCTAGTGGCCAGCCCTTGCCCGACAGGTAGGTCTGGGGCTGGGGGGGGGGGGGGGGAGTGCGTTTTGCTGCATCTTATTTTTATGTGCCTATCTTTTCCTCTCCCTGTTCCCGGTCTTGTCTTCTAGCCCTCATAGGTCACACCGAAGCACACGTGAGACCAGGGACCCTGCCAGGTCCCAACATCATCATTCTTCATCAAGATCCAGACATCAGAGATCCCGGTCGCGGGATCGACACCCTAGAAGGAGTTCCCACTCCTCTTCAAGACACCATTCCCACCGCCACAGCAGCCACTCCAGTCACAGAGCATGCTGGGGCTGTGGCACAAAGAGGCCAGAGGGAAAGTCGCTATGCGACACATGTTATGCCAAGGCGGTGAAGGAAAGGGCAGCCGATGTACATACCGGCCCTAACTCTGGGATGGAGGCCCTTGTGAAGCGAGTCGTCCAGCAGTCTCTAAGGGAACTCGGACCGCCCCACACCCACAGCCAGGCCTCTGTGGCAGACTCTCTGGAGGGGTTCGCCCCTGAGGAGCCAGGTCCGTCCCAGCCACATTTTACTCCCCGAGATCTCTCTGAGGACGAGTCAGAAGGGGAAGAGACTGCGGGCTTTGATGTAGTCCAGATTCCCCCATTCATCAAGGCGGTCAAGGAAGCCTTAAGGTGGGAGGAGCCGGTGTCTTCCCCGGCGAAACAAAGGAAGTTCTTTAAGCATCTTCATAAAGAGCGCCCTAGCTTCCCTTTACTTCCTGAACTAAAGGAAATCCTAAAGGAAGAGTGGGAAAAGGTGGACAAGAAGTCATCCCTGGCCATCAGGGCAGGTAGACTTTATCCCTTCAAGGAGGAAGAAGTCAAGGACTTGGAGTCCGCCCCACTGGTGGATGCGGCCGTGATGAGGCTGGCAAAACATGTCACCCTCCCCCTAGAGGATGCAGTATCATTTAAAGATCCCTTGGAAAGGAAGATCGACTTAGACCTGAAGAGGGTATATGTGACGGCAGGCATGGCCTGCAAGCCTGCACTCGCCCTGGCGGCTGTATCTAAGGCGATGGAGGTCTGGACCGATGAGATTGACATCACTCTAAGGT
>BLSH010218991.1:916929-939628 GCA_018402905.1 Glandirana rugosa
AAAAGGTACCGATGATCTCCCAATTTCTTGGGGAACCGAGTACAGACGTAAAGTTCTTCGTAGTTCCTTCTAAATTTTTAGACCCTAAGAAAGAACACACTAAAATTGCCACGATGGTAGACCGTCCTCCTAAAACACCTTCTAAGTGTCTACTCAAAGATATGCCTACGTCGCCCTAGGCATCCGAAACCCCGTAAAAACCTACCGGCAACCACGCGTAGGTTTACCGTATCCTCAACCCTCTTAGGATAGTAGGAGGCATTATACCAAGAGAACCTTGAAAAGGGCCATTATCACAGCCACCAACAAACCTCTCTATTCAAACTCTTAGCGTCTTATCATCACGTGTGTCTGTTGCCGTTAAAATCACACAAGAAAGAATCCCAGATTTTTAAATCTTCCTTGATGCTTCTTGAAATGCAGACATGAGCCAAGGGGTTCTTTAACCCTCTAGTAGCCATGGAAAAAAGCCTAGAGAAAATCCTAGCCACTGGAATGACCCTTGCTGCGAAAGCAAAAAGCCCAAGGAGAGACTGAACATCTCTCAGCAAAGCTTTACGCCTTGATAAAAAAGATGCAATCAGATACCTCATCCGCAACAACTTTGCCGGAGGAAGTCTAAATTCCATCAAAGACGAATCAATAGTGATTCCTAGAAACTCAATAATTCTTGACGGAAGAACCGTCTTTTCTTCAGCCAACGGAATACCAAATGATTCGCAGATCCTAATAAAACAAGAAAGAGACTGCGAACAAATCGGAGAATCTGGTGGGCCAATAAAAAGAAAATCGTCCAAATAATGCAAACATCCCCCCGAGGGAAAGGACTCAGAAAAAACCCATTGAAGGAAACTCGAAAAGGCCTCGAAATAAAAGCAAGAAAGTGAGAAGCCCATCGGCATACATTTGTCAAAGTAGAAAAGATTACGAAAATGAAAACCTAGAGAATTAAAGCCCTGTGGATGAACTGGTAACAGGCGAAAAGCCGACTTAATGTCGGTTTTAGCTAAAAGCGAAGACTTGCCAAAACTTCTTATTAACAACAGAGCTTCATCAAATGAAGCATATGATACCTGAGCTCCAGAGTCCGCTACCTCATCGTTGAGGGATTCCCCCGGGGGGTAAGACAGATGGTGAATTAACTGAAAGGAATTCTGCTCTCTCTTAGGAACTAAACCTAAGGGAGAAAGGTGAAAGTTAGAAAATGGCGGAGTTACAAAAGGGCCTGCTACACGACCCTCCCTTACTTCCTTCTCAATTTTAATAGCCACTACCTCTGGACGAATAAACACAGAACGTAAATTTTTAACCTTCTTACACCCGATACCCGAAAAATGTGGTACTAAAAACCCTTCTTCAAAACCCCTGCGCAAAAGATCCGCCATCCTGTGGTTTGGATAACGATCTAACCACGGGGACATTTCTGCCAAACTCACTGGAGTCCTGGCTTTTGTTACCCGTATCTCTGGACTGGACTGGATTCGACCCGGCCGACTTACGGTAGCATCTGTTAGCCGGATGAGACCCGGTACAATAAGAGCATTCATGTTTGTATCGACAATTGAATGCAAACTTGCATTGCCCTTCATTAAAGGCAAAACAGAATCCTTTACGAAAGGAATTCTGTCCCGTGTTCAGCACTCTAGGAGCGAACAGTGGCTTCTGTGGCAACATTAAATTTAACCACAGGCCCACATCTTTGACTCCCCAGCGCAGTGATGGGTGAACCGCCAGCTTTTGTCTGAAATTTTCATCATAGACAAACCAAGCTGAACCACCAAAATGCCTAAAAGCTTCGGCAATAATATCTAAGTGCTGGAATAAGCCCGAGCACCTATCCGGAAACCGTTCACCCAAGACAGCAGCATATATACAAAAGGCCTGAAGCCAATTCTGAAATGTCCTAGGTATCGGTCTCCTCCTATCCTCCTCTGATCTATCTTCCACTTTCCTCTCTGCTTTAACCAAAAATTATTTCGATGCTGGCAGTAACGATAATAAATCCACGAATTCACCTCTCCAAATCTTTTCCTTTACCCCTATGGAAAGGTGATACCCTAAAGGAGAGATTTCACAGGGTAATGCTTCTTTAAAGCATGATTCTGCTACCTTAGAAACCCCCTGTGATTGAGGAGATATGACCTGAGCATTAAAAGGGTTACTTACGCCACTTTGCGCAGAAGTACCATAACCATGCCAAACTGCATTAAATTTTTTCATATTCTGTTGTACCGCATTTTGTAAGGAATCATTTAAAGCAGGAAAAGCACCATCCCTGTGTGCCCCTTGATCATTAATCATATTCAAATCATTCCCAGCACCATAACAATGTGCCCCCAGGTCATAATCACTCGTTCTTTTATCATCCAGCAATGCACCAGCTGTCTGTGCCCCTTTAAACACTTCAATTACTTCAGATAGAGATTTAAACAATTTACACAATACATTATCATTCTTGTCATAATGCTCACCACCACTAGGGGGCGCCGGATGCCCACTAACCGCTGGAACTGCTGCTGGTTGAGTGGCAAAACTCACTGAGACAGGGAGCTTGTCTCCATAAGCAGCCGTAGCATTGCTGCCACCTGGCTGCGGAGACACATCCCTCTTCTGCCTTTTCTTCTTCCTCAAAGGCTGACGGCGCTGACCCCGGGTCACCTGGGCTGGAATCATCTCTCCTTCGTTCAGCGGGGCTCCCCCGCCGTCCTCAAGACAGCGCTGGAGCCATTCTTCACCGCCAGCTCCCTCAGCTTTCTCCAAAAGCCGGCGAAGCAGCTCTTCTCTCCTTTCAGGTGAGCTCCGCTGCATAGTGTCGCCGCTCCTTCACGCCCACGGTGACTGCAGCTTGAGAGGACCGCGGTCCTATAAATCACCTCCCGGCGCGAGCGAGCCCCCAGCCCGCCGTTTTGCTCCAATCATGCACCTGTTGCTGTGCAGAACGGAGCCTGAGGCACCTGTAAAATAAGAGGGAAGGAGAGGGGAAACAGCCTGGCCCCTTTGAGCTATCCCATGGGGTCCCGCTTAGCGCTGGGGACCCATACATTAGAGCTGACAATCTAGAAATGGTAAACATCAAAGTTTAACTCCAGCTTAGCAGCTAAATACATAGTTGAAATATATGGGAGATGTTTTGCTTGCCAGATGAATTAGGTCTCTGTCCATCCAGTCCTGAGATTTACACAACTCTGCCACATAGCACAGCCCTGTCTCGTAGGACAGAAGCTCTGATTTTTCTATTTACAGTTAAGTAACACCTTCAAATCTTGTCACTGCGAGGAGTAAAAGGAGAGACATCTGTCATTCTGCTCTCCTCCTGTCAGCATGTTCCTTGTTAGTACATGAGCATTGCAGTACAACTGATTGGCTCCTAGTGCTGCTTCTGCCTCTCCCAGTGTGAGTTCTACTATGCAGGGGATTACAAGAGACATATAGCAGCTGAAAGTCAAGTACTTACACTGCACACCTTAAAAAAATTAAGTGCAATCATTTATAAATTAAATATTATCTAAGTACAAGAGTCGTGTGTATTCTTCCTTGAACCTGAGTGTGCTTTGTGTATTTCTTCCAGATCTGTGTAGTTATCCAGTGTGAGACTTTAACTTTGTACAGGAGCTTCCTGTAATAAAGACTGGCCACTGCTACTCTCTCCTAGTGCAGGGTCACTGGTCCTGTCTCCGCCCCCTCCTTTAGTTTTCTGCAGGCAGTCTTTAGTGGGTGGGGCCTGCTGAGTCCCTCCCACAGCTCTGTTCTCTGCACAGGCTATGTACAGCACAGTGATGATTTCACTGCTACTTTTACATAACTGACATTTAGGGCAGACAAAGAGGATATACTGTATATCCTTTTTGGTTATTGAGGATTATATTTACATGAAAGTTTTTGTGCCTGGAGTTCAGCTTTGAGCCCATGTTCACATTGGGTCGATATACAATGTCAAATCGCATGCCAAATCTGAGCCTATTGCCGGCAATGAAACCGTCTTTATCGGTGCTACGCCGACTTTTCAGCACCGCACAGATTCCCAAAAGTTGTTTCTGCACTACTTTTGGCCACTTCGGGGGCAATATCAATAGTGCACAGATGTCTGCCAAATCGCCCCCAAAGTTGGACTGAAATGCCAGTTTAAAATTGTGTAAGTTCAGCTGAACTCACACGATTTCAAACCTGCCCTCAGTGTTAACCTGGGCTAATAGCTATCTGGAGTTCAACTTTAACACTGAAAGAGTCTTAATTAAGCCAGTTTGAATCCTTAGCACTGATCAGTCAGGCATATGATAGCGATGTCAGCTCCAGGCAGGGTTGAGTGAATGCATCTGGGGTGTATCTGGTTGTATTTGATGTTCTCTACTAAGGGCTCTTTCACACGAGCGGATCGTTCGGGTCCACCTATCAGTTTTGCAGGCGGACCCAAACGGACTCTCCATAGTCCTCTATGGAGCAACGGATGTCAGCAGTGACATGTCCGCTGACACCCAATCCGCTCCGATCCGCCAAAAACAGACAGATGGAAACCCTAATTTCCATTCGCCTGGCGGATCGGATGAACATGGACAGAGTATAGAGGAGAATGGAGCTGTGACAGGTCAGTCTCTGCACGGAGTGCAGAGATTGTCCTGTCATCCGCCGGCTCAGCGGGGATCAACGGATGGACTCCGCTAATCCCCGCTGAGCAGGCAAATGACAGGTCCGTCTCCACTCACTGTGTTTAGACAGACCTGTCAGAGCCTCTATGGGGAGATTGGATGAAAACAAACCGCCTGTCCGTTTTCATCCGATCTGACCCACCACATGAATGGAAAATAGGACCACCATCCATCTGGATTTCACAGACAGGATTGGATTGGATAGCAGCGGGTGTCAGCGAACATGTCCGATCAGGTCCGCCTGAAAAACTGACAGGCGGATCTGATCGGCAAGCCCGTGTGAAAGGGGCCTAAGAGGTAAAGGTCTTTTATAATCTAAAATGCATCTTTTTTTATCAGGTCTACAATTCAGTGGCCAAGTCTCTCCCTCGCAGATTTGTGCTTCCTCTCAATATTGACCATGGCACACCACAAAATATAGACATAAATCCTCTAGATTATACAACTGCCACTGCTGTAAAACAGGACCTTGGAAGGGTAAGTTATAGGTGGACTTAGAGGTCATACATGTGACTAGTATGTCAATGTGTTTGCTATAATTCAGTAATAAAATAAAATAAAACACTCACAGCAGAGGACAAGTCATAAAATACTTACCTTTCTTTGGATGGATATAATGGTCCAAATAACATAAGCCCAAAATTTCCAGAAAATTTCCAAGTTCTGGGTTGGCAGGCTGGGAAAATTAGAACTTCTATACATGTATAATAAAGTCCTGTAGTAAGGGTTCGAAGTATTTTTAGAAGTCCTGGATAATTATACTTTCAGATCAAGGAGCAAGTGCCACTAATTTATTTGTTATTACAGGTATATAGCACTGGCAATTTACACAGCGTTTCACGTACTATACACTCACATTAATCCTTGCTTTTAAGGAGCTTACAATCTAATTTTACAAACATACTAGGATCAGTTTGGAAAGAAGGCAAACAATCTACAAGCATGTCACTTTATGATCCATCACAATGCAATAGAAATGAAGATATGTCTGTATTCAGGTCCTAGAAAGCTTCCTGAGATGAAACACATCATATACTAAAGCGGTATAACCACATGTTAACACTTACATATTCATAGCAAACTCCTGCTAAAAAAACAGATATCCTTAGTTTGCATATATTGCAATACATGTTTAAGCTGACCAACTTTACCAAAGTGGTCCCTCTCTGGCCAGTCCCTACCCTAGCTTGCAGGTTGCCAACACACTTGCTAAAATATCATACTCATAAGAGCAAGGACATATTCAGTATACTGTATATATCATACCTCGATTTGCCGGGACTGTGGGCATCTTGGCAAATGAAGGCTTTGTCCCGGAGTGGAGTCGCTTCAGTTGTTTGGCTGCCCTGCAGCTTATGTGGGGTGTCTGGAGCCTGCACGCCACAAGCATTGTTGTGTAAATGTGATAGGCATCCGGGATGCCGGCTGCCTCACATACACACAGTGCGGCTTGCGGCTGAGCCCACCTCCTCCTCCTTAGCTGTGCTGCTCTTTCATTCATACAGGAGGGGGAGGCAGGAAGGAGTCATGGCCTGAAGGCAGGGTGGTGATTGCTCCCTGGCCACTCTGATGCCCAAAAGAGGGCACACACATGCCCCCAGGCACCTGTGCAGATTTTGGACGGGACCGGCCAGCTCTCTTGTCTTCCTTCTCACCTCGTTGTCCCAATGGAGAGCTCCACCCACTAATCGCTGAACGCTGGACTCAGACTACACTGCCCTACTGACCTCCTGTCTTCTGTTAGTCTGACCCCTGTACCCCGCCCTACTGACCCTCTGTCTTCTGTCCTGCTGATCCCTATACCCTGCTTACTGACTCTCTGTCTTCTATCCTGCTGACCCCTGTACTCTGCCCTTCTGAACCTCTGCCTTCCGTCCTGCTGATCCCTGTTTTCTGCCCTTTTGACCCCTCTTCTCTGCCCCACTGACCCCCTGTACACTGCCCTGCAGGCCCTTCTCCTCTGTTATGTTGACGCCTGCTCTCCTCCCTGCTGACCCCTGTCTTCTGCCCTGATAACCCCTGCTCTCCACCCAGATGATCTGTGTCAGGGATTTTGCTTACCCACACTCCTTAAGGACCCTCCCACTGTTAAGAGTTTGTCCATATGCACATTTTGCGCTATGTACACTGCAAATCACTTCCTCCCTCGAGTGTCCCTCATTCTAAAGTTCAAAAGTTGGGAGGTATGTATATATTACTGTGACACTTCTGTACAAAACATTCCTGATTGATACACGTCAAAACATCTTGATTCAAGCAGACAGAATTGCACAGCACAGGTGTTCCGGCTGAAGTGTGACTTTTAGCATAAAAATACCCCTAGAATACTCATGCCTCGTGCAGTGTAATAAAGGTATGCTGTAAACTAGGACCAGTTTTGTGTTTGTGCAGCATTGTTTTCTTACTTGGTAAAGTTCCTTCACAGCGCTACCATCTCCAGTGTGGGCGTCCGATGCTGCAGTGTCCTTCTTCCTGGATTCTGTTTATGCTGGCTACCCAGCATGCACCTGCCGATCTCGCGCATACGCAATGAGGCGCAAGTGACTAGAATAGCTTGTGGGTCGGGTTTCCATAGCAATGGCGGTGTCGGAGGATGTTGCCACCCCTTTTGTTATGGAAACCTCTTCTCCCCCTCCAGGAACCAGGAAGTTAATCAGCGTTTGAGCCACCTCTGACACCACCGACCATTGTGCATAAGAAGCTAGGGTAACAATGGCAATAAAAGCCTGGTTACCCTTTTTAAAAATGACTCAGAGTGCCGCCTTCGCCTTGCATCGCATCATTTCCGGTTTAGAAATAACACAATGCTACGAGCCGGCGATGCCCATTGCCTCCTTGGATTGATGACACACATCTCCCAGGAGCCAATGCAAAGCTGGAAATGATGTGCAGCGGACTGTAGGGACTGGGCAACCCTGCGAGAGCTTCGTTCTAAGGTGAGTATTTCATAATGAGCTAGTATGCGGTGCATACTAGCTCATTATGCCTTTGCCTTACAGGTTTTTCTTTTTGTTTGTTTTTTTACGTGTAGACAACCGCTTTAAGTGTTTTACCTTTCCTGGCAGAACCAAATTCTCCCTAATTTGTGTCTCTCACACTCCCCCCTTACAGACACTGCAGCTCATAGTGGGAGGGATTCAGTAACAGAGGCAGTGCTGTCAATCTAGAAAGTAGTTGGCAGGACTAGGTGTGGTCAGGTGCTGATTGACAAGCGACAGGATACAGTGACAATGCCGAAAGCCATGCTTCCCACAACATTTTTTATAATTTACTATAGTGCAAGTAGACACAGTCTACATGAAAGTGGCAATTCTACTCTCAATTCAGGAGCAGTGCAGCATTGTTGCCACACTATTACAGGAAACTGCATAAGGCTGGTTCACACCTATGCGTTTTTTTATTGCTTTTTGGAAAAATGCACTACAGTCCATTTACCATGATTTCCTATGGGACACATTCACATCGATGCTTTTTTCAGCTGCTGCATTTTTGGAAAGGGTCAGGAACTTTTTTAAAAACAAAATTGTGTGTTTTTGGTTCAAAAGACTTCAATGTAGAAGCTGCATTAAAGCATGTAGTGCATTTTTTGCCTCAATTTGTGTTTTTTAATCCACCCACCAACAAATTGGCCAGAAAAAAAGCATAAAGAATGCAAAACGCATAAGAAAATAAGCATGTGCAACATGTACTGCAAAAAAGACTGCAGAAACGCATCAAAAGCAAACAGCATAGGTGTGAACCAAGACTTAGGTAGACTACCCTGGCGAGACCTTTGGGTGGGGGCTAAGAAAAATAACTGTATTTGCAGATGCACTTATAATTAAGTGCTACTGACATTTTTCTACTTTAACTGTGGTAAGGCCAATCAGTAGATGGTTTGTAATGGACTTCTATGATTTAACGTCATACTAAAGTCTTGTTTTTTTTCCGTTAAAAATAACAAACATGTTATACTTACCTGCTCTGTGCAGTAGTTTTGCACAGAGCAGCCCTGATCCTCCTCTTCTCTCTTCAGTGCTCCTGGCCCCTCAGTCTTGTTGAGTGCCCCCACAGCAAGCAGCTTGCTATAGTGGCACCCGAGCTGAGCTGAAGCTCTGTGTGTCTGTTCAGACATTGAGCCGTGGCCCAGCCCCGCCCCCTTTCTCTCCTCATTGGCTCACTGACTTTAATTTACAGCAGCAGGAGCCAATGGTGCCACGCTGCTGTCTCGGCCAATAAGGAGGGAGAGTCCTGGACAGCCGAGTCTGTTGTGCAACATCGCTGGACTGAGATGGGATTTAGGGAAGTATTAGGGGGGCCGAGGGGGTCTGCTGCACACAGAAGGCTTTTTATCTTGATGCATAGAATGCATTAAGATAAATAAAAAACCTCCTGCCTTTACAACCCCTTTAATTTAGCACGTAATCATCATTGCGGTTTGAATTATTTAATAAACAAAAACACTGTTTGGTACTGTTTTATTACAAAATCTTTGCATTTCTATATAGGTAAGATACAATCTGTCACCCAGTATGTCATTTTCCTAGGTGTGGTGTAGTCACGAGAACCTGTATAATGAAACATTTGAAGAGATTGGAAGCCTTGAATTCCCAGCCATTAATTACTCCAGATACAACACCAAAAGGTACCGCTATTTTTATGGATGTGGACTTCAGCATCTTGTTGGAAGCAGCCTTATTAAAATGGATGTGGTGACCAAAGAAATGAAGGTGAGAATATATTTTTTTCCTTTTTGGATGCTGGAGAAAATTTATAGTGAACCTACATATTTCATATTAAAATAATCTTTCAATTTTTTTTTTTTTATATAATTCCTCCATCATATATGGTATAGCATGGCATCTTTAGTTACTATAAACGTTTTCTGATTTTGTAGTTCCATTGCTAAACTGGCATTTACATATCATACTGTAGCACCTTCGCGTTATTGCTTTTTGGTACAATTTTATTTTAGAGAAAAGACTACTGATTATATGACTGAGTATAAACTATTGCAGGTAGCATATTGGTCCTATTGGACTTGCTGTAATCTGCAGGACTGAGCTGTCAGTTTGACAGCTTATTTCTGCTTTTGCATTAATTTATTACTAGAAAAAAATGGTGAGAGTGTGGTATGGCACTGCTAAATGAACAAAAGAAAAAGGGCTGCTGCCTCCCACAATGCCGGGTAAAAATCCCAGCAGATAAATCAAAAAATGAAAGAGAAGTGGGTGTGGCGCTGCCAAATAAATGGTGTGTGAAAAAAGTGAAGGGTCTGCAGGACCTAATTGGGGGGCCATAAGGAAGTGAAAATAAATTAATTAGTGGTGAAAAAATGTGTGTGTATATGTAGATGTTCAATGTAATGAAGGTGCTCAGAACTAACCATAGAAAGACAAAGATGATAATAGTAGAGCATATAGTCCTAGTCATGGGCACTGGCTGGTGTTATCAGTTAGAAACAAAGGGCAAAAACTGTAACCATATGTAGCATCTGAGCAATGTCTCATTCCAGGCAGATAAGACAAGAGGCATGCAAATAGAGAGATCCAAATTAAAACTAAGATCTTAAATAACATATAGATAATGTCAGAATAGGTCACTACTGTAGATATAAAATGTCTATTCCAACGCTTCACACGTAATAATCAAAGTGACACAGTACATATAGTTAGTAAGGGAAAGAGGGAGGTTGGTGGGGAGTGAGGTGGGAGCAGTGAGGGATGAATGGAATTGTGCTCCCCTCCAACTGTTCCCACTCACCGCTCCCTCCGCCTCGGATGATGTCTCTATGACGAAACGCGTCAGTCGGGGCTTGAGAGCATCCTACGCACTTCCGGTGTTTGGTACGGTGGAACGCACGGAACTTCCTAGTCTGACTTCTCGTTTGACACAGTGAGTAACGGATACATCAACTTTACCTGTTGTGACAGAATGTTTTAAACTACCTTTTTCTCCCCTCACTCACCTTGGACCATCTGGACTCAGCCACCATGACTCGTGGTAATATACAGTGAGTGGGGCTGTCAGCGGTTTACATTATCCAACAGAGGGAGCGGTGAGTGGGGACAGTTGGAGGGGAGCACAATTCCATTCATCCCTCACTGCTCCCACCTCACTCCCCACCAACCTCCCTCTTTCCCTTACTAACTATATGTACTTTGTCACTTTGATTGTTATGTGGGAAGCGTTGGAATAGACATTTTATAACTACAGTGGTGACCTATTCTGACATTATCTATACGTTATTTAAGATCTTAGTTTTAATTGAGATCTCTCTATTTGCATACCTCTTGTCTTATCTGCCTGAAATGAGACATTGCTCAGATGCTACATATGGTTACAGTTTTTGCCCTTTGTTTCTAACTGAAAACACCAGCCAGTGCCCAGGACTAGGACTATATGCTCTACTATTATCATCTTTGTCTTTCTATGATTAGTTCTGAGCACCTTCATTACATTGGACATCTACATATACACACACATTTTTTCACCACTAATTAATTTATTTTCACTTCCTTATGGCCCCCCAATTAGGTCCTGCAGACCCTTCACTTTTTTCACACACCATTTATTTGGCAGCGGCACACCCACTTCTCTTTCATTTTTTGATTAATTTATTACTATCCACTCATATTCTAAGTAAACGCGGACATATGTGGGGTAAGACGCCGCTCAAAACCTAACCCATGATTCAGACCCTGTGCTGCATATGGCCTCAGCCAACGCTGCTCCGGCCACGCCCCCTGACATGTTTCGCCTCTACCTACCAGGGGTTAGACCTCTGTGATCAAGCCCCAGTAGGCAGAGCAAAACATGTCAGGCGGCATGGCTGGAGCAGCACCGCCTAAGGCCATACACAGCCATATCCATATTTGGAGCATGGGGTTAGTTTTGAGTGGTGTCTTACCCCACATATGTCCATATGAATTAGGGCTTGATGCTTGCTTCCACTTTCTGATATCCTCCAGCATTGAGCGAAGCTCCAAGTCCACATGTGATCAGATATTTTAAGTAAGACACAAATATATTCCCATATCACATTACCATTGATGGTGGCATTGTACATTTATTGTGTTGGTCACATGTGTATGTTTTTGATTATAAGATTTGGCAAGAAAATGGTTTCTATCCCTCGGAGCCTGTGTTTTTGCCTAGTCCAGATTCTACTGAAGAAGATGATGGCGTTATCCTTTCAGCCGTAGTCACTCCCAGTCAGGTAGGATTGCATTGCAAACAGCTCAACAAAGTATTGTACAAATGTAAAAAAATGTAAACTTTATACTGTTATATATACAGTATCTCACAAAAGTGAGTACACCCCTCACATTTTTGTAAATATTTTATTATATCTTTTCATGTGACAACACTGAACAAATGATACTTCGCTACAATGTAAAGTAGTGAGTGTACAGCTTGTATAACAGTGTAGATTTGCTGCCCCTCAATATAATTTAACACACAGCCATTAATGTCTAAACCACTGGCAACAAAAGTGAGTACACCCCTAAGTGAAAATGTCCAAATTGGGCCCAAAGTGTCAAAATTTTGTGCGGCCACCATTATTTTCCAGCACTGCCTTTACCCTCTTGGGTATGGAGTTCCCCAGAGCTTCACAGGTTGCCACTGGAGTCCTCTTCCACTCCTCCATGACAACGTCACAGAGCTGGTGGATGTTAGAGACCTTGTGCTCCTCCACCTTCCATTTGAGGATGTCCCACAGATGCTCAATAGGGTTTAGGTCTGGAGACATGCTTGGCCAGTCCTTCACCTTTACCCTCAGCTTCTTTAGCAAGGCATAGGTTGTCTTGGAGGTGTGTTTGAGATCATTATCATGTTGGAATGCTGCCCTGCAGCCTAGTCCCCAAAGGGAGGGGATCATGCTCTGCTTCAGTATGTTACAGTACATGTTGGCATTCATGGTTCCCTTGATGAACTGTAGCTCCCCAGTGCCAGCAGCACTCATGCAGCCCCAGACCATGACACTCCCACCACCATGCTTGACTGTAGGCAAGACACACTTGTCTTTGTACTCCTAACCTGGTTGCCGACACACACGCTTGACACCATCTGAACCAAATAAGTTTATCTTGGTCTCATCAGACCACAGGACATGGTTCCAGTAATCCATGTCCTTAGTCTGCTTGTCTTCACCAAACTGTTTGCAGGCTTTCTTGTGCATCATCTTTAAAAGAGGCTTCTTTCTAGGATGACAGTCATGCAGGCCAATTTGATGCAGTGTGCGGCGTATGGTCTGAGCACTGACAGGCTGACCCACCACCCCTTCAACCTCTGCAGCAATGATGTCAGCACTCATACGTCTATTTCCCAAAGACAACCTCTGGATATGATGCTGAGCATGCGCACTCAACTTCTTTGATTGACCATGGCGAGGCCTGTTCTGAGTGGAACCTATCCTGTTAAACCGCTGTATGGTCTTGGCCACCGTGCTGCAGCTCAGTTTCAGGATCTTGGCAATCTTCTTATAGCCTAAGCAATTTTTATGTCGAGCAACTATTCTTTTTTTTCAGTTCCTCAGAAAGTTCTTTGCCATGAGGTGCCATGTTGAACTTCCAGTGACTAGTATGAGAGAGTGAGAGCAATAACACCACATTTAACACACCTGCTCCCCATTCACACCTGAGACCTTGTAACACTAACGAGTCACATGACACTGGGGAGGGAACATGCCTAATTGGGCCCAATTTGGACATATTCACTTAGGGGTGTACTCACTTTTGTTGCCAGCGGGTTAGACATTAATGGCTGTGTGTTGAGTTATTTTAAGGCAACAGCAAATTTACACTGTTATACAAGCTGTGCACTCACCACTTTACACTGCAGCAAAGTGTAATTTTTTCAATGTTGTCACGTGAAAAGATGTAATAAAATATTTACAAAGTGTGAGGGGTATACTCACTGTTTTGAGATACTGTATATACATTGGGTACGGAAAGTATGCAGACCCCCTTACATTTTTCACTCTTTGTTATATTGCAGCCATTTGCTAAAATCATTTAAGTTCATTTTTTCCCCTCATTAATGTACACACAGCACCCCATATTGACAGAAAAAACACAGAATTGTTGACATTTTTGCAGATTTATTAAAAAAGAAAAACTGAAATATCACATGGTCCTAAGTATTCAGACCGTTTGCTCAGTATTTAGTAGAAGCACCCTTTTGTTTTAATACAGCCATGAGTCTTTTGGGGAAAGATGCAACACGTTTTTCATACCTGGATTTGGGGATCCTCTGCCATTCCTGCTTGCAGATCCTCTCCAGTCCTGTCAGGTTGGATGGTGAACGTTGGTGGACAGCCATTTTTGGGACTCTCCAGAGATGCTCAATTGGGTTTAAGTCAGGGCTCTGGCTGGGCCATTCAAGAACAGTCACGGAGTTGTTGTGAAGCCACTCCTTCGTTATTTTAGCTGTATGCTTAGGGTCATTGTCTTGTTAGAAGGTAAACCTTCGGCCCAGTCTGAGGTCCTGAGCACTCTGGAGAAGGTTTTCGTCCAGGATATCCCTGTACTTGGCCACATTCTTTCCCTCGATTGCAACCAGTCGTCCTGTCCCTGCAGCTGAAAAACACCCCCACAGCATGATGCTGCCACCACCATGCTTCACTGTTGGGACTGTATTGGACAGGCAATGAGCAGTGCCTGGTTTTCTCCACACATACCGCTTAGAATTAAGGCCAAAAAGTTCTATCTTGGTCTCATCAGACCAGAGAATCTTATTTCTCACCATCTTGGAGTCCTTCAGGTGTTCCCTCAGGTGCAAACTCCATGCGGGCTTTCATGTGTCTTGCACTGAGGAGAGGCTTCCGTCGGGGCACTCTGCCATAAAGCCCCGACTGGTGGAGGGCTGCAGTGATGGTTGACTTTCTACAACTTTCTCCCATCTCCCGACTGCATCTCCGGAGCTCAGCCACAGTGATCTTTGGGTTCTCTACCTCTCTCACCGAGGCTCTTCTCCCCCGATAGCTCAGTTTGGCCAGACGGCCAGCTCTAGGAAGGGTTCTGGTCATCCCAAACGTCTTCCATTTAAGGATTATGGAGGCCACTGTGCTCTTAGGAACCTTAAGTGCAGCATAATTTTTTTTCGTAACCTTGGCCAGATCTGTGCCTTGCCACAATTCTGTCTCTGAGCTCTTCAGACAGTTCCTTTGACCTCATGATTCTCATTTGCTCTGACATGCACTGTGAGCTGTAAAGTCTTATATCTACATAAATGGGTGATCTGATCCGTTGAGACTTCTTTAGGGATCCCCACCCGACTAAATACCTGGACCAACTCCTTGGCGATAGTCTTAGTGGAGGTGTTCCGCAAGGGTATGGCTTCCGGATAGCGAGTCGCATAATCTAGTATCGCGAGGATGTGCTGGTGTCCCCGGGCAGACTTTACTATGGGTCCTACGAGATCCATGCCAATTCTTTCGAATGGTACTTCAATTATGGGCAGTGGAATAAATGGACTACGAAAATGGGGCGAGGGTGCAGAGAGTTGACACTCAGGGCAGGATTTACAATACTCCCTGACATCTGCATGCAACCCGGGCCAGAAGAATCTCTGGGTTATTCTCTCCCTGGTCTTCTCCATACCCAGATGTCCCACCACTACATGTCCATGGGCCAGATCTAGCACCATCCTGCAAAAGGGTTTAGCAACCACTAGCTGTTCTACTTCGCCCTCCCCACATTTTACCACCCGATACAACAAATTATTTTTAAGAGCCATGTAGGGAAAAGACACCCCCCAATTAGAGTCCACAGGTTCCCCATCCATCACCTTCACATTATCTCTGGCTCTAAGGAGAGTGAGATCCCGTAGTTGCTCTGTACAGAAGTCCTTTCTCCAGACCTTTAAGTCAGGTACTACATTCTGTGCACTCTTACGGTCATGGTCAAAGACATTTTGTGGGTCATTAGTCACCAACTGGGAGCTATCATCCGGCTCCTCCGGCTCCCCAGCCATTACAGGAAAAGGAAGAGGGTCTCCTTCCTTGGTCCTGCCACCAGTCTCCCCTTCCATTTGGCAAAAAGGGTCTGGTGAGAGTTCCCGTGCTTCCTCAGCAGGGGAAGCTCTTTCTTCCAGACTCTCTGTGCCTTCCCATAACCTACAAAAATGGGGAAAATCCCTCCCCACTAGGGCTTCATTAAGCAGTGAAGGTACCACCCCCATGGAATGTGTCACACTGCCCCAAGGGGTGTCAATCTCAACCACCGCTGTCTGGTAGTAACAAGTGTCCCCATGGATGCAAATGACCCTGGCAGTGCTAGGGTGTAACATTGCAGGATTTATACAATTGCTTTTGACCAATGTTACCACACTACCCCAGTCAAGCAGTGCAGTGACTGGTTTCCCATCAATAGAAATCACACACATTTGCTTCTCCATGCGACCTGAATATGATGCTGTATATGCGACCTGTGCAAAAAAAGAAAGGCGTCTATTCACATAAGTATAATCACATTGCATGAAGTCATCATTCGGAGGACAATTAGCAGCAATATGGCCCAATGCATGGCATTGGTAGCACTGTATGTGCTCTATACCCAGTTCTCTCAAGGGTCCCCAAGACCTTCCTGGCTAGAGCCCATAGTCTCGTTAGTCATTACAGCAGTTTTATTACTCTTCCCGACGCCCTTGAGCGTTGGGACAGTCTTATCGGATTCCGCGCTTTCACCCCAAGCACACCGAATTGGGGCACAAATGGGCTCCACAAGTCCTCAGCCGCTGTGTATCTCTCCACGAGGTCCACAAATTGGTTGGCAGTTTTGGGGTCCCCATGACTGACCCATTTCCTCAAAGCAGCAGGGAGCGCACAAATATAGCGGTCCATGACCACGCGCTCCACAATCTGGGGACTTGGCAAAGTCTCCGGCTGTAGCCACTTCCTGGTGACTTGAGGTGGACCAGGTCGAACATCTGCAAGCAGGGTGGCTTGTTGGTGTGGTACGTCCACTGATGCACCCGTTGGGCCTGGACTGCTATGGTGACCCCTAGGTGTGCAAGTACCTCTGCCTTTAGAGTCTCATAGTCCTGGGCCTTATCTGGTTCCAGATCAAAATATGCTTTCTGGGGTTTACCGGTCAAGAATGGTGCTAACAGTCCCGCCCACTGTTCTTTCGGCCATCCTTCGCGAAGAGTGACTCTTTCAAAAGTCATGAGATACGCCTCCGCGTCATCCGCAGGTGTCATCTTCTGCATGTGGTAAGAGGCGCGTACCAACTTTGGTTACACTGTCACTGGAGCTGCGGCGGCCTGTGCAACCCGGAGGTTGGTTTCCTACAGAGCCGCCTGTTGTACTGCAGCAGCCTGTATGTGCGGTTGGTTTCCCATTGAGCTGCATTGGCTTGCAGCAGGGCTTCGATATTTCCTCCATCTTGGAAAGTTGCCTGCTGAACTCCACCATGTGTGGGAGATTAGCTTGGGTGGATCACCTTTCCTGGGAAGAAGGCAGCTTATAGGCAAACTTTCTTAAAATCTGGCTAGTTGGCAGTTTTATTTAGTAAAGGTTGCAGGTCATAAGATAAACAAAAAAAACAAAAACCTTGCCATCTGGCCCTAAACTAATACAGACAGGATACCTCTCTATACGATGTCAGGCTTGTCCCTGACACCTTAAAACAAACAAAAGCGCAAACCTTTTCCTATTGCAGTCCTTATAGCAACCCACAACTCAAGGCCTTAGCTCTCTCAGTGTCAGCATACAGTGCAGTATCAGAGTCCCAGGGTGAGCTCCATTGAGATTTCTTCCTGGTTGTTTAATGCAGCTGAGGAGGGATTTGGGTGGACCAGAAACTCCAGGCCGGAACCAGCTCTGCCACGGTGGCCGGCAAAACCCAGGTCGGAGACTCACCAGTCCACTCCAAGTGAACGCATGCGAGACGACAAATATCGCCCGTCCACTATCACACTTCGCATAACGTCACTATATATATATATACAGTGCTGCCCATAATTATTCATACCCCTGGCAAATTTTGACTTAAAGTTACTTTTATTCAACAAGCAAGTAATTTTTTGACGGGAAATGACATAGGTATCTCCCAAAAGATAATAAGACGATGTACAAGAGGCATTATTGTGGGAAAAAGACATTTCTCAGCTTTTATTTACATTTGAGCAAAAAGTGTCCAGTCCAAAATTATTCGTACCCTTCACAAACTGTCACAGTCTGTGGTAAAATCAAAAGTTCTATACCATTCCAAACAGTCCAAGCTGTTCTAAAGCATCCTAATTACCCTGATTAATTGGGAACAGCTGTTTTAATCAACTCAACAGGTGAAAAACAGCAGCTCTCTGCAGTTGGTTTGTGGACAGTCATGGCTAAGACAAAGGAGCTCAGTGAGGACCTGTGGCCGTGCATTGTGGCTGCTCACAAGTCAAGAAAGGGAAAATCTCAGAGGACGTGGTCGGAAGCCAAAAGTGACACCTGTGCTGGCCAGGAGGATAGTTAGAGAGGTGAAAAAGAATCCAAGGATCACCACCAAGGCCATCCTAGTGAATCTGGTGGCAATGTCTCAAGGCAGACAATCCAACGGACACTGCACACTGCTGGGTTCCATGGATGCAGACCAAGGAGGAAGCCACTTTTCCAGATAAGGCACACAAAAGCTCACTTGGCCTTTGCAAAAGCTCATCTGGACAAAGAAGAAGACTTCTGGTCTTCTATGTCATGGTCAGATGACACAAACATTGAATTGTTTGGTCACATTGATGTTTCCTTCATTTGGTGTAAAAAAGGAGAAGCCTACAACCGAAAGAACACCATCCCCACTGTCAAACAAGGTGGTGGGAACCTAATGCTTTGGGGGTGTTTTTCAGCCAATGGATCAGGGAACGATGAGGAGTCTTTCTTTCTTTTCTTTTATAACAACACCGGACCCAAGACGGAGAACAAGAACAGGAGGTGTATATCCGTGGTCGGACTATAGACCAAAAGCGTATGTTGACTTTTCCACACCGTAAGGTTGGGAAGTCAACTGGATCTGGTAAGCGGGGTACAATACCCGAAAAAACCTTCTTAATTATACTCACCAAAGGCACGGCATGAGCACTTTACCGAAGATGTCACATTTAAATGGACTGCAATAATTTAAAAATCAATCAAATGTCATGTTGCACTGTCACTTCTGTTGTTATATTTGCACTTTGTTAAAGAGCACCTTAGCACTGGTAGCATATTTCAATTAATTTGAAAGGTTTTAAAAAAAAGTCATTGTGTAATTAAAGAGTATACCTGAGTAAGACACATGGGCTACAGCAGCAACTAGAAAATAGAGTGTGGGCAAAGTTTATAATTTACAACCTCACTGGATAACACTTTAGCACATCAGATCTACCTCATCATTAGCACTTTATTACATTGTTTTAACACATGATTTTATAGAAATTTGACACATGGGCTACAGCAGCAACCACAATTAAAGTTCAAACATTGATTCTAATTAGCAAAGCGCTGTTCAAATACAAACCATACAGAAGTTCCCTATCACTATAGGTCACAAACAGCAGCTGCATAATAATTTTTTTCACAAATCACTAACACCAGTGGCGCGAGGCACACTAATACACTAATCATAGTAAACAGCCCCATGAAAAAAGAGCAATACATGAGGATTCTCAACGACAACATTAGGCAGTCTGCAGAGAAACTTGGCCTTGGGCACCAGTGGACATTTCAGCATGACAATGACCCAAAACATACAGCAAAAGTGGTGAAGAAATGGTTAGCAGACAACAACATTAACGTTTTGGAGTGGCCCAGCCAGAGTCCAGACTTGAATCCAATTGAGGATCTGTGGAGGGAGCTAAAGATCAGGGTGATGGCAAGAAGACACTCCAACCTGAAAGATTTGGAGCTCATTGCTAAAGATAAATGGGCAAAAATACCTGTGGAGACCTGCAAAAAGCTGGTCTGCAATTATAGGAAGCATTTGATTGCTGTAATAGCCAATAAAGGCTTTTCTATTGATTATTTAGAAGGGTATGAATAATTTTGGACTGGACACTTTTTGCTCAAATGTAAATAAAAGCTGAGAAATGTTTTTTTTGCACAATAATGCCACTTGTATATCGTCTTATTATATTTTGGGAGACACCTATGTCATTTCCCTTCAAAAAATTACTTGCTGGTTGAATAAAAGTAACTTTAAGTCAAAATTTGCCAGGGGTATGAATAATTATGGGCAGCACTGTATATAGTATATATGTGTGTCTGTGTCTTAGGTACGCATATATAACATATCATTCACTGAAAACTGTTGGGTATATTCAGCAAACCACTGGGGAGACCACTGATGTTATGCAAGGCATTGTAACTCCTAAATTCTGGTTGATACAAATATTCCAGTATCACTGGCTAAAAAAAAATTACACATATTAGGCGCAGAAAGGCTCAATTTTCAAAGCTTTAAGTCTTCATGCATGTAATAACACCCCACAGAATCTGCTGCCACTCTGTACAGCTGCCCATTGAGATACATTCGACGGGGCAGCTGTATGCGATTGTGCGCCAGGGGGGTGCATAAAGCACCCGCATGCACACTGACGCATACTCCAAATGCACACTATCTGCAGGTCCTGCGGATGTCGTCACGCAGTCTCTGCACACAGCAGTGTTTTGGACCCCTTGGATCCTATGCACCCTCCATTGAAGGGTTTTATCCCTCGTTGTTTTTAGAACAAATTATCAGGAGGCAGTTGCTGAAGGTCCCACTATGGAATACACATCTACATTTAAAGTGGAGTTCCACCGAAAAGTAGAACTTCCGCTTATCAGATTCCTTCCCTCCTCAGATGTCACATTTGGCACCTTTCGGGGAGGAGGGGGGAGTGGATACCGGTCTTTCACATGTATTCTTTCCCCTCTTTCGGAAGACCAGGCCATGGCGCATTACATCAGCAGCCCGCTCCCCCTCCTCCTTCTACTCCTTCTGCTGGCCAGTGAAAGAGCATGGCATGCTTCGCGCATGCGCAGTAGGGGCCCGGCCGTGAAGCCAAAAGGCTACACTGCCGGGCTCCCTTAGCAACAATGCCCGCGGCAGCACCCGACCAGCCGATCCGAAGATCGGCTACAATGTCGACATCGCTGGACTCCAGGACAGGTAAGTGTCCTAATGTTAAAAATCTGCAGCTACGGTATGTGTTTTATTTTCAATATTTTTATTGAAATTTATCATACATAACAAAGTATCTTATGCAGAAAAATTTTCCAAAACCATACCGACAATAGCCATAGTAAGAGTACAAATTTATACCGATAGTGCATACAAAAAAAAGGAAAGTAGTATAATCATTTATGACAATATAAGAGGCGTGGTAAGGATCACGAAAAACAAAACCGTGTGTCCTATTGGGGACCAGTTAAACTCGTAAAACAGACATCATATGATAAGGCAATAAAGAGTGAATTTAGTACCATTAAGCCCTGACTTTCCTTCAGAGGGTCAGAATGTAAATATAGATATTTGCATAGAATTAACCCAACTTTGCCCGAGTTTTCCTACAGGCCCCAAACATCTAGAGAACCCTCGGAAGCTGTGGAACATAATAACTAAAAATTTCAAAGCATAGAAAATCTAACAGACTAACAGGGAAAGCATCAAGTCGTGAGAGTCACAGAAGTCCAAAATAAAAGCTTATGAATGTAGAGTGTTGGTAAAGTTGACCATCAGCAGAAACCTTGTAACTAAGTTGGAACCCTCCAGTGTAGGTCCGATAGGTATGGCAACCCTCATTAAGTTCACTTTTAGGCATGTCTGGACTGGAGAGACCCAGAGGGAGATCCCCTAGACCTCCAGCACCCCCGATGGGAACAAGCTGTGCCGAGAGATGGGGACTCCCCCCCCCCCCCCACAGCGCCGCTCCAGAGGGACACAATCCCCAATCAAATCCTGAAGTTGTCTCTGCTGGGTCGAGATAAGAACCACTATGGATGCTTTAACCTTCTGTCTTATGCTTACGTTCCCCACCACCCTCTGGAACAGAGTGGTAGCAGTAAGTACAATGAGGAAGATAAGGAAAGGAAAGAAATAAGGAAAGAAGATAAGGGGAGGAAAGCCTTGGAGAGAGTGGGTATAGCGAGATAGATGCTGACTCTATCGTTAGCTCAGAGAGCTTGGTGCCCTGGAATGCCAGGAGTTAGAGAAACTCCAACAAAGGTCGCCCATGGTTCCCAAATCAGTTCAAATTTGTGCAGATTATCTGTTAGGATGCTAGCTAACCTTTCTTGTGTCATTAACCAGGAGGTTTTACGGATAGCTGCTTTTAGAGAAACCCGCTCTTGTTTCCACACCCTTGCTATTGTAATCTTGGCTCCCAGTAATATGAAATTAATTAATTTCTTGTTGGTTTTCGTAGTATTGGGGATATATTCATTTAAAAGGGCGATAGTAGGGGATCTTGGTAGTTTGCATCCTGTTACCTTTTGCATAAGACGGAATATTTTGGACCAAAAAGACCGTATTCTTGGGCACTCCCACCAAACATGTCTTAAGAAGACAATCCCTGAAGCATAGAGGATCAACCGTTGGGTAGAATTTAGTCAGTCTAGCTGGCGTGAGATACCATCTCATCATAACTTTCAAACTGGCTTCAGAAATAGTGGTGTTCGGGATGCCCTTGTAAGATTTGAAGCAGGCGGCTTGCCATTTGTCAAGTTCCCATTCAAACTGAAAGTCTGATTCCCAGTTAATCATAAAAGTTGATTTCTTAACGGGAAGAGTGAGTGCTTCGTAGATGACCGAGATACCACCCTTCTGCAATGATGGCTGACCACACCAACGTTCATAATCAGTAAAACTAGGGGGGAGTGGTTTATCCCTCCAAATTTTGTGAAGAAAATTGGATATTTGGTTAAATCTAAATTTCTCTGAGTTTGGAAACTCCAATTTGTTTACACAGTATTTAAGAGTGATCGGGCCGGTAGCCGTAAAGAAGTATCCTATGCGGAACAGCCCCTTGTTTAGCCACCATTGAAAGGCTTTAATATTTAACCCCGGGGGAAAATCCGGGTTATTAAAGAGGTGCGCTAATGGTTTGACTGAGGACACTAAGGAGGGGATATG
>BLSH010218991.1:994285-1008483 GCA_018402905.1 Glandirana rugosa
AATCCCAAAATAATTGCAAAAATGTCATGTATTTCTTTTTTTCTTTTTTTTTTTTTTGCGTTTTTTTAGACAATCCTCGTAAATCGCAAAAAAAAAAAAAAGACGGTCCTTTTGCGAGGGTTTTTGAGATGTTTTGGTAAAAAAAAGGACGAGGATCTACGATTTCGAAATTTTTACGAAGATCGTAATTTATCATACGTACATTTGTATCCTATTGTGATAATCGAAGTCCCGGTAGAAATTGGTGTTGTCATGGACCGTGCTTTAGTGTAGTATGAATGAGTAATTGTCATTCAAAGTGTGATAGCGCTGAAAGCTGAAAAATGGCCTGGACAGGAAGGGGGTTTTCGTGCCAGGTACTGTTGTGGTTAAAGATGGCCCTGAAGCTAATAGTGTTATCCTATGTTTACATGCATACTATTTAATGCTAGAAGCATTTTTAAAGCTTTAGCATCTAGGAGCAGGAAAAAAAATGGTTTTGTAGAGTTTTTGGGAGCGTTTTCCTGGCAGAAAAAAAAAAAAAACGCTAAATGCTCCTAACAGATTTTTTTGCGTTTTTTTTTTTTTTCTTTTTTTCTTTATGTACTGTAAAAACGTTAATAAAACCCTAATGCTCCTAAAAGCTACCAATATGCTACTTCAAGCTGGCACAAAAATGCTATTATCAGCATTTTTCATCCAGCTTTTTTTTCTAACATTGTTTGAACTTATAAAAAAACGCTAGCAGGGGCGTAACGATAGGGGTTGCAATTGCAACCGGGCCCCATGGTCCAGGGGGCCCATGTGCCTCCCTTGTACACCTGAATAGGAGGGATGGTGGGGGTGGCATTTAGAGGACCCAATCTCCTCCATTTTTCTCTATCCAGTTTACTTGTCTTCTGCTGTTCCCAGTGCCCCTGTGTGCTTCCCTGGCCCCCCTGGGGCCTGCTGCAGAACTTGTGAAAGGGCCCCACTGCAGTACCATAATAAAGGGACCCACGATAGGAGTAAAGGGCCCCAGGATCAGTGGGAAGAGGGAAGGGCCCTGGCCAGGGGTCAGGGGGCCCTTCATAATTTCTTGCACTGGGGCCCTGAAGGTTCTAGTTACACCTCTGAACGCTAGAGTGCATGGAGCCTTATTAAAACATGCACAAAAAAATCAGGTAAAACAACCAGGGCTCAACAGTGCGGCAAGCCTCTCCTCTCTTGGCAGCTGTCAGCAAGTGTACACAATGCAAGCAGCCGCTCTCAGTCACGCCTTTTTTTTTAAAGAAACATTATCTTTGTGTCCATTCAGACACTGAGCTATGGATCCGGCCCCGCCCTCTCTCTTTCCTCATTGGCTCATCTTTTTTTTTTTTTCATTTCAATGGGCAGAATAAATTAATATTATGGTCAATGAAATAAGTAAAAGCCCAAGAGCTTGGTGCATCTAAATGCATTTTCGCTTAGGTGCGTTTTTTGAAGCTGCCTTTGCGGCATAAACCACCCACCATGTTGTAATCAGCGGGGCTTCAAGCTCACCAAACATGATCCATTCAAGCGAATCGGGAAGTGCTGCAAATACATGCAGTTGCAGCGTGTTTGTTTAGCAAAAATGCAGTCAAAACAGGTAGTGAGGAGGCATTGCAGGCACCTATATAGCGCTGTCAAGTTACACAATGCTTTACATGTGTACTTGTCAGCAAGTGGTTAACCACTTCAGCCCCAGAAGGATTTGCCCTCTTCCTGACCAGAGCACTTTTTGTGATTCGGCACTGCGTCACTTTAACTGACAATTGTGCGGTTGTGCGACCTTGTACCCAAACAAAATTTAGCACAAATAGAGCTTTCTTCTGGTGGTATTTGATCACCTCTGCAGCTTTTATTTTTTGCGCTATAAACAAAGAGCAACAATTTTTTTTGCTTTTTGCTATAATACATATCCAAAATAAAAAACCAAAATTTATATTATATTATATATTCTACAAATTTTTGGTAAAAAAAATTGCAATAAGCGTATATTGATTAGGTTTGCGCAAAAGTTATAGCTTTTACAAACTATGAGAATTAATTTAGGGCACTTTTATTTTTTTTGCTGGTAATGACGGTGATCTGCGATTTTTATCGGGACTGCGATATTATGGCGGACATATCGGACACTTTTTTGGGACCATTGGCATTTATACAGCGATCAGTGCTATGAAAACGCACTGATTACTGTGTAAATGTCACTGGCAGGGAAGGGGTTAACACTAGGGGCCAATCAAAGGGTTTAATGTGTTCCCTGTCACAGTGTTCTAACTGTGTGGGGGCTGGGATGACTGGGGGAGGAGAGTGATCGCTGCTCCTATATACTGGGAACATAGCTCAATCTCCTCTCCCCGGACAGAACAGGGATCCTCTTGTTTATACTCACGGATCCCCATTCTGTCACTGCTGAGGAGCGATTGTGGGTGGCCGGCGGACATCGAGTCCACCGCTACACAGTGGGGTGCGTGTGCCCACAACACACGCTCCCGCACTCACCGTCAGGAGCCATACTGCCACCATCGGAAACGCGGTTAAAGAGGAAGTAAACTTCCATCGTTAAGTTTTACCTATAGGTAGTGTAAACATCTCCTAAATATGCACCGTTTAGGAATATTTACTGTCCCAGCAGCCAGTTATGTCACTGGCGTATGCGCTCTGAAGGAATGGCCGTGCTGTTTCTTCAGAGCAGTGTGCTGTGACGTCATCGCGGCTCCAGCCAGTCACAGAGCCAAAGCCACGAACCCGGAAGGAATATCGGGTATAGATGGACGCCGACTCCATCAATGTCATTGCATCACAGAAAGGCTTAGTTTTGAGGTAAGTTTCACATAATGGCATACTAGTACATTATGCCTTTGCCTTGCAGGTAATATAAAAAAAAGTGCAGCGGTTTACAACCACTTTAAATTCACATCAGTCTCTGACCTTTAAAGCGGTAGTAAACCACTGAAAAAAAAAGGAAACAAAATAACCTGCAAGACAATGGCATAATGTGCTAGTAGGCATCACATACTAGCACATTATGAAATACTTACCCTAGAACACAGCTCTTACATCGGCGCTCGGTCACAGCTGAGAGGGCTGACCTGTTCCCCCGGCTTTTCTTCCGGGTTCGTGTGCACCGGCGCTGGGAGTGGCGCACAGGAGCCCTCGGTTCCGGCAAGAAGCTCTGAAGGCCCTGCACGGTATGCTGGGTGCGGAAGCGTGCATTGTGGGCGAGCGCGTGCACTAACTGGTTAACGGGGGTTAACGGGGGGAGCCAATCAGCGGGTGGGGCGGACTCGATGTTTGCCGGCCACCCGCGATCGCTCCCCTGAAGTGACAGAACAGGTTGCCCGATCAGTCCGCTGCAATATCGCAGTCCCAATAAAAATCACAGATCGCTGCCATTACTAGTAAAAAAAAAAAATGCCATAAATCTATTCCCATAGTTTGTAGATGCGATAACTTTTGCGCAAACCAATCAATATACGCTTATTGCGATTTTTTTTTTTTTTTTTTTTACCAAAAAATATGTAAAATACATATCGTCCTAAACTGATGAAGAAATTCGTTTTTATTACTTTTTTTGGATATGTATTATAGTAAATAATATTGTTTTTTCCAAAATTGTCGCTCTTTTTTTTTATAGTGCAAAAAATAAAATCCTGCAGAGGTGATCAAATACCACCAAAAGAAAGCTCTATTTGTGGGGAAAAAGGACTTAAATTTTGTTTGGGTATAACGTCACACGACCGCCCAATTGTCAGTTAAATCGATGCAGTGCAAAAATGCTTTGGTCAGGAAGGGGGCAAATCCTTCTGGGGCTGGAGTGGTTAAACAATAAAGTCTTATATTAAAAAAGTCATCTGTGTATTATAGCTGTGTTGGGTATACACAGAGCTATGACGTTTATGTACAGTAGGGGGCAGTACACATAGTATAGGTCACACAGAACACGTCACTTCCGTTATCTCCGGCAGGAAGAGTCTTATGAAGACCAAAGACCAATCAGGGCGGAAAGCTCAGTGATTGACAGAAGCAACGCCCAATAGGTGTGCAAAGCGGGGGTCCAGGGTCTATAGGAGTTTTGTTGTGAAACATGAGAGTGGTGGAGATTAGCAGAGTGCTCCGTGTGTCAGGTAATGGCAGTGTCCGGGGACTGGGAGCATTGGGGGCAGTGCTGTGCTGTGTACGGAAGCTGCGAGGGCTCAGTGTTATACAAGGGACTGCCTGTGTGCCTCTTCCCCTGGGCTGCCCTGCATTGGAATAGGAAGCCTATGAGAAGTGATTACAGGGGAATCCCAAGTGTTGTACACATCAGTCAGCAAGGTTTCCCCTGTGAAGAGCCCCATGCCTGTCAGGCTGGATTATTACAGCTCTTATTCATATTGCTGCAATGCATTATTATTATTTTGTAGGCTGCATTCAGGTGTAAGTGTGTTTGCGCAGGAACAATAAGTCATTCATTACAATGGGTTGCCCTTCCTGTAAGAAATGCAGGAGGAAGTAGTGGACCCTACAGCTAGGGATGCCACCTTTTCTTCAAACCAAACCCAAACACTTTAACGGCATACGACATGGCACCCCAACTGCCGTGCGATTTTTAGTTGCGATTGTCGCCTGACAAATTGCGGTAAAATCGGGCAAACAAAATCGTGGGATGCCTGTCACCCAAAAGAAGTTTTGTGCCATTTGAGGTAAAGGGATCGTGAGCACGTCCTGCGATTCGGGAATCGTGGGCAGAATTGCGCAATTCCATCTGCAATCCGGAATGCCTAGGTGTCAATAGAACCTGTGCGTCTTATGCACAGAATTTCCGGATGACAGGAGTGTGTAATGCATAGTAGGAGTCATCAGTACAAAAAGAGTGCAGGGGTCAGGGGGGTGTAACGCACAGTGTAGGGGTAAGAAGAGTGCAAAATTCCCTCCATGAGCAATGCTCTCCCCCACTTTACCCTTTCATCGAAAACCCCACTCCCTCTCTTGCAAAAAAAAAGTCCACCATTAGGCCTCATACACACGGGCGTTTTGTTATGCCGCGTTTTTTGCTGCTCTCCATGTTATTCAATGGCCCTCTAAAACGTTGACATTTTTGAGCAGTAGAGGGCGTCGGCATTAGTGAGCTGTAGCTAGAACGCGGGACCAGTGCGTTCTGAAGCTGCAGCGTCATGGCGTTTTTGACGCAGAGCCGGCAAAACGCTCAATAACGTTGCTTAACGTTGTATACACAGCGTTAAGGCCTCATACACATGGGCGTTTGCACAAAAATAAGCAAAACGCCGGGCCTGACGTCAGGGAAAAAACTGACGTTTTGCTTGGCGTTTTGCATTGACGTCAATGCACGTTTTTTCACGCTAGCTTTTTGCGGCGTTTTCTGCCTCTATTCAAAATCAATGGTTCCCTATGGGAGTCCATTGATTTGAATAGAAGCCGCACCAGAAGCCAGATCACGGTGATCCGACTTGCGGCGCGACTTGTGTGCTAGGTGTCTTAAAGGGGAACCCCCGCAAACAATTTGCGTGGGGTCCCCCCCCCCAAGAGCATACCAAGCTCTTTGATCTGGCATGGATTTTAAGAGGAGCCCCCACGCCGAAAAAACCGGCGTAGGGTCCCCCCCAAAATCCATACTGGACCCTTATCCGAGCACGCAGTCTGGCAGGCCAGGAAAGGGGGTGGGGACGAGCAAGCGCCCCCCCCCCCCTCCTGGACCGTACCAGGCCGCATGCCCTCAACATGGGGAGTATGGGTGCTTTGGGGCAGGGGGGGCTCTGCGCCCCAAAGCACCTTGTCCCCCTGGCCGTTGGTTGTCGGGGTCTGCGGGCGGGGGCTTATCGGAATCTGGAAGCCCCCTTTAACAAGGGGGCCAGAGATGCCGGGCCCCCCACCCTATGTAAATGAGTATGGGGTACATCGTAACCCTACCCATTTACCTGGGGGAAAAAAAGTGTACAAAAAAAAAAACACTACACAGCTTTTTAAAATATTAATTAAATCTGCTCCGGCATCTTCTCCCCTCTCTTCTTTCTTCGGCTCTTTTGCGGGGTCTTCTGTCTTCTGAGGGTCTTCAGCTCTTTTGCTGCTGTCTCCCCGGCTAGCTTCTCCCGCCGCTGCTTCTTCTTCTTCTTCTAGATATGTTGACTCGTCGCTCTCTTCCACTCGAATGCCGGGTCCGTGCTGCGCGGTTGCCTTATATTGGCATGGGGCGGGGCCACACGATGACGCCATCATGAGCCCCACCCTCATGATGCCACATCCTGGGGCGGGGCTGTGATGTGATGCCCCGCCCCAGGATGTGACAACATGATGCAAGTCGGATCACCATGATCCGACTTCTGGTGCGGCTTCTATTCAAATCAATGGGCTCCCATAGGGAACCATTGATTTTGAATAGAGGCAGAAAACACCGCAAAAAGCTAGCATGAAAAAACGTGCATTGACGTCAATGCAAAACGCCGAGCAAAACGTCAGTTTTTTCCCTGACGTCAGGCCCGGCGTTTTGCTTATTTTTGTGCAAACGCCCGTGTGTATGAGGCCTTAATCTTTATTCTCACCCCCAATCAGCAAAAATCAATTTTCCCCCTCCCAGAACAACCCCCCTCAAAACAAATCTTCTTCCCCATTCCACAGCTCAAGTGCCCATCCACCATCCCCAAAATCCCCAGTCCTAGCACAATCCCCCCTTCTTCCCCATCCCAGCACTTGTCACCACCCCTTCCTATTACAAATCATCTTTTTCCCCTACCAGCAGAAATCCTCCTCCTCCCCCAACAGTGGCGGCTGGTGACGTTTTAGAGGCAAATATGTCTTTATTGAGACAATAGAAAAACATGGACAGGATAATTAGTGAATGCAAGTGTGTATGTATATGAAATATTACACAACATAGGTTATCAAGATATATTCACTGCTAGACCCATATGGTGAAGTGACAATAACCTGTCCATTCAATAAAGGTAAAAGAAACATGCTAACACATCAAGGGAATAGAGAGGAGAAAGGAAAAATAAATATGGGTGAAAAACATAGGAAAAGAAAAAGAAGATCAAAGGAGTCTGAGACTGAGGGGGAGGAAGAGTGGAAGAGAGTCTCTAGCAGTCCAGGGATCTAATGAGGGGGAAACTATAACTTATAGCATCCTTTTAAGGGTCGCTGGTGAAGTTTTAGCAGGGGGGGCGGACCCCACCCTTCCTTTTTGACCCATCCCACTTCTCATAAGCCCCACCCCTTATAGAATCCACCCACTCCGTCCCCTGTATTCAATTGCTTCCACTCATGGTGTCAGGAGTATACAGCTCAGCTTCACAGATCAGGGTTTACAGCTCAGCCTCACAGATCAGGGTATACAACTCAGCCTCACAGATCAAGGTATACGGCTCAGCCTCACAGATCAAGGTATACGGCTCAGCCTCACAGATCAAGGTATACGGCTCAGCCTCACAGATCAAGGTATACGGCTCAGCCTCACAGATAAGGGTATATAGTATTACAGATCAGGGTATGCAGCTCAGCCTCACAGATCAGGGTATATATCATTACAGATCAGTATATATAGCTCAGCCTCACAGATCAGGGTACACGGCTCAGCCTCACAGATCAGGGTACACGGCTCAGCCTCACAGATCAGGGTATACGGCTCAGCCTCACAGATCAGGGTATACGGCTCAGCCTCACAGATCAAGGTATACGGCTCAGCCTCACAGATCAAGGTATACGGCTCAGCCTCACAGATCAATGTATACGGCTCAGCCTCACAGATCAAGGTATACGGCTCAGCCTCACAGATCAGGTATACGGCTCAGCCTCACAGATCAGGTATACGGCTCAGCCTTACAGATCAAGGTATACGGCTCAGCCTCACAGATAAGGGTATATAGCATTACAGATCAGGGTATACAGCTCAGCCTCACAGATCAGGGTATATATCATTACAGATCAGTATATATAGCTCAGCCTCACAGATCAGGGTACACAGCTCAGCCTCACAGATCAGGGTACACAGCTCAGCCTCACAGATCAGGGTATACAACTCAGCCTCACAGATCGGGGTATATAGCATTGCAGATCAGGGCATATGCTTAGAAAAAAAAACCATCCCCACTATAAGAATTCACGCGCCCGGCATCCTGAAAGGGGACGGGTGCATGGATAGGGGGCTGGCAGCAGGGTTGGGGGGGAGCATGGGCCACCACTGCCCCCCAATACCCCCAGGGCCCCAGACAGGGGGTACCACGGGACCTCATGTAGGGGCCCCAGACAGCAGAGGGATTGATGCGGGGGGGGGGTGATTACAGATGCAACAATATGGAAGGGAGAGAGAGGCGCCTGGTAGCCGCTGGTGCAGTCGTTTTTCTTAAATTCAGTGTTTAAAAATAATCTTCTCTCCATTCACTCACATATGTGACAGAGCGATTGGCATGTCACAGTCTGTGAAGTCCGCTGTCAGCATTCTCACGAGCCCTGATCCACGCTGCTATCACTAAATTGGTGGAGGAAGCTGGTATAAGGATACAGAGAGCCGCGGGAAACTCATTTGAATTGTCATTCTCTGATGATGGAGGTGTGGTTAAGCTTCCGAACTGCACTGATTGGTCACAGTGTTCCAAGCTATCTGACAGTTGCCTGTAGTTTCCCTGCGGCTCTCTGTATCCTTATACGGGCTTCAGTATAAGGATACAGATTCAGTGATTCATGCAGAGTGGCAGCGGACTTCACAAACTGACATGCCTTCCACTCTGACATGTGTCAGCCTCACAGATCAGGGTATACGGCTCAGCCTCACATTTTGGATACAGTACAGCTATAATCCCTGTCAGACTTTTCTTTTTTCTTTGCCATCTGTGTCCCCATGAGGAGATTTCCCTTCACGTCCTGTCACATAGTTAAACAGGAAGTGAGAGGAAATCTTTGTAAATTTAGGGAATCTTGACTCTCTCCAGGTCACCAGAACTTATGTCTTCATTGGAAGATTTCCCCTCCTGTTACTTTTCTGGGGACAACCCAAAATTTGGGCTTTCTTTCAATAACGATAAACAGGACAAATAGGGTGAATTTTCTGTACGTGGGCACAGACAGCAATAAATAACCTGACAAGCGTTCTAAATCCAAGTGGAACTGCCAGCACGGGAATGCAGGGATCATCTGTGCATCTCTATGCGGGCAAATGAGGCCTTAGCCCCCATTCACGCTGGTGTGATATGTTATGCAATTTGACAGGTTTTGATAGGTCGCACCCTATTGATGGCAATGGAACTGTTCAAATTGGTGCAACGCCAACTTTGCGGTGCCACACCGGTTTGAAAAAGTAGTTCCCACAGTAGCACAATTTTAAAGCCGAATTCAGTGTGAACCAGAGCTCAGCACTGTAGAAGGTGCAGAGGATTTTTCAGAGTTCAGCAGAGCTCTGGTGCTTGCTGCAGTCTAGCAGAGTGGCTGAAACACTTTTTAACCACTTCCTTACTGGGCACTTAACCCCCCCCCCCACCCGGACCAATTTTCAGTTTTCAGCGCTGTCACTTTTTCAATGACAATTGTGCGGTCATGCGGCATTGTACCCAAACAAAATTGGCGTCCTTTTTTTCCCACAACTAGAGCTTTCTTTTGGTGGTATTTGATCACCTCTGCGGTTTTTATTTTTTGCGCTATAAACAAATAAAAAGCCGATTTTGAAAAAAGAACAATATTTTTTACTTTTCGCTATAATACATATACAAAAATAAAAAATGAAAAAACAAATTTATTCATCAGTTTAGACCGACATATATTCTTCTACATATTTTTGGTAAAAAAAAATCGCAAATTGGTGTATATTGATTGGGTTGCGCAAAAGTTATAGCGTCTACAAGCTATGGACATTGGATTATGGCGTTTTTATTTTTTTACTGGTAAGGGAGGCGATCTGCGATTTTTATCGGGACTGCGATATTGCGGCGGACATGGAAGTTTTTGACACTTTTTTGGGACCAATGACATTTATACAGCGTTCAGATCTAAAAATAGACACTGATTACTGTATTAATGTCATTGGCAGGGAAGGGGTTAACACTAAGGGGGCAGTGAAGGGTTAAATGTGTTCCCTGGGTGTGTTCTAACTGTGGGGGGGGCGGGGTTGGCAGGGGCTTGACAGATCTAACTGATCCCAGTGACAGGGATTAGTAGATCTGTCATGTCCCCATTCACAGAACGGGGAACCGCCGTGTTTACATCGGCGTTTCCCTGTTCTAGCTCTCTGTGAGCGGTTCGCGGGTCTCCGGCGGACATCCCAGCACAAGCCAAAGGAGAGGACGTCCATTGACGGCCTCCTGGCATTTTAGAGCCGCGCTGTAGCCATCAATCGGTTATGGCACGGATCTGAAGTAGTTAATGATGTGTCAAGTTTGACACCAGTTTTTGCTGGCCTGTTTGGCACAGTTTGTGCCCCACAGGCCACTACTGCACCTGCAGAATACAGACTCACCACACATGTTCATGCCATCTTAGATCCTTAGGGTGTGCTTTCTAACTGGCTTCACTCTGCTCCCGGCTTTCTATGTGCAGCACAGTTGTCCTTGGCGGTACTGGGTTCCAGCAGTCTATAATGCCTGGCACATAAGGTTTCCCTCAGCAGTACTTGGAGAATGCGATTACCCTCTTGGAGACATTTGGCACCATACATGACAGATCACAAGAACAGAGTTGGGGGGTGCCAGGAGAGCTCGCCAGTGCAAATTCAGCTGATAGCTCTGGTGAAGTCTCCTTCCACATGCCCATCGTCTCCCCTGTTTTGATTCCCTGCTCTCCTCTGGGAGTCCTGCTGCTACCTCAGGTGCACACTCCTCTTCCCTCTCCAAATCAAATTTTTCATCCACCTTGTCTGTTTTTATGGGCAGGATCTCGGCTTTGGATCACAGGGGTCAAAAATGTGTCCCTCCAGCCACCTCTCTAGGCTCCGTCTCGGTAGCCATGAAGGTGTCTGAGGCGGTGGTTAGTAATCCACCGTTTCTGCAGAATTCATACAGCTGTTCTGGATTCCTATTATACAGAGTAGTCATTCTACTGAGATCTTCTAAAGTAAAGGATAACATTTTGGTCCTTATTGATATGGTGCATTCCTGCCTTTCCTTAGCACAACCTGAATCGGATCACCCTAAGGTTCTGTTAAGGTGCCAAGAAAACCCCTAAGTGTTCAGTCTTGTACAGTGGCTGTCCTCACTCTGAAAAGATTTACACTTCTCCTGGGCACTTTCTGCAACAATATCCTACTGTGAAAGGGTTCCTTAAGAAATGGTCTGCCCCTTCAGTGGAAACAGCCATTTGTTATCTTAACTTAATCTTAACATTCCCTGTTGAGGATGTTCCAGTTTTCAGTGATCTGGTGGACAAAAGGTTGGAAGCCATTTTTTAGGCCTTTTCTCTTCCGTTCACTGACAGACACAGCATTCTTATGACACATGGGGTTATGCTCATCCTACTAGGAGTAGACTAGGCAAAAACAAACAAAAGCATAGGCTGGCCCCTCCCAGGGGGCCGTCCTCACCTCAGCATATAATCCCCCTGCCCCGTACAGCACATCAGTTTTTATTTGCCTAGTGCAAGGAGTAGACCTGGTTCCCTTTGGGATCTGCGGTCTCCTGAAGATTCGTCTGATGAAGACTGCTATCAAGAAGCTGGCTGGTGGTATAGAGGATATCTCGAATCCAGATCTTTCCCCAGTCCAGCCGACACTATGCGAACGCCCTTAGGGGTGCCCACCGCATAGCGCCCGTTCCGTGCGGGCGGCCAGTGGCTAAAACCCACTAGAGCCCAGTGACTGGTACGCCTGTCCAGTGGCCTGGCCAGCAGCATGCCTCCCCTAGGGGATGGTAGGTCTGCGCCCGTCGGATTGGTGAGTGGACCCCTCTTCCGCCCTAGCGGCGCGAAGAGTGGGCACCCGGGCAGCTATAGGGTAGCCGACTGGTGGGGGTCCATCGGAAGGACTTTTTTGGGGGGTACCCCTTTGAGGTTTATCGCCCGTCCTTCCCCCCCCCCCCCTGCAGTACCGCACCTTGCACTCACCGTTCGGAGCTCTGCGTCAAGCGGTTTGCCGCCATTCGGTGTGGATCACCGTAATTTGCACCGGCCGTTCGGAGCTCTGCGTTGGCCGGGTCGCCACCATGGGGTGCGGATCACCGCTCGTTCGTGGCCGACCGCACGTGTGTTAATGGCAGCGTCCATTGTTTGGTAAACCATGCGGTTTCCAGCCTGCTCTCTGGCGGCCCCCAGTGGTCGTTGGGGAAAAACTGCAGGCCTTGACAGGAAGTGTTTAAAAACGGGAGTGAGCTTCCGGTTTTTGCTTAGACAACGTGGCTGTCACGCAGTAGCAAGCTCCTTGGAGTGCAGAGGATTGTGGGCATTGCTCTTCCGGTGGTAGTGCTGAGGCATCTAAACAGCAACTATAGCTGGCTCTCTCTGGGTGCTGGTAGCGGTGGGTGCAATGCTCCCGGGTCTTCCTGGCGGATTGGTGGGGTAGAGGTGGTGTTTACACAGTGGGGGTGCCGGAAGGCTGTGATGTCAGAAGCTGGCAATACTATGGCAGGGGTACCTGCGGATCAACAATCCACCCCAGGAACAGCTGGGGGTGGTATTTGGGGGAGTTCTTTCCCCGGGCTGGGGTACCCATTCTGAGGGGCCCTCAGAAACACCCGCCCCCCCTCTTTCCTCAGGGGAGGATTGAGATCTAGAGAGCACCTCATGGTCACGCCTGGGGACCTTTCAGTGAGTGAGTTACCCTCAGAAGGGAGAGGCTCATCTTTTTTGCATGATAAAGCAATAGTGGAAGCACTGATCTCGGATATTCACGACTCAATGCGACTTGACCAAACAGGGGAGTCGCATGAGTCCACATATATTTGTGGTCCGTTTAAACCCCCTAGGTTCCCTAGGGCTTATCCGTATGATCAGGTGTTGAACAAGCGGTGTTCAAGGAATGGCTGAGGCCACCAAATTCCTTTGCTTTCCTAAAAAGCTTTTCTATTCGCTGCCCCTTTGAATAGAGCCGTGGCTTGAGTGAAGAAAGCAACGACATTCCCTTGGAGGGGTCTCCGTCCCTCAGGGAGGCGGCCGATAGCCACACAGGGCAGTGTCTAGCTGGCACTATGCTTGTTGGTTAGGTCAGCCATGCGGCCGGCGCTAGCAGCAGCAATGGCAGCACAGTCTCTTCGTGAGCGCGCTGCCGCACTGCACACTGGTTTATCTGGTGAAGGTGCACAGGCTGAAGTACAGCGGACACAACATTTGGAGGAAGGTCTCAGCTGCATATGCCATGCTGCTTTGGATAGTCTTCCCATATTGTCAAAAAAGGCTGTTTTTGCAATTGTTATCAGGCGGGTGCTGTGGCTCCGCTCTTGGTCGGGCGACCAGGCTTCAGAGAAGCTTCTTGCAGATCTTCCCTTTCAGGGAGGGCGTCTGTTTGGCCCACAGTTGCATGAAATCACTAAGGATTTCATGGGAGGGAAGAGGTCTTTCCTTACAGAGCCAAAGCGGCAGGATTTTCGCCGTAGGCAGGGCCCCGTCTCCTCGGGTCAGAAAAGGTTTTTTCGGACACCCGGCTCAGCGGGTAAAGGCTTCAAGGCCAGGAATGCTTTCGCGGGAGTGCCTGGCAGCATAGATCCAAAAAAGCAAGGATAAATCCTCCTCTGCATGATGGGTTACCCCCGCCTGACTCATGGGTGGGGGGCCGGTTGCTGGGGTTCGCAGACAGATGGGTTGCTCGCGTCACCGATCGGTGGGTACTGGAGGTGGTGTCCTCCGGGTACAGCATAGAGTTCAGCTATCTGCCTCCAGAAAAGTTCTTCCCCTCAAACTTAGGGCTCCCTCGAGGGCGTCGGGAGGCGCTTCTTGGCGCTGTTCAGGCACTTGCCGAACAGGGAGTGATTGTACCGGTACTCATGATGGAAAGATTTCACGGATTTTATTTTAAACCCTTTTGTGGTGCCCAAAAAGGGCGGTGTCAGACCAGTTCTCGACCTGAAGGCGTTAAATCGCTTCGTAAAAACGAAGAGTTTCAGGAGGGAGTCCATCCGCTCGGTTGTGGCCGCCCTGCACCAAGGGGAATTCTTGGCGTCCCTGGATATCAGGGATGCATATCTCCATGTTCCAATCTGTCTCCGTCATCAGCGATCCTGCGTTTCGCAGTGGGAGGCCTGCATTACCAGTTTGTGGCACTTCCCTTCGGGCTGGCCTCGTCTCCCTAGGTGTTCACCAAGGTGGTG
>BLSH010218991.1:1021037-1042785 GCA_018402905.1 Glandirana rugosa
AAACAAAAAAAATTGGATGCTAAATGCCTTTTGAAAGGTTTCTATTCGTATATTTCGTTGTAACACAATGTTATCTATATCTTATAAACTGTAAAGGTAAAATGAAAATTGGTGAAGGCTTGGCGGCCTGCAGTATACTGTAGGAACCCAAACTCACCACTATAGACTTACCACGGACGTCGACACTCCACATCTAACTTTTATTCTCACCAGGTACTTGTACTTGAACCCCCCGGGACTGTCTCTTTCCTTCTCCTCTCCTCCATCTTAACATTCACTGTAGCTCCTCAAAAAAACTTTACTCCCCTTGTCTCCGTGACTTTGCTCTTTGGTGGCTCTCATCCTACCTGTCCCAACGCACCTTCGATGTCACTTACAATTCTACCTCCTCTCCTCTTCCTTTCTCTGTCAGGGCCCCCCAAGTTCATGTTCATGGACCACTCTTATTTTCAATCTACACCTCACAGCTGCAGGCACCATTCAGATATCACCACTCAAACCCAAGGATGTCATATGACGTCCGGCGGTTCGGAAGTGGTTAAAAGTAAAATGGAAATGTCAAATATTCTATATCTATTGTAACACAATGTTGCTTTATATGCTTATCTTTGGAAAGTTTTCCGTAAATCGTAGGTTAAAAAAAACAAAAAACGTAGGTCCTTTTATTACGCAAAAACCAATGAAAGCTCATAAGATCACACCTGGCTTGTCCTGTCTCTCTAATATTTGCTGCATGTGATGACTTTAGTGACCAATAGTGAGATGCAGGACCAGGTTTACCCTTTCATGTTCTGGTCGGTATTCATATAATACGGTGCTGCAGGCTTTATGGCCTTGGTAAACCCTGGAAGGTGGTGACAATGAATTCCACATGGCAGCTAGGCTTAAAGTAACTTCTTTTCATGTGACAACACTGAAGAAATTACACTTTGCTACAATGTAAAGATGTGAGTGTACAGCTTGTATAACCGTGTACATTTTTTTGTCCCCTCAATATAACACAGCCATTAATGTCTAAGCCACTGGCAACAAAAGTAAGTACACCCCTAAGTGAAAATGTCCAAATTGGGCCCAAAGTGTCAATGTTTTGTGTGGCCACCATTATTTTCCAGCACTGCCTTAACCCTCTTGGGCATGGAGTTCACCAGAGCTTCACGGGTTGCCACTCTTCCACTCCTCCATGACGACATCACAAAGCTGGTGGATGTTAGAGATCTTGCGCTTCTTCACCTTCTGTTTGAGGATGCCCCACAGATGCTCAATAGGGTTTAGATCTGGAGACATGCTTGGCAAATCCATCACCTTTACCCTCAGCTTCTTTAGCAAGTCAGTGGTCATCTTGGAAGTGTTTGGGATCGTTATCATGTTGGAATATTACCCTGCGGCCCAGTCCCCGAAGGGAGGGAATCATGATCTGCTTCAGTATGTCACAGTACATGTTTGCATTCATGGTTCCCTCAATGAACTGTAGCTCCCAAGTGCCGGCAGCACTCATGCAGCCCCAGACCATGACAATCCCACCACCATGCTTGACTGTAGGCAAGACACACTTGTCTTTGTACTCCCCACCTGTTTGCCACCACACACGCTTGACACCATCTGAACCAAATAAGTTTATCTTGATCTCATCAAACCACAGGACATGGTTCCAGTAATCCATGTCCTTAGTCTGCTTATCTTCAGCAAACTGTTTGCAGACTTTCTTGTGCACGGTGCGGTGTATGGTCTGTGCACTGACAGGCTGATCCCAACCCCTTCAACCTCTGCAGCAATGCCGGCAGCACTCAAACATCTATTTCCCAAAGACCACCTCTGTATATGAATATGTGCATGTGCACTCAACTTCTTTGGTCGACCATGGCGAGGCCTGGTCTGAGTGGAACCTGTCCTGATAAACTGCTGTATGGTCTTCGCCACTGTGCTGCAGCTCAGTTTCAGGGTCTTGGCAATATTCTTATAGCCTAGGCCATCTTTATGTAGAGCAACAGTTCTTTTTTTCAGATCTTCAGATAGTTCTTTTCTATAAGGTGCCATATTGAACTTCCAGTGACCAGTATGAGAGGGTGAGAGCAATAACACCAAATTTAACACACCTGCTCCCCATTCACATCGCCAACCTTGTAAAACGAGCAAGTCACATGCCACCGGGGAGAGAAAATGGCTAATCAGGCCCAATTTCGCCATTTTCACTTAGGGGTGTACTCACTTTTGTTGCCAGCGGTTTAGACATTAATGGCTGTGTGTTGAGTTATTTTGAGGGGGCAGAACATTTACACTGTTATGCAAGCTGTACACTCACTACTTTACATTGTAGCAAAGTGTCATGTCTTCAGTGTTGTCACATGAAAAGTTATAATAAAATATTTACAAAAATGTGAAGGGTGTACTCATTTTTGTGAGATACTGTACACTATTGTTTATTGCATTAATGCGGATTATATTTTTATTTTAGTCACACTTCTTAAGAAATCCTATATATTTTTTTGCCTATGTTTTGAACAAACTAAAAATGTACTGGTCCCAGGACACAGCTGTAAATCGTACCATTCTAATTGTGGTTTATGTCTTCAGCTAGGCAATGGCTAAAGTCTGTGTCCGGTGCTGGAGAGGAAGTGCATTTTGTTATAAATGTGGTAGCAATCCTCTTGCTCAGCCATATCCAAAAGAAAGGACAGTAGCAAAGATTGGTAAAATGTGTTTCTCTAGCAGAGCTTCTAAGCATCATATGGCCCACAATTGTTCTGCAGTGCATTGATGGGCAGGACGGTTCAGTTAGAAGATTGCTGCAGCAGATTGTTACCTAACGTAATAATAATTTTCCTTTTTTCTAACGCTTCTCTTGTTTTTGCTTTTTGCTTTAGTTGTTAAGAAATGGTGTGTGTGGGAGAGGGTATGTTTCTCCACGCAAGCCAATGTAGAATGCATAGCTCCTCTGTTTCAAACCGTGCAAGAAACTCCCCAGCCAATTCCAGCCAAGATCAGAGGGGCCATCCCAAAATGGATCCAAGGCAGTCTTCTACGTAATGGACCTGGCAGATTTGAATTTGGAAATGACAAGTAAGAATGTTGATGTTGACGCAATGGAGTATGTAGGCTTGTATATGTTAATGCATGTATAATTAAAAAGCACCAATCATCAAGAGAAATGTGTAATATTTTAATTTTCCCTTGGGCTATGTTAGTGCAGGCTTACCTATTGGGTAATATTTGATTTTTTTGTCATTGCGCACAGAAGAGTGGATGATCAGGATGGCTTGCAGAAAAATGCTTGTGATAGTAGAAATCTACCTTTCTGGCTTGCACCCTGATGTCGCATACATTCATCTCAGCCTAGCTTGTTCACCATGAAAGTTAATTTAAGGTCCGCAAACTAAAACGCTTTCTAGAAGTGCTTTGACCCTCATGTAATATAACCCAAAAAAAAAGGTTGGGCTAAAGCATTTTATTGTTGCTTTATAATTTTGTACCTCGTAGGTAAGAGAATCCAAGTCTCTTTGACAGTTATCATACAGATGGATGTGGCGAATTCTGAACAGTTAAAAAAAAAAAAAAAATCCCAGGAGCAATGTGAAAGGGTCCAAAAATTACAGCTGACAAAAGGCATTTTTATACATTTCCCATAACCATATTATAATGCATAGTTGATGCATAGGTTAGCAAGATAGACTGACTTGCTGCTGATTTTTGCATTATTTAGCCCTGCTCTAGTGTAGGGCAATAGCGCATTAGTAAAAACACAATAGTGGCTAGGACTCTGGTTCATACTGTCTCAGAAATGGCATAGACTTGCGTTTAAACATGCATATTCTGATACAGTCTGATATGACACATTCCAGATCTCTTGCAGCTGCCCAAGCATCTTTTGGTTTGGAAATATCTTGTGCACGGGCCTAGAAAAATATGGATAAAGAAGGCCGCTGAATGCTGTTTTAGCTGTGTTCCGTGTTATAAGTATGGACATGTAATGTGACTGCAAATAGCTGTCCATCTGGGTATGCCTTTATACAATACACCCAGGAATACTCCGCACAGGGGGCTCAGAGCGGGCAATACAAGATACACAGGCCACCTATGTGTCGCCGTTATACCATGTGGCAGGGACTGTACTCTATATTTCTTAATGGTTAAGTGACACAGAAGGGTATTGAGAGACATAGGGTTATGCAGCTTCCTTCAGGAGATTAGACACTGGCAACCAACCAGAGTTGTGGAACAGCCCAGGATAACCCATCCTAAGCCCAGTATGCCTCTGTTTTTTGCTAGTGTCTTAAGAAAATGGACATCTCTCTGTCTGAGAGAGGCAAACAGTGGTCTTTACCTTTTCTTTTTATCAAGGCTATTTTTCTTCTAGTATGATTCTACAGAAATTGCAGAGTTTGAAAGGCTCCCTGTTTCAGCTTGCCAGATTGGCTGGAACTTAGCATAGCCTGTGTGATGTTATGCGAGTCGCTGTAATGGAGGGCCATACTTGTTGCCTTGCATGCGATCACGTTGAGGTGACTAGTGAGAGTCCGACCTGGGTTTTGCCAGCCACCGTGGCAGAGCTGGTTCCGGCCCGGACTTACTGGTCCACTCAAACCCCGGACGCCAGATGGTGAGGTTTTGTTTTCTGTTTTTTATGTGTTTTGAGCTTGCAAGCCCTTAATAAACCTGGAAAGCCGCCAGGTTTTAAAGAAACTGATCTTTTCCTCTAAAAAGTGATCCCCCATGAGCTAAGCTCCCACACATGGTAGAGGATGCAAGCAACTTTCAAAGATGGAGGAAATGTTGAAAGCTCTGCTGCAAGCCAATGCAGTCCAGCGAGAAACCAACCGACAGGTCGCCAGGCTGTTGCAGCTCAGCAAGAGGAGAGTCGCCAGGCTGCTGCACCTTAGCGAGAGTAGAGTCGCCAGGCTATCGCAGCACTACAAGCCGCTCAACAGGAGATGAACCGACAGTTTGCAGAGGCCCTGCTAGAGTTACAAAAGGGGCCCGCACCTCCCATGACAGTGGAACCAAAGTTTGTACGCGCTTCTTACCACATGCAGAAGATGACAACTGCGGATTACGTGGAAGCATACCTCACGACCTTTGAAAGAGTCGCTCTTCGTGAAGGATGACCAAAAGAACAGTGGGTGGGACTGCTAGCACCATTCTTGACCAGAGAACCCCAAAAAGCCTATCTCGATCTGGAAACAGATAAGGCCCAGGACTATGAGACTCTCAAGTGAGAGATACTCGCACGCATGGGGGTCACAATGGCAGTCCGGGCCCAACGTGTGCATCAGTGGACCTACCACACCGACAAGCTACCCCGTTCGCAGTTGTTTGACCTAGTTCACCTTACCAGAGACTTTGCCAGGTCCCTAGATTGTGGAGCGCGTGGTCATGGACCAATATCTACAGGGGCTCTCTAGGGTGACCCCTAAACTGCAAACCAACTGGTGGACCTCCGTCGAGCGATACACGGCTGCTGAGGACCCATCTGCGCCCCACTCCAATGTGCCTAGAGGTGAATGATCGCCCGGCGGACACGGTAAGACTGTTCCAGGGTTCAGGGGCTTGGGGAAATTTGTTAAGACTGATACAGCTAAAGAGACTGGGAATTCTAGACCTGGAGACTGGCCAAAGAAGCCAGGAAGGTCTTGGGGACCCTTGAGAAGACTGGTTATAGAACACATAGAGTGCTACCGATGCCATGCATTGGGCCATATTACTGCCAAGTGCCCCCTAAATGATGAACCAATGCAATGCGATTATACTTGCGTGAATAGACACCTTTTCTCTTTTTGCACAGTTCGCATATACAGCATCATGTTCAAGTCACATGGAGAAGCAAATGTGTGTGATTTTTGTTGATAGGAGACACCCTAGCACTGTCAGTCATTTGCATTCATGAGGACACTCGTAACTAACACACAGCTGTGGTTGAGATTGACACCCCTTGCAGTAGTGTGACTCATTCAGTGGGGGTGGTACCTTCACTACTTTGACGCCCTAGTGGGCAGGGATTTTCCCAATTTTTGGAGGTTATGGGAAGGCACAGGGAGTCTGGAGGATAGAGCTCCCCCTGCTACGGAAGCACGGGAACTCTTGCCAGACCCGTTTTGCCAAATAGAAGGGGAGACTGGTGGCAGGACTGAGGAGGGAGGAGACCCTGTTATTTTTCCTGTACTGGCTGGGGAGCCAGAGGAGCTGGAAGATAGCTCACAGCAGGGGCTAAAGACCCAGACAATGTCTCTGACCCTGACGGTGAGAGTGAACCGAATGTAGAACCTGACATAGAGGTCCTGAGAGAGGACTTCTGTACAGAACAAGTACGGGATGTCACTCTCCTTAGAGCCAGAGAAAATGTGAGGGTGATGGATGTGGAACCTGTGGACCCTAATTGGAGGGTGTCTTTTTAGCTACATGGCTCTTAAAAATAATTTGTTGTATCAGGTGGTGAAACACGGGGAGGACGAAGTGGAACAGCTAGTGGTTCCCAAACCCTTCCGCAGGATGGTGCTAGATCTGGCCCATGGGCATGTAATGGGGGACATCTGGGTATGGAGAAAACCAGGGAGAGAATAACCCAGAGATTCCTCTGGCCTAGGTTGTATGCATACGTCAAAGAATACTGTGAATCATGCCCTGAGTGTCAAATGACAGCCCCGTCACCCCATTTTCGCAGTCCCCTTGTCCCACTTCCCATAATTGAAGTGCCATTTGAGCAAAGTGGCATGGATCTCGTGGGACCAGTAGTAAAATCTGCCCGGGGACACCAGCACATCCTGGTGATCCTGGCCTATGCGACCTGCTATCCTGAGGCCATACCCTTGCGGAATGCCTCCGCTAAGACTATCGCCAAAGAGCTGGTCCAGGTGGTTAGTCGGTTGGGGATCCCTAAAGAGATCTTGACGGATCAGGGTACCCCATTCATGTCCAGAGTGATCAAAGAATTGTGCAAGTTGTACACAATCTCCCATCTCCGTTCCTCTATTTACCACCCCCAAACTGACGGTCTGGTGGAAAGGTTTAACAAGACCTTGAGTATGCTAAAAAAGGTGGTGGATAAAGACTGGCGAAATTGGGATTTTTTGCTGCCGTACCTCATGTTTGCCATATGAGAGGTTCCGCAGGCTTCTACGGGTTTTTTCCCCTTTGAACTCTTGTATGGTAGTGTAAGTGAAATGGCCGTTTCCAGATGTCTGTGGTCGTGTGCGTGCGTGCGCACGTGCCAACGGTGCCAAAACAGCCTATTTAACTGGACAGCACCCTGCAGCAGATGCTGTCCGTTCTACAGCGTTACGGTGACCAGTTTACCCCCCAGTGTGTGCTCTGAGAAGACTTCCTGTTCCTGTGACCCCGGCTTCCCTTCTGGACTTTGCTACTATCTGCCTGCCTTGACCTCGGACTGTTTACAACCACTCTTCTGCCTGTGCCCTTTAAACCAATTATTCAAAATTTTACATCTATACATATATATGTGTTAAACCAATTCAATATGCAATATCTATAAAGTGCTAGTGCATAATACAAACTCTGTGCAACATACTCTGAAGTTGCTGAATTAAGGTGCAGCAAAGATCAAACTATAAAATGAATGAATAACAAATATTGAAAAAAAATAGCAAAAAATATGCAAAAATGAGTGAACAGTCTCTCCTTGTGGTAGAAATCACAAAAACCAAACCACCAATATGTGAATCCTTCACACATATATATGCATAGATGTAAGTTTTGAATAATTGGTTTAGCCAGTTGCCGGCTGCTCGCCGTGGCTTGACGGTGGCAACTTGGCTCATTTATCGCGAAACGCCGTCAGGTGACGGCGGCCGCGAGAACGAGTTTTGTGAGCGCATGCGTGCGCTCTCTGTGTTCATGGGGGAGCCTGGGAGCGGGTAGGGCGGACAATCTATCTCCGCCGACTACCCGCGATGGCTCCCCCAGAGTGACCTAACGGGGGTCTGTGTATGTAAACACGAATCTCCGTTCTGACAGAGGGGGAAGGGATGTGATTGCAGGCTTCCTGTATATGGGAGCCGCGATCAGCAAAATTGTCGCTCTTCTTTTTGTTTATATCGGTGATCAAATACCACCAAAAGAAAGCTCTATTTGTGGGGGAAAAAAACATGCAAATTTTGTTTGTGCACAACGTTGCGCGACTGCGCAATTGTCAGTTAAAGCGACGCAGTGCTGAATCGCTAAAAGTGCTCTGGTCCTAAACTGGGAAATCCTTCTGGGGCTGAAGTGGTTAAACACCTACATACATATGGTATAATTTGAAGTATTCACAATTTTAGATTGTAGGATTTGTTTGTGTGCGGATTAGTGCTATTCCTATCACTTTACATGGTGGTCCTCCATGACTAAGCCCCTTGGGTGGGGCAAAACGCATTGGTCACGTGGCCAGGACAGAGAGAGACTGAGGCTGCTATTATTTCCTTGATGTACAAGATTGTTTGATGTGCAACTCGTGGCTCATTAGCCTTGATTACATACAGTGTATCAGATGCTGACATCCCTTCATTTCTCGCAGCTAGTAAGTCCACCTCTCGCAAGAAGTAACATTGCATGTGGAAAACATATGACGCTTGGTGGAAATCTCGCAGGTTCCATTCCAGGTCATACTCTGTGGGACAGATCCTGTTTTTTCTCCAGTCTGTCTGGATCTCTGGTTGGTCCCGTGTACTATCAAGGGCCAGATTTCCCCCCTGGTGGTTTCCTTTCAGAAGCTCTTGGCCTCTTACTCCCTAGTGAAGATCTTTATACAAGGTGTCGCATATGTGCCCCCCCCCCCGTTTGATTACCGGTGACTCTGTGGGATCGTAACCTGGTTTTGTTGACTCGTAAGGGCCATGCACATGGGCAGACTATATATATTCAGGTCATGCATATGTACGGCAGCTGGTCCAACAGAAGCCGGCCGTTCAGCCAGCTTCTGTCGAAGGAGCATGTCCGAAAAAGGTCTGCCAATTGGCATTCATTCAGTGCTCTCGGCCAATGGCTGAGAGCGCTGACTGGTGAGTTCTGGCGGGGGGCCACCCCCCTGTCAGAACACAATAGCTCAGCGGGTGAGATTGCTGTACTAACACCACATAGTACAGCTGCTCCTCCTGAGCCCTTCAGTTTTTGTTTTTTTTTGTTCAGCCCGCTGGGTTGAACGAAAAACACAAAAAGTGTGTACCAGGCTTTAGAATCCTCTCTTTGAGCCTGAGAGATTTCCTTGTCAAGGGCACCTCACGGGATGGCTTTTCATGTTGCAAAAACCTCAGCGAATCAAGTTTCTGAGTTGGCTGCTTTATCTTGTAAGGAGCCTTTTCTTGTGTTGTGTTGTATTAAGGCCATTCAGGTTGTGATTGATAAACTAGCATCCCCTTCTCTATGCTACGAAAGAGGCAAGATGGCGCAGCTCATTGAGAGAATAACTTGGTTTCTGGGGATAGCCTGGAGCAGAGTTTTTGTTTATTATTAATCATGCATTTTAAAGCTATTACGTTCTTATTATTTGGCAATATCTTCTGTAAAAGGTATTAAACTCAAATAAAACATTTATTATATGACAAACTACCAATTATTAGATTTTGTGGCTGCATGCATTTTCTTTCTTTCCTTTATTTTATCAGGCCAGTATGTCTGCTGGTTTTCAACAGACCAAGCTATCCTGCAGATGTAGCAGTTAGAGGATTCAGACAAATCATTTACCACTGACGGGTGCTTACAATGGTTGGCCTTTATTTAGTTAGGTAAAACCTTTATCCATAAGCAAAAAAAAAAGCTATTTGCTGTAACTGCTTGTAAAGTGTTGGCAATGATTGGTAAACTGCAATATATTACATTTTTGGTTTTGAGTTGAATACTGATTTAAGCATTGCAGCTTGACCCCTGTTGTAGAACTAATGGTCCCAGGATGAGATGACCTCTTCCTGTTTTTTACAAATAAGCCTTTATTCAAACAAGCCTCCTGTGTTCACTTTATTTAAACACAGGACAATTTGAGCTGGGAGATATAAACAAACATTTCTTTTTCCCACATCAAGTTCCCCTGCATTTAAATATACTTGCTTTAACATGCATCTTTGCAATGTAAATATTTGAGCTAGTAGTGTCAATGTGTTAATATATTTATGTTCAGCATCCATTCATTTAAGAGACAAAAAGTGGGGAGGGGGAGAGAAGCGCAGCAACCATAGTGTAGCATGTAAAATATAATTTTAATAGAAAATGTAAAAAAGCACTCACAAAGATAAAGTAGAGCTCAGCACGACAGTCAGGTAGCATCTGGAACAGAGGACAGACATGCAATCAGGATGCCTTGCCTTGGCCACCAGCAAGGGAGCAGAGATGGAATGGAAGCAGGGAACCACTGTCACTGGAGAGCCAGAGCCATGGATGGAACACATGGCGCAGGATATGAAGCCACCATATGTAGTAGGAAAATTCAGGAGCTGCAGCTGGAACAGGAACGCATTTCAAAGCAACCTTGCTTCTTCCTCAGCCTCAGGAGCCTTTATTTCTCCTGGGGTTACCTGTGGGGTTTCTTTGCACCACAAACCATTTTTTCTGGCAGTTGTAACTGAAATCTTTCTTGGTCTACATGACCTTGGCTTGGGATTAAGAGAGCCCCAAATTTACCACTTAATAGGTGATTGAACTGTACTGACTGGCATATTCAATGCTTTGGATATCTTTTTATATAATTTTCCAACTTTTAAAGTTCAATTACCTTCTTACACAGGTATTTTGACAGTTCTTTGCTGCTCCCCATGGCTCAGTATCCAGCCTGCTCAGTGCATCCATGTGAGAGCTAACAAGTTCATTGACTATTTATGCACAGACACGAATTGCAATTTAAAAAGCTACAGATGTGAGAAATTAACCATTTAATTGCCATTTTGACCTGTATGTGTCTGTACCAAGGCCAGACATTCCAGGGGATGGAAACATTTCATCAGGGCCATTTGGGTGATTTCTGTTATCACTATGATTTAAAAAAGAGCCAAACAACTATGTAATAATAAATGGCTTCATATGATCGCTATCCTTAAATAAAAGATAATTGTTTGGCATGATCAATCATATTTTCAATATCAATACCAAAATATCACCATTTATGACAGGGTGTACAAACTTTTGAGCACAACTGTATATTATTTTGTGTCTATCTACATGCCATTTTGGGTTATATGACAAGATTTTTTTTTTAGAGGCCTATTGAAAGCTTTTTTTATTTTACATTAATATTTTACTGTAGTTTAGTGTTCCCAGATCTCACTTTTTTCAATACCTGATTAGTATTTTTTATAAATGTTTAACTGGATTAAATAGTGTTTTATGTCTGCCTGGTGTCCAGTTTTAATTAGACTATAATACCTATTTAAAATATACGAGAAGCTGTTAATGTAATTACAAACAAGCAATAACATGTATGTAGCTCAGTGGAGATTTTTTGATGTTTCTATTATTTCCTACCTAAGAATTGCATCTCCTGTTTCAGGTACAATCACTGGTTTGATGGCATGGCTTTAATGCACAACTTCCACATTGAAAATGGCTCTGTCACCTACATGAGCAAATTTCTGGAAAGTGACGCCTATATAAAGAATAAGAAGGAGAACAGGATTGTATGCTCAGAGTTTGGTACTTTGGCAGCTCCAGACCCCTGTATGTCTGTATACGATCGCATGAAATCCAGATTCGATTTAAAAATAGGTAAATACTCCTATCTTTAACCACCTCAATACTGGGCACGAAAACCCCCTTCCTGTCCAGGCCATTTTTCAGCTTTCAGCGCTATCACACTTTGAATGACAATTACTCAATCATGCAACACGGTACCCATATGAAACGTGCGTCCTTTTTTCACACAAATAGAGCTTTCTTTTGGTGGTATTTAATCACTAGTGGGTTATTTATTTTTTGTGCTATAAATAAAAAAAGTTTGAAAATTTTGTGAAAAAATGCATTTTCTTTGTTTCTGTGATAAAATTTTGCAAATTAGTAATTTTTCTTCATACATTTTGGCCAGAATTTATACTGCTACTTCTCTTTGGTAAAAAGAACCAAAATAAGTGTATATTATTTGGTCCTTGTGTAAGTAAGAGAGTCTACAAGCTATGGTGCCAATCATTGAAAATTGATCACACCTGATATACTGACAACCTATCTCCTTTCTTGAGACCCTAACAAGCCAGGAAAGTACAAATACCCCCCGAATGACCCCTTTTTGGAAAGTAGACATTCCAAGGTATTTAGTAAGAGGCATGGTGAATTTTTTGAAGTTGTAATTTTTTCCCACAATTCTTTGCAATATGAAGATTTTTTTTTTATTTTTTCACAAAATTGTCCTTGTAACAGGTTATTTCTCACACCCAGCATATGCATACCACAAATTACACCCCAAATCTCATTCTGCTACTCCTCCTGAGTATGGCGATATCACATGTCTGAGACTTTTTCACAGCCTAGCCACATACAGAGGCTCAACATGCAGGGAGCGCCGTCAGGTATTCTAGGGACATAAATTACACATCTAATGTCATGACGACCTATGACATTTTTGAAGGCCCTGAAGCACCAGGACAATAGAATTGCCCACAAAATGACCCCATTTTGTAAAGCAAACACCCCAACGTATAATCTGTGAGGCATAATGAGTCTTTTGAACGGTTCATTCTTTTTCCAGTAGTTTTTTTTACACAAAATTGTCCATTTATATGGTATTTCCAACACATAGCATGTATGTAGCAAAAATGACACCCCAAAATACATTCTACTACTCCCCCTGAGTATGGCGATACCACATGTGTGAGACTTTTACACAGCCTGGCCACATAAAGAGGCCCAGCATTGAACTAGCACCTTCAGGCATTCTACGAGCATAAATTACACATCTCATTTCTCAACCACCTACCTATTACACTTTTGAAGGTCCTGGAGCACCAGGACAGTGGAATTGCTACAAAATGACCCCATTTTGGAAAGCTAACACCCCAACGTATAACCTATGAGGCATAATGAGTCTTTTGAACATGTAATTTTTTTCCAGTAGTTTTTGGAAAATGTGGAAAAAAAATGAAACCGCTTTTATTTTTACACAAAGTTGTCCATTTATATGATATTTCCAACACATAGCAAGTACCTAGCAAAAATGACACCCCAAAATACATTCTACTACTCCCCCTGAGTATGGCAATACCAAATGTCTGAGACGTTTACAGGTGATGTTTACTGATAGGTGATGATGGTCTCTGACAGGTGACTGGCGATGGTCACTGATGGGTGACTGGTGGAGGTCACTGATGGGTGGCGGGTATCAAGCCACGGTCACTGATGGGTGACACACCACGGTCACTGAAACGGTGCCAGGCCACAGTCAGTGATGGGTGACAGGCCACGGTCAGTGATGGGTGACAGGCCACGGTCAGTGATGGGTGACAGGCCACGGTCACTGATGGGTGACATGCCATGGTCACTGATGGGTGACGGTTGACATGCCACGGTCACTGATGGGTGACGGGTGACACGCCATGGTCACTGACGGGTGACACGCCACGGTCACTGATGGGTGACGGGTGACACGCCACGGTCACTGATGGGTGACACGCCATGGTCACTGACGGGTGACACGCCACGGTCACTGGGTGACGGGTGACACGCCACGGTCACTGATGGGTGACACGCCACGGTTAGTGATGGGTGACGGGTGACACCCCATGGTCAGTGATGGGTGACACGCCACGGTCAGTGATGGGTGACACGCCACGGTCAGTGATGGGTGACACGACACGGTCAGTGATGGGTGACACGCCACGGTCAGTGATGGGTGACGGGTGACAGGCCACGGTCAGTGACGGGTGACATGCCACGATCACTGATGGGTGACAGGTGACAGGTGCGCTTTATGATGACAGGTACACTTTATGGGGGCAGATGGGGTGATTGTTGGGTGACAGGTGCATGGGGGGGGCAGGGGTGAAGTGACAGGGTGTGTTGGTGTTTTACAGATCAGTAACTCACTGATCCTAGCTCTTCTCTCCTCGCACTGGAAACTGTGTGAGGAGAGAAGAGCTGGTAACAGTGAGTTACTGCTCTGTTTACATTTACATGTGATCGACTGTGATTAGATCACAGCCAATCGCAAGGTAACAGCCGCTGGCTGGCGGCTGATACAGGTGTCGTTGACAGGCAGTGTTCCCTGGCAACACGCCGCCACCGACGTGCAGCGCGCTCCCGATCGCGCTCATGCGCCGTGCAAATGGGGGCAGTACCATTTGTGATCAGCCGTGACTTCGTCACGGCCTATCACATGGTAAACCGCCATGACCAATGGCTGTTTACCCCCATCGGTGATGCGGTGTGTCCCGGGACACACCGCCACTGACAGAGCAGGGATGCGCGCGCCCGACTGCACGCAATCCCGGCTTAAAGGGGCAACGTCATATGACGTCCACCCAGAACAATAGCCATTCCGCCCCGCCGTCATTTGACACGGGCGGACGGCAAGCGGTTAAAGAAACAGTAGAGTCTATATTCAGGGGCGTGTCTACTGCGATGCAAACAAGGCTTTTGCCTTGGGCAGTGTTTTTCAGGGCGGCAGCATCATCATGAGTCCCCAACCACTTGCTGGGGATTCAGATTTTTTTTTTTGTCAGCTGTAGTCCCTCATGGTGGTGGAGGAGTAGTGAGTGCAGATCAGGAATTGGAATGGATACAGTACAGTCAGAGATCATAGCCAATCAATGTCCCTGCTCTTCAGTAGTCAAGGATTTTCAGTGTCAGTACAGCGATCCTAACCCCTGTCCCTGCCCCTGCTTGCTCTAGTGGACTGGGTTAGTGCACACTTTTAACCTGTGTACCCTGCAGCATTCCTTCTTTCTTTTTTTGTTCGTGTCCCACAGTGGCTCCTCCTGTTCCTGGCTGGACCCCTTGGACCTGGAGAGTGGGGGTGCAGCCAGCGTAAATCAGGGGGCACTGAAAGCCGGCAGAATCAAGAGCATGGTGAGGCTGGCTGCTGAGTAACTGCTTCTCTTGAAACTTGTACTCCTCACCCTGCACATCACTGTGCTGGGGGGAGGGGCCGCCAATCCAGCCAATCTGTTCCCTACCTGTCACACTGCCCCCCTCCTATTCCACTGCCCCCATCTGTCCCACTGCCCCTCCTGGCCCACTGCCTTCTCTCTCACCCCCTCCCCCCCCCCATCTTTCTCTCCCCTCCCTCTCTCACCCCCACCTCTGAAGAGGTGGAGCTCTAATAGGAAGAGGTGGAGCCTAAAGAGGAAGGGTGGAGTTAACAAATGAAGGGGTGGGGCAAACTTGGGGGAGGGGGGTGCCCAATGTTAGTCTTGTCTAGAGCTGCACAAAATCAAAATACACCACTGTATATTACTGGTGGTAAAACTGCAGCCTGGTCTGACCATCTCTTGCAGTATGCATACTGCACATTGCCCTTAGCGCGGAACTCTGATACCTGGCTGGGGGTCGAACCCAGCAGCATACACCAGCTTTGGGACTGGACTAGGATCCCCTGTACTCTGCACACTTTACACAGCAATATCTGTGTTTGCCTCCGGTCTACACGGTCTGAATTTTTGCACTGGCATTCTTAGCATTACTGCCATCGCGGACTGGAGATTGCTTTTCATCTCTCCACAGATCAGCCTTATGCTGGCCATATACTATACGAAAAGCCGTTCTAACCCATTTTATAAAAACGAACATTCGGTCGTGAAAGCAAATTATGCCATCATGTAATAACCGATAAATCGTTAAACGGACATAAATGAATCCCTTTTTTGTTCGTGTTTTCACATATACTTAATGCAAACCGTTTGGACGGGAAACACATTAACCTTTCAATTTATCGTTCTTTTGGCAGAAAATTTCCAAACTTGTCCTTCGTTTTTTTTGGCTCAAAAACGCCCCAACTGATTACTGATTTGTGCCCATTAACTGGCCGAAAAATGAACTGTCCAAATTACCGAATTTCTGCCTTTTTTTTCGTATAGTGTATGGCCAGCATAACTCTCCACATTGAGTACTGAGATTGGGTACATGTGTGGGATGGATGTATGTCTGCTGTAGCTGCCTGTATGTGCTGACAACGTTTTTGGGCTTTAAAGTTTGAAATGGTGAAGGTATTTGATGTTTTTACATTAGTATCTGTATTTCAATAAAGTATTTTGTTTTTTTCAAATAATGCGCATTAATCCTCCTGGAAGATTTCTTGTAGATCTGTAGTCCTCTTATTTTATGTTGCTCTAGTCTAGAGGAATTATCTGTCTCGTCAATTGAGCAGTGGCGGTTGAGTTTCGGTGTGGGTCTAATTGGAATTTATTTATTCCCCTATGCCTGTTATTGAGGTGTAGCTCATGTAGCTTTTTTTATTTTTCTTTGTTATTTAATCATTCATACTGCCCCTTTAATTTTGCATGTCTGACAGCTTACTGTAGATACAGGACTCAGGTAAGTGTTAGGGAGGGGGGTATGGGGGGGACCAAGTAGCAAAACTTTTTTTTTTTTTTACATTTTAGCTTTATTTGATGCTCTCAACCAGTAAAGTTTCAAAACGACCTTTGAGTGACTTGAACTTTTGTACCATGCGCTCCCTAATAAACATGCATGAGTTCTTACTTTTTTCAGGGAATCCAGCTGTGAGCACATTCCACCAAAGCACCGAGTCTCCTTGCCACACTATCACCTCTTCCATACTCCCTGTAATGTAAAAGAAGGCAAAAAGCCAACAGGCAGAGGAATACTGCTGGGTGAAGTCAAGTTTCATATTCGTCTACCTTAAAGCAGAACTCCAGGAAAAAACTTTTTTCCATGTCCTTGTTGCTGATCTCCTACCTTCACCAGCTATGTCATCCATGTTCTTCTGAGCTCTGTAGTTCCTCTGCAATAACCTGCTGATCTTGAAGAAAAAACGTTATTGCCCAGTGATTTCCTGTTTGTAAGACCGCTGGCTGCTATTCCTCCTGTACTCCCACCCAGTGGTCTTGTCACTTCCCACCAGTAGTTCCCTAAAAGCAAACGGGGATGTACTTCCCTCCCCGCTTGCTATAGTGGGCGGAGGGGTCTCGCATACCCCCGGTCTGTACCACTTATTGAGGTGGTTTCCGCTCCTCCTCTGCTCCCTGCCAGCACCGCCCCCACACTGTCCGCCGCCGCCCCCCACCCGCCATCTCTCACTGCAGAGCGGGGATCATTAAGAGACACCAGGAGACAGAGCGGGGAATCTCAGGCTGTGACAGATCTTGTATATGATATATAGATTGCCGTAACGTCCCACCTTCTGGGCCGGCTTTGTGATTGACAGCAGATTGATGATGAGACCGCGCATATGGGCACTGATGATGAGACCGCACCTATGGGCTCTGATGTTGAGACCGCACCTGTCACAGCCCGAGATCCCCCGCTCTGTCACCCGAACAGTGTCCTGGAATGATCTCCGCTTTGCACATATGGGCACTGATGACGAGACCGCACATATGAGCACTGACGATGATACCGCACATATGGGCACTGATGATGAGACCGCACATATGGGTACTGATGAATCATCAGTAAGTGCTCATATGTGCAGTATCGTCAGTGCTCAGATGTGCGGTCTCGTCATTAGTGCCCATATGTACAGTCTCATCATGAGACTGCACATATGGGCACTGATGAGACCGCACATATGGGCACTGGCAATGAGACCACACTTATGGGCACTGATGATGTTGAGACCGCACTTATGGGCACTAAGGAGACCGCACTTATGAGCCCATAGGAGACCGCACTTATGGGCATTGAGGATGAGACCACAGTTATGGGCACTGATGATGTTGAGGCCACACTTATGGGCACATATGAGACCATACTTATGAGCACTGATGATGTTGATGTTGAAACCACCCTTATGGGCACCGATGATGTTGAAACCACCCTTATGGGCACTGCTGATGCTAAGACTGCACTTATGGACACATATGAGACCACACTTATGGGCACTGATGATGTTGAGACCGCACTTATGGGCACTGATGTTGAGACAACACTTATGAGCACTGAGGAGACCGCACTTATGGGCACTGAGGAGACCGCACTTATGAGCACTGATGAGACCACTCTGATATTGAAGGTTATTGAGATTTGCATACATTAGAGGGTTCCACCATTATTGTGTTATTGATTAGTAAGTTAGCGCTTTTTTCTCATGCCGACATTTACTTGTGCTCCATGCTGATGTAAAGCACCATGGACCGGCTCTTCTGTGTTGCGGATAAGGATGTTCTCACATACTCCATACAAACACTGAATGCTGTTAGGAAGATCTCAAAGCTACAGCAGGGGGAGGAATATTTCGAATACTGAATTACAGCAGAGTACAGTGTATATAATATATAATAATGGGCATGTGTCTACAGTTCAGTAATGATTACATAAAGCAAGTGCGGGCAATATGTGTATCTCCTTGTGGCTGGAGGGGGAGAGCACAGACATGCTGTGTGTTACTGAGTAGTATGGCTTGGTGGCTGCACAATGAGGTGTGTGATTTATGTTGAAGTGGGCTTGTTCACATTTACATGTACAGGCTTAGAGTACCCTCCCACATTCACTCCAATCCCAAGGATTCATGGGAAATGTAGTAGATTATGGCGTAGAGACAGAGAGGATAGGATATGATGTAATCACTGTTCTAACATCCTCCCTGGCATTTTTTGAATTGGAGAGCTGATTTCCTGAAAATTCAATTGGACTTTTCTCTTGAATGGTAAGGAATTTCACAAATCCCTAAAATTATTTTAATACATAAACAAAAATAATCGCCAGATATAATATATTATCTTTTGGTTGCCTACCAACTTGTAGTACAGGCCACGGCTGGCTTCAGGGATCTGTCACAGTACTGCTGCAGAATTATAAGCCTTACTCTGGCTCTTCTGAGTCTACTGGCTTACTTCCTATGGAGAATTGTGTTCCTGTTTACTTTTCTGAACAGCAAAATCCTAGGTCCCATTGCCATCTCCTGTATCTTTTTTTTTCTTATATATTTAATGCTTTATAATTAGGCAGTGAAGCTATTTAGCCTCTTTAGTTTCTGTACTAGCATGTCCCCCTGATATATTTATATCTCTGTACTAACATTATACTCACTGTTTATTTTATTCATCTTTAGAATAAGTCCCATTAGGACCTACTTGTTTCCCTCTTGAATGTAAAGTATAAGTCTAGCATGGTCCACTGATGTGTCTGTAGAATACAAATCCCAGCTTGCCCCATGGCCTCTCTTAGACTGGTATTTCCCACTTGTCTCTCTTCTGAAGCTGAAGTGAAAGTCCCAGAATGTCCCATTGGTATCTATCTTAAATCTATACATATGTATTGTACATTCACATCAGTCCCTGCCCTCAAGGAGCTTTCAGTCTAAGCTCCCTAACTCACATTCATACATACACATACTAGGGCCAATTTCAATAGGAGACAATTAACCCACCAGCATTTCTAGATTGTGGAAGGAAACCCATGCAGGCCCAGGGAGTACATGCAAAATCTGTGCAGGTAGTGCCGTTATGGGGGTTCAAAGTAACAACCCTAGTGCTGCCAGATGGAAGTGCTAACCACTTAGCCACTGTGCTGCCCATAAATCTCAAATCTCAGAGTGTCCCACTGGTATCTCTCTTGTCTCCATGGAACTACAACTCCCAGTATTTTCTGTAGAGAAGAAACTGCAGTTCCAGGTGAGTAATGGGCTGAAGTTCCCACTTGTATCGATGCTTGTTAGACTGGGGTGTACGCCCTGTCACTGCACAGCATATTCAGAGTAGAAAAATCCAGAAAGGCAGCACTCCCACCAAAGTAAAGCATAATTGTTTATTGTGCAAAATAAAGCAACAGTGTGTTGTCAAAACCAGTATTGGTTTTGACAAAGAACTTCGATAGTGTGAAACGCGTCAACCTCTGTACTGAACCCCCCCGCCCCGCCCGCCTGTACCTCCATTTTTGCTCTATTTTGCACAATAAACTATTTTCCTTTATTTTGGTGGGAGTGCTGCCATTCCAGATTTTTCTTCCCAGTATTTTCCACTTTGATCTAAAGTCATATTTCAAGTCATACTAATATCTTCCGTGCCTTTAGAGAGCTCAGGGTCCTAGAACACTAGAGGATTCCTTGCCTCTTTAGGGCCAAAAGACCCAATTGTATCTCTTTTGCCAAGTAAATGTCCTCTTATGTTCTGTTGGCATCCCTCATATCTCTGTCAATCTACAAAACCCAGTATGCTGCTCTGTTCAGTGTTTTTTTTTATTTTTTTATTTTTTTAGAACCTCTTCAGGGTGGTGTATATGTACATGCAGTTATGGTATGACATGCAGGCCCTATTCATATTGTTGGACTGTATTAAGGCACACGCATTATTGCACAATGCGTTAAGACAATCTATTCATTTGAACAGACTGCCTAATGCATAAAACACGCCAAAAATGTGCGTTTACTGCTTCTTGTAAAGCAGCACACTACAATGCATAGAAGTATATTACTATGCACTGCAACACACATTTTTTTTGGCAAGGTGCATTGGATGCCTCTCCATTATCGCAGCACAATGGTGTAAACCGGCCCTGAGCCAAGACATAATTGTTACTTTTGCAATTGCATTTTAGCAGCAGGCTCTGTATTGTGGTGCTTTATTACCTCAGTAAACATAACTCGTGTTTTTTTTTTTTTTTTTCATTCCTTTCAGTATCCACTGACAACTGTAGCGTAAACTATGTAGTTTATAAAGGGGATTATTATGTCAGCACTGAGACCAATTTCATACGAAAAGTGGATCCAGCAAGTCTAAAAACACTGGACAAGGTAATATAAAAAAAAAAAAATTCAGAAAGGATTTTATAAGATTCAAATGACTTAGTTGAAGAACGGGGCACCTGTCTCTAAATATCCACCCAGAATACTAAAAAATTGTTGGTAGTTTTCAGCTTGTCTAGTCACTCATATATTTATGGGGAACAATGATTATTATGTGCTCCAAAGCAATGCGTTATTTAATTACAATTAATTATTTTTAAATGATTATGGGTATTTTTATAGCCCTAACAACTTATTACAGGTATTATTCTAGCCCCAATAATTTACACAACACTTGTACATTCACGTCAGTCCCTGCCCTCATGGATCTTACATTCTAAGTTCCCCCTCCTCCGCATACGTGCTCATACTTGGGCCAATTTAAACAAGAGCTCATGAACCTTCCAGGCAGGGGCGGCCCGTCCGTTAGGGCGCACGGGCGCTGCCCCCTCTGTCCAGCCACCCCCTCTATCCATGGCTGCCCGCGACCACCCCCTATTCATATGTCCGGCCCCTTTGAGGCGATGGCCGCATGAATTCCCGGGGATGGCGGGTTCTTTGAAGCATCTCATTAGAGCCGTAGGTTCTAAGAGGCTTCAACATAGAGTGACTTGTGGTGCACAGCAGGGCTCCGCAAGACCACTCACATGTGTTAGAAAGGCAAATAAATATTTGCCTTTCTAACACTGAACCGGTGATGGTATATACCCCTCTGGTGATGCTACATATACCCCTCTGGTGATGCTACGTATACTCCTCTGGTGATGGTATATATACCCTTCTGGTGATGGTATATATACCCCTCTGGTGATGGTGTATATATATCCCTCTGGTGATGCTGCATATACCCCTCTGGTGATGCTGCATATACCCCTCTGGTGATGCTGCATATACCCCTCTGGTGATGCTGCATATACCCCTCTGGTGATGCTGCATATACCCCTCTGGTGATGC
>BLSH010218991.1:1047076-1058407 GCA_018402905.1 Glandirana rugosa
GTCGAGAGTGTGTCACATACGGGTCTGAAGTGAGGGTGCCGACTTCTCCTTCCTTTTTAAGATTTGTGTTACACGTGAAAGATTTCTGATATATTTAGACTTCTGTCGGCTATATGTACATTTTGAATACATCCCTCTAAACAAAGTAGAGCCACATAGTAGACCCGGACAAGTGCAGTGACCCATATACTCCCAAATGTAGGTAAAATTGACAACTAAAATGGAGGCACAACCTCATACCGACCAGAAAGGGACACGACCGTACACGGGTCTCCTATAAATATACGAGGGCGCGCGGGAGCGCGATTGTGGGAGGACGTTATATAACGTCCTCCCACAACAATGGGTGCCACTTGCCGACGTGTAACTACGTTACACGGTCGGCAAGTGGTTAATCAATATAGCAAATTTAATTGATTCTTTCTGCAAAAAAAGACTTGTTACTTGCACTTAATCCACTTAATCAGGAGCTTAATAGCGGAGCATATAAATATCCTCTGGGCACATGCCAGCACAGGGAAAGACCAGCCATACTCCAACACGGAGGTAAAATCAACAGTTAAAATGGATGTAAACCCTCATATACCCAGTGACGTGAACAGGCCCAGATGATACACCGAGATGAAACAAATCTCCCTACATAAGTTTTACATGTATATCGGCTGTCTTCAGATTTATATAGTCTTTAGAAAGTGCACATTGTGTTTAGAATTTTTCCTTCCTCTTCAGCCGTGGGAGTGAAGTCTGGGCATACACTGTGTGAGAGCTGATTGAAGGAAAGGCACACACCCCCCATCCACATAGGAAAGAAGGAATGTGCAGAGCTGTGCTGTGAATAGACAAGCTCTCTGCTAATCTATTTATAGCACCCATGCCAACACAAATTTCAGGTTGGTTTTGATCTCCCATGTCGGAGAACTTATCAAAAGTTGTTATGCTGATAACGGAGGAACGGAGCAGGAGAAAGACACGGGACTTATGGCTTTGGAGAGAGATAAGTAAACACTACAGATATATGTGCTTAGGTCAAATTTCACGAATGAGGTTTACATCCATTTTAAGGCCTCCAAATGGGGGATTAGCACTTGGGAGGGCCCACATGGATGAGCATAGTTGTAGGTGGTTCAGACTATCGGCATAATATAAGGTTTATATAAAAGAAAATATCTGATATGCTATGCCTTGTCCAAACAACCAGAGGCCCACAGGTCACACCACTTGGGGACCACTGTTGTACATTCTCGTTATGTCTGATTTGTATTCAACAACATTCAACCATCCGTGTATCCTGTGTAAACGTTGGCGTTGGAAGATTTCTACAAAGGATACACGGATGGTTGAATGTTGTTGAACACAAATCGGACATGGCGAGAACGTCCAACAGTGTTCTCTAAGTGGTGTGACCTGTGGGCCTCTGTAAATTTGTTTGGACAAAGCATAGCATATCAGATATTTTCTTTTATAGAAACCTTCTATTATGCCACTAGTCTGAACCATCTATGACCATTCTCATCTGTCTGGGTTCTCCCGAGCGCTGGTCCCTCATTTGGGGGCCTTGTCTGTTGATTTTTCTATATCCCTGTTGGGATTTGGCTTGTCTTTCTCTGTGCTGGCATGTGCCCAGAGGATATTTTATATGCTCCGCTATTAATGCCCTGATGAAGAGGATCCAAGAAATGCAAAGAGTTTGGGAAAAAATCTATTGCATTTGAATATATTAAGTATAATGCTGGATTACCAGCACATGTACCCTAATTTTCATAGTCTTGAACAATAAGGTCCATTTTATGTAGAATCCAATTTTTATCAAATTTAAAAATGTCTTTCTTTTTTAAAACAATGAATTTTGTAAATGTGCAATAAACTTTAAATTTTAACTGTTAATTTGTGTTTTACCTTCCCGCCATGCTTAGTGGTTTCTAGTCTCTCCTAGTTTATGTATTCGTTTATTTATGTATTATAGGAAAATCTTGAGATGTAATACTATATATATATATATATATATATATATATATATATATATATAATATAATATAAAAGCCTTCTTAATAGCAAATAAAGGTGACACACAGTACCAGCTCGATAACAGAAGGTGAGGATTTATTACCCTTTTTATTTGTTAATGACTAGGTGGACTGGAGCAAGTTTATTGCAGTAAATGGCGCAACAGCACACCCTCATTATGATCCTGATGGGACTGTGTACAATATGGGAAATTCTTATGGGAAAGAAGGTAAGCATGTGTGATGATTATGTCTTCATTCATACAATGGAACAAACAAATTAAACCGCACTACCACATGATTATGAATGAATGAATTAATTAAATAAAATACATAAAGTGCAAAAAGTGTCACAAATCAGTGGAAAATTCAATGACTTATTCTAATCTAGGTAACAATTGACAGTAGTGTTAAAAATAGTGCAAAACATGCAAGTAGAAATGTTGCAAAAGAAGTCCAAAGTGCATATACAGTATTAACATCCGGCCATTATGGCTTGAGTGTCAAAGCAAATCAAAAAGTTAAAATGGTATGAGTTCAATAGGTCCAATAGTTGAGTGCTGAATCACTTTGATGTAAAATGATTCCAGCAAGACAAATTCCTTCACCAGGCACCCAGTGGCACACCCTACTCACCAGAAAGAAATTGATTCCCATTACAGAAATCAAAAGCGCTTTTCACTGTCAGTTGTCTGTATGTACCAGTTGTCTCCTCCAGCAGGGTTCAGAGATGAGCGGCAACCAGACAGCAGGCCTCACAATGTAGAAGATTAGGTGGAAAGAAAGGGGGGGGGGCGGTATGGTGAAGTACGTTCGTTTGTCAAAAAGACATTAAAAAGCTTACAAGAGAGCAATGTATGCAGGGGACGCCGTGGATGTGGTCCACCTGGGTTGCAAGGAGCGGAAATAGCGTGCTGAGACTTCGGATCAATTAGCTCCTGTTGCGTAGGTTCGATAATCATTTTTCATTCATACAATGCTTGCTACTCTACAACTTATCTTTGCAAAAAAGTTATATGAAATTCTATTGTTACATTATTATAAAACCATTTAATTAGTAGAGCAGAACTGAGCAGGCAAATTCACTGAAATGTAATAACTTCTCTGTTTGACATATTTAACATTGAACACCAGCCTGGCAGCTAAGTATTTTGGGGAGCGATAATATATAATGTAAGGCTGTTAGTTTCAGTCCTGCGCCATTAACGATATAGAAGGGGTGTGTGAGCACATAGTATTACCAGTATACAGCATCAGTTCTGACATTTGCATGGTACAGTGCCCTGCAATTTGGGGCACCAATAATGCTGGAGAGGGTACCCAGAATGCTACAGTATCTGCTTTTCTCTGCCTAGCTACCTTTTAGGGTCAGGACAGGCTTTCTTTCAATAGAAGGAATTTATTGTATTGAATAATTTCAATTATCGACCTACGTTTACTGCATGTTTTCACTGTAGGTAATGCTCTTTAAAAGAGAAATATGGCCAAGGTTCTTTTGAGTGTACTTCTCATGTTTGTCACAATGGTGCCTGTTACTTGTGCTCTCCAGTGACCCAGAATCAGCTGACAGTACGCTAAAGCCCGCTGTCGGCTGACGTCACATAGCCACTCCAGACTCTGGAAGGATTCCGACAATATTTCAGAAAATGTCAAAATCCACCCAGCTGCCTTACAGGCTGCTGGCTCAGCCTCTCAGTGCGCTACTGAGAGCCTGAGCCAGCTGCTCCCGTCACCTCTCCTGCCCAATGAGCACTAGAGGGACAGAGCAGAGACCTGGTTACTGACAGTCACCACTGTCTGCTCAGTGAACACCGAGAACTGAGTGATCAGCAGTCACGTGATCGCTCAGTTCTCTGGCTTAGAGCCAGAAGGGGACAGCTAGCAGCATCGGACTGATGCTGCAGCAGGTAGGTATGTATGTATGTGTTTTGTTTTTTTCTAAATTCTGCACTTCTCCTTTAAAACTTATTAGCACCATATGACATTTATTTCTTTACAGGTACACGGTACAATATAATTAGAGTTCCCCCTCAGAAGTCCAGCTCTGGAGACACTCTGGAGGGAGCACAAGTTGTATGTTCCATAAGCCCAGAGGAGAAAATGAAACCTGCCTATTATCACAGCTTTGGTGAGTTGGGTTGTGGATATCCAAAAGAGAATAATAGTTTAACTTTCTCCTACGTTCACTGACAGATGCAGCTCTTCATTGAATTGTGGGTTTATGCTTGTCCCACTAGGAGTTAACTAGGCAGGGAAAAGAACAGCTGGCCCCTCCCATGGGGCCGTCCTCTCTTCCCACATAAACCCTCCACATAGCATAGCGCCTCAGTTTCAATGCCTAGTTTGCATAGGAGTTGACCTGGCTCCCTTAGGGGATTTGCGGTCCGGACTGTGATCGCTTTTTTACTTTTATTTTTATTCTTATTTCTTTACTTTTTTACTACTTCTTCTATCAATCAACGAAGTCTGCTATCAAGAAGCCGGCCGGGGCATAGAGAGTCGCTCGGACTCTGTACTATCCTTGGCCTGGCCGACCGATGCGAGTCAGTCCCACGGTATGGGGACCCTCCGCATCATGCCCGTTCTGTGCGGGCAGCCTGGGGTGACCCCCATCTGTGCCCAAGTCCCAGATTGCGGTCCGGTTCGAGCGATCTCTTCGGCCGGCAGCATCCTGTCCAGGCAGGGGCGGAAGGTCTGCAAACGGGTGGCTACCCGCTGCGCCTGACAGGAGTGGTGAGTGAGAGTTCCTCTCTTCCCCCCTTTTCAGGGGCGGAGGGGGGACCGACGCCATCCAGACGATTTTTTGGTAGCCACTGGGTAAGGGCACCATATGGGGCCCTTTCCACCCCCACCACCCACCTCCCTGCCACACCCGATTGTTCGCGCCGCCTTTTTGGGGTCCTTGCCGCCATGCGGCGATCTGCCGCCATTTTGCAGTGGATCGCCGCCATTTTTTTCCGTAGCTGCGGACATACTGAGCAAATAGAGCATTCCCTCTAGCGCTCAGAGCAGCCATTGGTGGTACTGCAGGTTCCTCTGCAGGTGGTTTCGGCCTCTAGTGTCTACTCGGCGGCCATATTGGAGTCCCCTGCTGCTGTGAAAAACGTGTTGTAGACGTTTTTTACTTTCTCTTTGGAACGGTGTGTGACCCCTGACAGGCGCAGCTTTTCTGACGATCCTATCTCCAGGCAGCAAACAGCAAGTATAGCTGGGCTCTCCTGTGGGTGCTGGTGGCGGCGGGTACAGTCTTCCTGGGTGTCCTTGGTGCTCTGTGGGATGGTGGTGTGCAGCTGTGGGGGTGCCTTGAAGTTAGTATTCACCTGCATTTTACTGAAGGTGTTTTTTTGGGGAAAACGATGGCAGACTATAACGCTGGGACCGCTGAGGGATTCAGCGGCAGCGCAATCTGCGCAAGGGGCCTTTTTGGACCAGCTGCGGGCGGTCTTCAGTGCGTTTCTCCCCCGGGCGGATGTCGCCCAGCAGGTCCCTAGGAAGCGTCCTCCACCCCCCTGTCCTTCTGGGGAGGACTCTGATCCGGAAGTGGTCTCGGGGGTCACAGGGACCCCAGTGGACCTCTCAGATGGTGAACTGGGCCCCTCAGACAAAGAGGAGGACCAAGGGGCAGCCGCTGCGCGTAAAAACGCGCTGGTGTCCGCCATTATCACTGGTATTCGCACTACGCTGCGACTGAACCAGGATGGCAAATCGCAGACTTCTGCGTATATGTGTGGGTCCACCAGGGCCCCTAAGGCTTACCCCTATGATCAATTTTTTTTGATCATCTGATCTAACGTGAATGGCAGCGTCCGCAACAGTCTTTTTCACTGTCCAGACGCCTTGCCACTAGCTATTCCTTTGAGAAAAGCTTCTTGAAGAAATGGGAGTCGCCTGTGGTGGACCCACCGATAGCCTGCCTGAATAAGGTGACGACCATTCCTCTGGAAGGGGCCCCTTCCTTTAGGGACCCGGCAGATAGGCGGACAGAGGCGGTGTTAAAAGCTCTCTTCCTGGTAGCAGGCTCAGCTCTGCGGCCAGCCCTGGCATCTGCCATGGCGGCCCAATATCTGGCTGAGCGTATGGCAGAGCTCCAGAATGTTCTGGACTGCGGCCGCCTGATGGATGCGCCGCAGAGAGCTGATTTTTTTCACCAAGGTATCAAGTACCTCTGTGACGCAGCAATGGATCTACTGCCTATGCTGTCCAGAATGGCGGTTTTTGCCGTCATTATCAGACGGGTTCTCTGGTTATGGTCATGGTCTGGAGACCATGCGTCCAAAAAAGGCTTTGCTGATCTCCCCTTGCAGGGTGGACATCTATTCAGCTCACAACGGGATGAGATCATTAAGGATCTCACAGGAGGTAAGAGCAATTCACTCCCAGGGCCCCGGAGGCGTAAGTTTCGCCATAGACAGGGGCCCCCTGCCTCGGGCAAAAGAGGTTTTTTCGCGCCACGGGTGCAGCGGGCAAAGGGACCCATTTCAGGTAAGACCGCTGCAGGGGCCGGAAAACGGCAGTGGCAGGGAAAGACCGAAAAGGCGGAGGACAAGCCCTCCTCCGCCTGATGGGCTGCCCCCACCCGGGCTTCGGGTGGGGGGACGTCTTCTGGGGTTCGCAGACCGGTGGCTTGCTCGCATTTCCGACCGGTGGGTCCAGGAAGTAGTGTCCACTGAATACAGGACAGAGTTCAACACTCTACCCCCAGACAGGTTCTTCCCATTGAACTTAGGGCTCCCGCAGCGCCGGGAGGCCCTCTTCGGGGCTGTCCAAGCACTCTCGGACCAAGGGGTGATCGTGCCAGTGCCTCCTGTGGAGAGGTTTTGAGGGTTTTACTCAAACCTGTTCGTGGTCCCCAAAAAGGGGAGGGGGGGGGGTCCGGCCAGCACTGGACCTGAAGACCCTGAACCGGTATGTGAAAGCGCGAAAATTCCGGATGGAATCAATTCGCTCGGTTGTGGCCGCTCTCTATCGGGGATTTTCTGGCGTCTCTGGACATCAGGGATGCGTACCCTCATGTGCCTATTTGTCCACGGCAGCAGCGTTTTCTTCGCTTTGCGGTGGGGGACCTCCATTATCAATTCGTGGCACTCCCTTTTGGTCTGGCCTCAGCCCCTCGAGTTTTCACACAACTGGTTACCCCGGTACTGACGTTACGGCGACAGAGAGGCATTGCGGTAGTAGCCTACCTCGACAACCTGCTCCTGAGAGCGGAGTCCGCCTCGGCTCTGGAAGAGAATGTGAGAATCACCATGTCCTCGCTGCAGGACTTCGGCTGGTTGCTCAACCTGCAGAAGTCGGCGGTGTCTCCATCCCGTCACCTGGGGTATCTGTGTCTGATTCTGGACGCAGGGCAGGCAAAGGTGTTCCTTCCTCCGGCCAAGTTGCTGTCGCTGCAGTCGGCGGTGCAAACCTTCCTGTCACACCGACGGTCTTCAGTAGAATTCTGTATGCGGGTGCTGGGGCTCATGGTCTCGACTTTCGAGGCGATACCTTACGCCCAGAGTCCACTCAACTTCTCAAGCGAGCAATTCTGTCCTCAGTGGGACAGGTCTCCCCGGTACTTGGACCTTCTGATCCGCCTGAACTCCCAGACCAGGGCATCTCTGACCTGGTGGCTTAGGTACTCGGCGTTGACCCAGGGGAAGTCATTCTTGCCCCTTCTGTGGTGATCTTCACCACGGACGCCAGCCTTGCAGGCTGGGGCGAGATCCTGGGGCAGCTGTCTGCCCAGGGCCGTTGGTCGGCGCAGGAAGCTTGCCTCCCCATCAATGTGCTGGAGCTGAGAGCGATCAGATTATGCCTATCTTACTGGACAGTGAGGTTGCAGGGTCGTCTGATCCGGATTCAGTTGGACAATGCCACAGCAGTGGCATATGTGAACCATCAGGGCGGCACGACGAGTCCAGCAGCTGCGGCAAAGGCAGCTCTGATACTGTGTTGGGCGGAACGTCACTTTCCGGCAACCTCCGCCATTTACATTCCAGGCGTAGAAAACTGGCAGGCGGACTTTCTCCATCGCCAGACGCTGGATCAGGGAGAGTGGTCTCTCCATCCGGAGGTATTCACCCAGATTTGCTGCAGATGGGGGACGCCGGACGATCTCATGGCGTCTCGGTCCATTCACAAGATGAAGACCTTTGTGTCCAGAACAAAGGATCCGTTGGCTGTGGCCACGGACGCTCTGGTGGCCCCTGGGGCCGTTGTCCGTCTTCTGTATGCCTTTCCTCCGATAAAACTTCTACCTCGCTTGATACGCAGGATAGTCGCGGAGGGGATACCAATAATCCTGGTGGTTCCAGATTGGCCTCGGTGCACGTGGTACGCCGACGTGGTGCAAAGGGTGGTGGACGTTCCCTGGCGACTCCCGCTGCGAGACGATCTACTGTCTTAGGGGCCCATCTTGCACCCTGCTTTACCATCGCTGGCTTTGACGGCCTGGCTTTTGAGTCCCAGGTGCTGAGGGACAGGGGAGTCACTGTCTCTGTGGTCCCTACCTTGTTAAAGGCTCGCAAGTGTACTTCTTGAAAGTTTATCTGGCTTGGTGCGAGGCGGAGGGTCATAACCCTCGCTCTTATGTGGTGTCCAGGGTCCTGATTTTTTGCAGCAAGGCCTGAAAAAAAAATGGCTTTGAGTACTCTCAAGAGCCAGATATCGGCTCTGGCGATCCTTTTTCAGAGACCATGGCTTCGCACTCGTGATTCGTACCTTGTACAAGGTGGGCGACATGTGGCGCCACGGGTGAGGTCTCCGATGGCTCCGTGGGATTTGAATTCGGGGCTTTCTGTGCTTCAGAAACCGCCATATGAAAAAATCAGGGAGATTTCCTTACAACTGCTCCCGCAGAAGGTGGCCTTTTTGGTGGCCATCACTTCCACCAGACGGGTGTCTGAGTTGGCGGCATTGTTGTGCAAGTGTCCCTACTTAGTCCTTCACAAGGACAAGGCGGTCTTGCGACCCTCTCCCTCTTTCCTTCCGAAAGTGGTTTCTTCCTTTCACATGGACGAAGGTATTGTTCTTCCTTCATTGTGCCCACGTCCTTCGCACCCAAAAGAGTTTGGGTTGCGTGCCTTGGACGTAGTAAGGGCCTTACGAGTGTATTTGGCTATTTCAGCTTCCTTTCGGAAGTCTGATTCTTGTTTGTGCTGACGGAGGGTCCGCGCAAGGTTTGGCAGCCTCGTCGGCTACTGTCTCTCGTTGGATTAGACAGACCGTGACCCACACATAGTCTGTTCGGGGCAAGTTTCCCCCTTTTTTTCCGGTCACGGCTCATTCTACCCGGGCGGTTAGCACTTCCTGGGCTTTCAGACACCAGGCCTCGGTGTCACAGGTGTGCAAGGCGGCCACTTGGGCCTCGGTACACACTTTCACTAAGTTTTTCTAAGTTTGATGTGTTAGCATCTTCAGATGCTGCTTTTGGCCGCAAAGTTTTGCAGGCGGCAGTGTAGACATGTCTGGCGCCTCCTTAGAGGTTCTGTTGGGTACAGTTGTTATTGTTTACCCACCCCTCTTTTTGACACAGCTTGAGGACATCCCCACAAGTCAATGAAGAGCTGCGTCTGTTAGTGAACGTAGGAGAAAAAGGGATATTATTAAAACTTACTGTAAAATCCTTTTCTCCGAGTTCACTGACAGACGCAGCACCCACCCCTCTGTGCTCTGTTTTCGGTACAGCTTGTATACGAACTGAGGAGCTATGCTATGTGGAGGGTTTATGTGGGAAGAGAGGATGGCACCATGGGAGGGGCCAGCTGTTCTTTTCCCTGCCTAGTTAACTCCTAGTGAGACCAGCATAAACTCACAAGTCAATGAAGAGCTGTGTCTGTCAGTGAACTCGGAGAAAAGGATTTTACGGTAAGTTTTAATAAAATCCCTTTTTATCAACCTATTGCTCTCTCTTACTGATAGAGATGTATGTAATTCTGGCTTGTTTTTTTTTTTTTGTTTTTTTTTTTTGTTTTTTTTTTGTTTTTTTCTTTTTACAATTTGCCATTACAAATTTTACTGGCTACTGAAAACATTTTTATCATGCATTTTCCTCTATTAAATCTATGATGACGCCAATATAAACTGTTTAAGGTAATATAAATTGTTGTTTTTTAAATGTATTTATTATATATAAAAATGTTATTGATTTTTTCTTTTTTGTAAGTCAGGTAACTTTAAAATAATAATAATAGAAAACCCCACTAGTTTGAATTGCAGACGAATAGGAAGGTACAAGATTCCTTGGCTTTCAGTTTTTATGAACAACTTGCATTCACCCCATCTACCTCCAAAACAATGGAATTGAGTAGCAAGGGGTTAGTAGAAGGTTTGCAAGCATTTAGAGAACAGTTCACTTGTATTTCCTGATTTCTCAGCATTTGCGATGCTCCCTGATAGTTGACTAGGTATTAAAGTGGAACTAAACTGTATCTGAGCATCATAAACCGAGAACCGTATTTAATTTTTAATATTCAAAGCAAAATCACCCATCTGTCCATGTCTCCATGCTTTTTAATTTGCTGAGAAATCCCTTTCAAAAACAGCCCCTAGCATTTACAGACATAGCCATCTTAAGTGAGGCAGATGATTCATGCAGTATTTACTTCCTTGAATCCATCTGCCCTTAGCCCAGGCATGCAGTCAGGAGGAAGCCCGTCCTCCAGATGAAGAAAAAATGTCCATGAAGATTCATGAGGAATAAACTATGGAGCTGCTGTATCCATGCCAGTAATGCAGCAGGGTGAATGCAAGGGATGAAAAGGAGGGTAAACTGTTAAAAAGATCAATAAATATAGCATTCACATTTGATGGAGGAAGTATTGGCTTGTCATCTGTGGAAGTCTTGACATCTGTAGCAGAGATTGGCAAGCAATCGGCTGGTGTTTTGCAGAGATCGTTCGCAAAGCTTTGGGGTGGTGAGAAGGAAGCGCTGGAGAGTGGAGAGGCCAGCGGCGTGATGTGCATCAGTGTCTGGGTGTTCTTGGCTTGCTTGGCACTCTTCTGAAATACATCTTTGCTAGAGATGTCAAGACTTCCACAGATGACAAACCGATACTTCCTTCATCAAATGTAAGTGCTATATTTATTCATCACTACCAAATATCTGTTTTCCAATACTCCACACTCAGAGGCACCCATTGCTTTTTTCTGGTTCCAAGATTCATGATATGTACAGTGGGGCAAAAAAGTATTTAGTCAGCCACCAATTGTGCAAGTTCTCCCACTTAAAAAGATGAGAGAGGCCTGTAATTTTCACCATAGGTACACTTCAACTATGAGAGACAGAATGAGAAAAAAAATCCAGAAAATCACATTGTCTGATTGTTAAAGAATTTATTTGCAAATT
>BLSH010218991.1:1058428-1085398 GCA_018402905.1 Glandirana rugosa
CTCCAGTAAGAGTTGTCTAACGATCACCAAATATTTATGTCTAAACGATCACTTATATTTATGTCATCGGTGAAAAAAAAAAAAAATGTAAAGAAGTCAACGAAGGACCGATCGAGTTTTACTATATGTCACACCGTTTTTTCATAAATCAGTCGGTGGTTAACACGTTCAAGAGGGTGTTCTACTGTCTCCGGCCATTAAAAGTAGTATCCATGTGAAGTTGATACTCTCTGTCTTACTCTTTTTTTTTAGGTCTTTTAGTGTAACAGACTAAAAATTTCTTAAATAAACGTTTAATACCACCTTTTATTCATAAACCAGTTATTGTTTTCAAGTAGAGTTATTTCCACCATAATTTGCAAATAAATTCTTTAAAAATCAGACAATGTGATTTTCTGGATTTTTTTTTCTCATTCTGTCTCTCATAGTTGAAGTGTACCTATGATGAAAATTACCGGCCTCTGTCATCTTGTGGGAGAACTTGCACAATTGGTGGCTGACTAAATACTTTTTTGCCACACTGTATATCATTTTGAGCTAGCCAGGAAGCAACTGAAGAAATGTAAAAAAAAAAAAAAGTGGCTACTGTATTTATATTCACTAGCAAATCTGTATTTATAAACCACTAGCAATCTGTTGAGAATGACCTCTGTTGTGTTTATATTGTACGCTGTAAAAAGTTCATAGTCCTTCTGACAAGTCATACAAGTGGCAAAGATTTTGTTTATAGAATAGCAATTTTTATTTGAAATGTTTTTTTTTTCCAGGATAAGGCTCCATGCACACTGGACGCTATCTGGGCTCTCTTGGAGTCGGGCAGGAGACGCTGCTTACAAAACGTTCTTTTGCAGCGTTTTGTAAGTAGCGTTTATCGGCGCCAACGTTTTTGGGCGCTTTTTTTTTTTTCTTCATTAGCTTCCATTGACTGTGAAAAACGCCGACGCCGATAAACAGCCGTTTACCGGCGTTTATGAGCGTATATCGGCGTCCAACGTTTTTTGTGGTCAAAACAACGACTTTTGAACGCCAATTCAGGGCGTTCAGGTAACAGCCCAAAAAACGCCACTACTGATAAAAGACAATTAACGTCCATGTGTGCATGGACACATAGGATAACATAAAGTGGTGTTTTTGGGCTGTTAAAAAAAATGCCCTAAAACGGTAGTTTATCAGATACAGTGTGCATGGAGCCTTATACTAAGAGGTTGATATATAAAAATTTCACATAGCCATTCATCCGGTGAAAGTGCATTTACATTTTTTTGTGTGTGAATGGTGCAAAAAATGTGAATCAGGAGGGTCCAACTTGCGGCCCACTTGCAGCAGCTTTGAATGTGGCCCAACACAAAATGATAAACTTGCCTAAAAATTATGATTTTTTTTTTTAATGCTTTGTAAAAATGCGTTTACATTTTTTTAACATATGCTGCCGGAAAAAAAAATTGACAGTGTCTCTTTTACTGGACTTTTATACATTTTATCTTCCCAAAGAAAAATCACCCACTCTTTACAATCACGCCTTATTCATGTCATCAGTTTTTGGTAGCACCTATATTTGTGAGCAACTATTTTCAACAATGAAGCACACGAAGGGCAACATTTGAACCAAAAAACTGTGTCAAATATCGCACTAGTTTTATATTGCTCACTTTTCCATTAAAAAATATTACAAAAAATGCATTTTTCTTACTTAGATGCATATGATATATACATACATATCTATATCGATGGTCAATCTGCCTGACTTTTTCTGCTCATCAGCTATCCTTATTGTTAGCGTATTTTATGTGTGGCCCATGACCATTCCTATGTGGCCCAGGAAGGTCAAAAAGTTGGACTTCCCTGATGTAAATCATTGATTTTAAATGGAAAATGCTGCATTTGCTCACTAGATGGAGCCAAGTATTATAGGAAATTCCTTATAATACATAGCTCCATTTGTGTTATTTCCTGTTTAAAATCATTGATTTACAATCCAAATGCACAGAATGTAACCTAATATCTTGTTTTTTGCCCAGTTTACACAGAACGAATGTACATGCGCTTTCACTTGGGGAATGGCTATGCAATTTTTTATTGAAAAATCAACCCTATATGATAGATGTAGTCGTAAGTCAATACTTGGCTTGTAACCTGTGTGATCATTTGAATTAGTTCAGTTGTAGACTTTTACAGGGTTCGAGATAGTAAAGTTGGACTTTTTATGGTACTACTTTTCATTCTGCTTTCATTTTGCTTTTCTCTAAAGGAATGAGTGAGAATTATGTGGTATTTGTGGAACAGCCTCTGAGATTGAACATTATAAAGTTATTGATCAACCAAATTAGAGGAAAGTCATTTGCTGGGATCATGAGCTGGGAGCCTAAGTTTAACACGATCTTCCATGTTATTAATAAACACACAGGAAAGGTAAATTGTTTTCCATTTATATCAATACACAAGGACTTGCCCTATAATTGCAGAATTAATGATCTGCATGATAAAAAAGGGGTTTGCCATTACCAACATCCTTCTAAGAGTGTTAGTTTCATGGTCATCTCTATCCTCAGTTCTGAGACACAGACCTACAAGCGTGCAGATTAGCCATTTAGAATTCCTGGTCTGCACACTTTTTTCAGTTACAGGTTGTAACCCTAAAAAAATAAATAAATAAAATGTTCCTATTGCTTTAAAGCACAATATACAGCACAGTGCTTTAATTAAAATGTTCAGCATGATATACACTACAGTGCTTTTGCAGTGTCATTTATCCCTTTACAGTGTTGTACAATACCTGGTTGATCTTGCCTGTTCCTGTGTTCCCCTCTGTAATCTGACCATGCTTATCATGGCTGTTGATTCATGATGGAGTGGTCAGATTACATGTCTCCATCATTCAGCTTCAAGCTATCATCCAGCTGTGACAGCTTGCGGCTTCACAGCCAATTACGCACTGCTGATGCATGTGTCACGCAGCATGTCTTAAATGGTCTGGCAGTGATCTGGGACCTGTGACCTCTTGCAGATGACTGCAGGGGGAGAAGGCGCTCGGATGGCCTAGGCAATCTGAGCATAAGTGGGAGCGAGTACCTGTCAAAACTAGGCACCCCCCCAAAATAATGATATGCCAAAAGTGTCAGGGAAGGGGGGAATACTTAAAGTGGAACTTCCCCTTTTGGGTGGAGCTCCGATTTAAAATGTGATGTTACACTATTTTGTAGCTTGGGGTGTCCCAAGCCTCTGTCTGGTAGTTTTACTCATTTGTTCCCAGTCCAACAATATCATGCAATGATGCCGTAGAGGCGCTCCTCAAAATCTTCTGAGCTGGGCTAGCGTCCGCTGTGCATTTCCATTCATTTTTTGGTGGGAGTTTGTTCTCTGTACTCCACGCACCAAAAGTGTATTACACGGTAAAGAGAAACGATCGTAATTTTGGTCAATCTTGGTCAGCATGTTTTGTAATACATGTCTGTGGGCAGAATTATGCAGCAGATGAAGCTCCCAGTAATCGCAAATACAAGTGTGTTTTATGCTGTACGGCCATACACACTATGTATGTGTATATGAAGCCTTCTAGTGATAGGCCAACAGGAATGTAGGGGGGCATGAGAGAGCGGGCAACCTCCATCACTACCCTGTGAGAAGGGTACTCAAACTCCTGCAGGTATATTCAGACCTCTGGGTGTCTGCTCTTCATACTTGTTAGTAGCTTTTTGTGTTTCTCACAGTGACAGTCTCTTTAACTCTTTGTATATGACTGTGCATTGCTAAATTCTGGAGGCGTGGATGCTTATTTCTGCAGTGCTGTTTTTTTAAATGCCACCATAGAAATAAGCATTGGGTGGCTGTTCCACCTGTTATTGTTGGTTAATTAAGCCATGCTCCGATTCCGTCCACAGATAATAAAATTCAAAGTACTAACAATAATTTACAAAGCCATCCACAACTCTGCCCCCAGCTACATCACTAACCTAGTCTCAAAATACCAACCTAATCATCCTCTTCCTTCCTCCCAAGACCCCTGTTCTCTAGCTTCCTTGTCACTTCCTCCCATGCTCGCCTCCATGATTTCTCCAGAGCTTCTCCCATCCTTTGGAACTCCCTACCCCGATCTGACTGACTGTCTCCTAATTTATCCATCTTTAGACGATCCCTGAAAACCCTTCTCTTTAAAGAAGCTTATACTGCTTCTAACTAATGCACTGTTTTACTTTCTACATCAACTCATCCCCCACAGCTATTACCGTTTTTGTATCTTGACTCTCCCTCTTAGATTGTAAGCTCTAATGAGCAGGGCCCTCTGATTCCTCTTGTACCAAATTGTGATGTAACTGTACTGTCTGCCTTCATTTTGTAAAGCGATGCGCAAACTGTTGGCGCTATATAAATCCTGTATTATAATAATAATAATAAATATAGGAGGAATCAGAGGGCCCTGCTCGTTAGAGCTTACAATCTAAGAGGGAGAGTCAATTGATACAAAAGGTAATAGCTGTGGAGGACGATCTGATGGAGAAAATAAATGTACAGTTGTTAGGTGTGGGCAGAATAGGCTTCTCTGAAGAGGAGGGTTTTCAGAATCGTCTAAAAGCAAGCAGAGTAGGAGATAGTCAGACAGATTGAGATAGGGAGTTCAAGAGGATGGGAGAAGCTCGGGAAAAGTCCTGGAGGCGAGTATGGGAGGAGGTGACAAGGGAGCTAGAGAGAAGGAGGTCTTGGGAGGAACGCAGAGATCGATTTGGTTGGTATTTTGAGACTAGGTTAGTGATGTAGCAAAGTAAGGTTTAACCCTTTTACCTCCACTCCTCTGTAATACATATGATCTCCTTTTATCTCTGTATGCTACCTGTATATTAACTGGTCACCTCCCTTATCCTGCAAATCTGTACATTAAGCAACCCTTGTGCATTCAGGGCTGCTCTCCTGCACCAGCATGGCTGTCATATTGGGATGAGCAGCTGCTGCAATCCCCATAGACTTGAATGTCAGCACCTGGCAGATCAAGCCACATAAACCTACAACTCATTGACAGACTATGGGTCCAAGCCCCTATGTAAATGAGACCTTCCTAATAAAGACTTGCTGCAGTTGTATTAAAGTTGTTTTTATAAACATATGTTCATTTTAATGTGTGTTTTTAGAAGCACCCTGTGAATTTTCACACCAATGCATTTTCAACCTTCCATCAAATTAATGCCTTCGAAGACCAAGGCTGCATAGTGCTTGATCTCTGCTGCCAGGACAATGGAGAAGCTGTGGGAATCTTTGAGCTGCAGAATCTGCGCAAATCTGGAGAAGCATTAAATGAGGTAACCGTGGAAGGGTGGGAACATTTCTAGCAGGGGACCGGGGAAGAACCTTGTGTTTGCTCCACTGACAGTTGTCTCTTGCCTCCTGATCACCAGTAAACTTTAAAATTAAAAAAAATGTAAGCAGGAGTTTTATGTTAGAAGAGACTTGTATGTCCCTTTCCATTGCAGCGACACATGCCCAGTGCAGTGTACTGTCCTGGCATAAGTAACAGCTGGGTGCTACTCCAATTTAACAGCTATGTGCATGGGTGGGAGTTACAGCATCAGTGGTTCACCAATGGGCAAAGAAGAAAATATCAGGTCTGGAAGAACAGGAAAAGGTGGTGGTGAGGGATCAATAAGGGGAAGCCTGGAGCCGCATCAGTGGAAGAGAGCAGGTTAGGATGTGCTAAATCTGCATTGTGTACCCAGAACTATAGCCATGCACATAATATCTACAGCCCTAGATAAACATTGCAGATTCAGTTCTGCTTTAAAGGAGAAGTACAGCTAAAGCTCGTTTGGCTGTACTTCTCCTGCAGATCACAGCAGTGCAATCCGTTCTTCACTCCTGTGACCAGTTTTCACATCACGTCAGTCATGTCCCATCACAGAGCCGGTACAGGCTTGGGCACGATCGCGACAATGGAGTCGGGATCCGCCCACATACCTGGACTAGCACCTGGCTCAGCCTTTCAGTAAGGTGATGAGAGCCTGAGCCAGCTGCTCCCGTCCCCTCCACAACCCAGCGATCCAGTGAACGCAGGCGGCAGAGCAGAGAGTCGGTGACTGACAGTCACCAGCTCTCTGCTCATGGAGCTGTGAAAACCGAACAATCTGCGGTGCTGGATCACTCAGTTCTCAGTCTTAGAGGCGTCGGGGGACAGATGCAGCATCGGAGCGATGCTGCATCCAGCTAAGTAAGTATGATTCAGGGAAAAAAACTTAACCCCATACTTCTCTTTTAACAATCTTTCCTATTTTGCTGGTGCTTGTATAGTTTGGAGGGAGTAATATGTTCCTAGCAAGGTTTGTGATCCAGGAATCCTGAACACACTGGAAAACCAGGCCCTTGAGCTCTGATACAGGAGCAAGACGCATGGTCACGAACACACAACCAGACTCCTGAATGGACAAAGAATCAGCAGCTGCAACACACAATGCTTCTAATCTGCTCTCTTCATGTCAACATGTTCCCTTTCAGCTCATGCACACTGCGGCACAGTTTTGTTTGCTCAGAATGCTAGCTTTTCCTCACCCAGTCTGAGTTCTGCTGTACAGGGGGATTATTGCTACAGTGGCTGGGAAAGGTATTATTATTTCTTTAGTTAGCATTACCAGCACACCAGACCTTTAAATGTTATTGTCAGACAATACTTTTTCATGGTTTTCACCAAAGAGCTTCAGTATAAAACTTGGTAAATCATATATTTAATAGCTAATCCTTCCAGCTGGTAAAATTCAATTTGTTTGCTTATTAAGGCGGGTTCTGTCAGTTTGCCCCCCCTCACTCCTCAAACTACTGATACCCTCCCCAAACCACTGATACCCTCCTTCGCCCTTCTCCCCCACCACTGATTCATCTGTCCAAAGCTCTGTGTATAATGCCAATGTCAGCTCCAGATTTTACCCAGGGTTAATGATCTTCTCTCCTCCCTTACATGATGGTGTTTGAGCATGGTTATAGTAAAGGCAGTATTGATATTAAACAGCATACCCAGCTATGTTGCCATAAACATTTTTGTTAATCTTAATTAAGAAATGTATCTTTTTAATTTCTCTATCATTAAAATTTTATTTGATATATTATGTGATAACTTTAATCTGCAGGTATATAAGAGTGTGGCTAAGGCTTACCCACGCAGATTTGTCATCCCTCTGGACACCAGTGCCAAAGGAGACCTTACCCAGCCTCTAAACTACTCTACCGCTACTGCTGAAAAGAGAGCTGATGGAAAGGTAGGAGGCAATATGTTGTTGAGAAAAGAATAATTTTACTTGTGTGTGAGTTCAGAGATAAGAAATCTCCTCCTACAAGTTTTAACTAGACACTGATAGAAGTCACAAGACTGCTCCAACTGCCAATAAGAAAAGGTATTTAGCAGTTTATATTTACTAAAATAATTGCACTGCCATGTTCTGTGTACCGTGGGAGACCAGATTTAGTGAATGCAGGGTCCTGGGTTTAGTAACACTTTAAGCCTAGTACACAGGGCTGAATGCTGGGCATTCAATAGAAACTGGTTGACATTTGGCCCTAGCGTACTGCAGCTGGTCCAACAGGAGGAGCATGTCTGAAAAAAAGTCTGCCGATTTGGCTCCTGGGGATTTCTGGAGGGGGGGCATGGGGGTGTCCCTGGCGTCCCCCTGTCAGAACACTATAGAACAGCAGGGAAAATGCTATACAGGCAGTCCTCTAGTTATGAACATCCGACTTATGAACGACTCCTACTTGCAAACGGAGGGAGACAACAGGAAGTGAGAGGAAATCTCCCCCTAGGAAGGGAAATTCACTCCTGTAAGAGTTCTTATGGGAAAAAGGGGTCTCCACTGATGCTTTATCACCAAGGTTTGTTTCCACAACAACCCAAAATTTTCAAAATCCAATTATCATTGGCACAGGAAGTGAGGTGAAATCTTCTGAACAGAAACATAGACAGCAAAACAAACATTACAGGGGTGTTAACCCTTCCCTATGCTGTCCAAAAAGCTTAAAAATATTTGTTTTGGCTGAAGCTACACTTAAAAAATGTACCTGTTCCAACTTACAAACAAATTCGACTTATGAACAAACCTACAGTCCCTATCTTGTTTGTAACCCGGGGACCGCCTGTAATTCTGTTGAATTGTTAGTACAGCGGCTCCTCCTGAGCTGTTAGATTTTTTTTTTCTTTTCAGCCCTGCTGGGTTGAATGAAAAAAATGAATAGAGTGCACTAGGCTTTAGGTGTATGTTTATTAAACTGAGGAGTTTTATCTCAGTTTTATCAATTCTCCACTGTTCTGAGAAGAAAATGATCTCTGCCGCTTGTTTATGAAGCTGAGAACTTCTGTTCTCAGAGGGAGAGCAGAGGGAAAATTTTTCCTCTGAAATCTGCTGAGATCTCTGTTGAAGGATGAGGGCTGCCTGTGATCTTGTTAGATATTGTGAGATTGCATTGCAACAGAGTTTAAAAAGTGAAACCAAATTTAAAAAGAACACGTAATTACATGAAAATAATAAGCAATATGCTCTATCTATCATTTAGTAAATTGCATCAACTCCTGATCTTGGAAAGAGATGATGGCTGCTTCCATTTGGTATTAGATCACTGAGGATCTGAGGTGTGAGCTGGGAATGACAGGCCAAGGGCAGCACTAAATAAAATCACCCGTAGTTACTCTTGCATTTTTGGACTCAGGATAACCTTTCTTCTAAAGATGGTGAAGTACTGGGGCAACAACCCTGCTTGCCTGCCACTTTAATCATGTAGGCAGCAGTGCTTTTTTATTAGAAGGCAGTGGTTTGTTTTTTAGTGGACTTATGGTCATGGAACTTGAGTGATTTTTGTCAAACCTTAGCTGCCTTATTGGGACCATTTGTTACACATCCAAGGGTTATAAGGCAAGCACCCGCAATAACCCTTGTTAAGGTGACCAGATTTTTTAAAATGAAATCCGGGGACATATATTTTTCTTTTTACTTTTTGGCCTCATTTACACTGCTGCTGGTAAACAGGTGTTTTGAGGCATGTGGGCATTTTTTTTAGCTGCCCCTGAACTCTCCTCTAGGTTATCTTATCAGTACATTTACACATGGTCATTTAAGGTCGCTTCCAAGCAGTTGAGTTTAAAGGCTTTTTTTGTAACGCAAAAAAATGGGTTCAGACGCCAGTTCAGAGGCATTTGAAATGCCAAACTGCTTGTAAACGCTGCTAAACGCGGTAGCTGGCGTCTAGAACCGTTTAGTTTACAGGCGTTTCCATTCTAAAAAAAAAGCATTTTTCTCTTACGTTCATTGACAGACGCAGCCTCTCTTCATGACACGTGGAGTTATGTACCTTTTACTAGGAGTAGATTAGGCAGAACGAAGGTTCAGAAAGCAAAGCTGGCCCCTCCCCAGGGGGGCCGTCCTTACTTAGCACATAACCCCTCAGCCCTGCATAGCATACCAGTTTTCTTCTGCCTAGTGCAAGGAGTTAATCCTGGTTCCCTGCTGGGAACTGCGGTTCCCCTAGAGTTTTTTCTTTTTCTTTTGTTCTTTTTGCATAAGCCTTCTGATGAACACTGCAATCAAGTAGCCGGCTGGAGACCACGCGGATCTTCATAGGTCCTGCCATCTCCCCAGCACGGCGACGGATGCGAGTCACCCTTAGCACAGGCGGGGTCCACTGCATCCGTTCCGTGCGGGTGACCGGTGGGTTAAACGCCCCACCTGCGCACCCAGTGTTCAGGCTACGGCCTGCTCCATGGGTCGCTTGGCCACCAGCATCCCTCTCCACCTGGGGGAGGAAGGTCTGCACGGGTGGCTACCCGCTACGCCTGTCTGGATGGGTGAGTGACACCCCCCCCTAAGCTGGAGGGGGGATGACTAGCGGTACCACTCTGGTGGGGGCGCAGGTGGCCGGTCCCCCTCATGTTCCCCACCCACCCCGCACGCCCGACCACCTAAACGCCTGCCCGCTCGTTCGCTGCCGCTTGCCTGCCGGGGTGCACGGACTGTTTGTTCGTGTTCCATGTGGCCGCCGCCTATTTTTCGGAGCCGCGACTGCCGCCATTTGGCCTCTAGTGGTTGTTGGCGGCCATTTTTGCTTGGTCTCCCTGTATGGGTGATTCCATGTGTTTTTGCCGCCGTTCCCTCTGGAAACGCAGCGGCAGCAAGGCTATCGGCATCAGCAGATCGGGCAGCGGTGCATCAGGTGGCATTGGCAGACAGTGGCAGCCTCTTGAGCACACAGGATTCCGCAAGTATTGCTGGTTTATCTCCCTAGGATGCAGGGGCAGCGGTGCTGGGTCCTACTGGGCAAATTCCTGAGGCCTTGCAAAGGGTGGTTCTGCGGGGGTGATGGCTGGTAGGCCTCAAATGTGTCCTGTACAGGTTCTTCTCCGGAGGGGTCCGCAGAAGCACAGGCCGCGCTGGGACCTCTGGTTCCCATTGATTAGTTAACCTCCATTTTGGAGGAGTTTTTTCCCCCGGGGGGAATCAGACCGCTTTAGGGGGGCCCCTAGAAAACGTCCCCGTCCCCACCCCCCGAGGACTCAGAACCGGAAGGGGGCTCGGGGGTCGCTGGGACTCCTGTGGTGCTCTCAGACGGAGAGCTGGAGCCCTCGAATGGGGAGGAGGACCAGGGGGCCTCGGTGGCACGTGAAAAGGCACTGGTGGGCGCCCTGGTCGCGGCGGTCCACAGTTCTCTGCACCTGGACCAGACTAGAGAAGCACAGGCATCTGCCTATACATTAGGGTCTGAGAAGCCCTCTCGTGCTCCTAGGGTTTTTCCCTACATCCAGTAATTTGACCAGTATGTGTATAAGGAATGGAAGCGTTCGCTGAATTCCTTTACCTGCTTCTCTGTACGCTATCCCTTTGAGGACAGCTTGTTGCAGAAATGGGTCTCCCCCACGGTGGATCCACCAGTGGCCCTCCTAAACAAGGCGACAACTATTCCCCTGGAGGGGTCTCCCTCTTTTAGGGATCCGGCCGATCGGCGGACAGAAGCAGTGTCCTAAGGCACTCTTTTTGGTGGCAGGGGCAGCCATGCAACCGGCCTTGGCGTCTGTCATGGTAGCTCAGTCTCTCACAGAGTGTGTGACAGAGTGGAGTGAGGCACGGAGCGGCGTAGATTCGCCCGAGTCTGTGCAGCAAGCAGAACACCTGGTGCAAGGGCTCCGTTATCTTTGTGACGCAGCTCTGGACTTGATACCGATGTCAAAAATGTTGGTTTTTGCAGTCATTATCAGGCGCCTGCTGTGGCTGCGACGCTGGTCGGATGACCACGCGTCCAAAAAAGGGCCTCACGGATCTCCCCTTTCAAGGTGACCGGCTGTTCGGGCCACAGTTGGATGAAATCATTAAGGATTTCACTGGGGGGAAGAGTATGTTTCTTCCAGAACCCAAGCGGCGTGATCAGTGCCGCAAGCAGGGACCCTCAGGGCAGAAAAGTTTTTTTTCGTGCGCCCGGTCAGGCGAGCAGGAACACCCGGGCCGGCTAGTCTGCTGCGGGCTCTGGTAAGCGTCCCTGGCAATGCAAGCCTGAAAAGACGGAGGATAAGTCCTCCTCCGCATGATGGGTTGCCCCCACCCGAGGCCCGGCTTCTGGGGTTCGCGGACCCATGGACACGCCCGCATTTCCGACTGGTGGGTGCGGGAGGCGGTCTCCTTTGGGTACAAGATAGAGTTCAGCACCCGGCCCACGGACAGATTCTTCCCGTCCAATTTAAGGCTCCCTCCGGAGCGTCGGCATTGCGTGTGTATTTGGCAGCTACGGCTCCTTTTAGGAAGTCTGATGCGCTGTTTGTGCTGACGGATGGGCCGCGCAAAGAGTTGGCGGCTTCGTCGGCCACCGTTACACGTTGGATCAGACAGACCGTGACCCATGCATATAATGTTCGGTGCCAAGTACCTCCTCTTCCAGTCACGGCTCATTCAACCAGGGCGATTAGCACTTCCTGGGCGTTTAGACACCAAGCATCGGTGTCTCAGGTGTGCAAGGCGGCTACTTGGGCCTCGGTGCACACTTTTGTTAAGTTTTACAAAGTTGAGGTGTCAACCGCAAAGTTTTACAGGTGGCGGTGTAGGCGCGGCTGGCGACTCCCAAGATTTTCTGTGGGTACAGTTGTTATTGTTTGCCTACCCCTCTGTTTGACACTGCTTTGGGACGTCCCCAAGTGTCAGGAAGAGAGGCTGCGTCTGTCAATGAACGTAAGAGAAAATAGGATTTTATTAAGAACTTACCGTAAAATCCTTTTCTCTGAGTTCATTGACAGATGCAGCACCTACCCCTCGGTGTTGTGTTTGTACGGCTTGTTACGAACTGATATGCTATGCAGGGCTGAGGGTTTATGTGCTGAATAAGGATGGCCCTCCTGGAGAGGGGCCAGCTTTGCTTTCTGAACTTTCGTTCTGCCTAGTCTACTCCTAGTAAAAGGTACATAACCCCACGTGTCATGAAAAGAGGCTGCGTCTGTCAATGAACTCAGAGAAAAGGATTTTACGGTAAGTTCTTAATAAAATCCTATTTTTTTTTTTTTTTAATGCTCCTAGGCGCAAACATGCTGCTAAACGCGGCATGCAAAACGGCCATTTTAGACGCCGGCTTTTAGCTGTCAAAAAAAATTATTCAGGGGAGGTTGAGATGGCATCCCATGTAAATGGAGCCTTATTGGCAAATCGTAAACTATTTTATAAGGATATTTTCCTCAAATGATATATGCAGTGTATGTGGTATGTGTTTATGGAATGATTGTATGAGATGTACGTTATTTCTGGAAATCATTTCATACCAGCCCCATAGCATTATTATACCAGCCCAACCGCATAACATCATTATTTTCTTCTTTATAAAAAGGGAAAACCATGCATTTTAAAGCACATTTGAAGAGTGTATTATACTCATTAGTGCTCATCAGTGCAGTCTCATCAGTACCCATCAGCTCAGCCTCATTGGTGCAGCCTCACCAGTGCCCATCCAATGCTGCCTCACCAGTGCCGATCAATTCTGCCTCACCAATGCCCATCAATGCTGCCCCACCAGTGCCCATCAATGCTGGCTCACCAGTGCCCATCAATGCTGGCTCACCAGTGCCCATCAATGCTGGCTCACCAGTGCCCATCAGCGCAACTTCACCAATGCCAATAACCTCAGCTTCACCAGTGCCCATAAGCGCAGCCTCACCACTGCCCATCGGTGCAGCCTCACCAGTGCCCGTCAATACAGCCTGTTCAGTGCTCAACTACCTATCAATACAGCCTATTTAGTGCCCATTAGCTACACTTGAGCAGTGTCCATCAATGCAGCCTCAACGGTGCCCATCAATGTGGCCTGTTCAGTGCCCATCAATGCGGCCTCACCTGCGGCCTCTCCAGTGCCCATCAATGCAGCCTCACCAGTGCCCATCAATGCAGCCTCATCAGTGCCCATCAGTGCAGACTCACCAGTTCCCATCAATGCAGCCTGTTCAGTGTCCATCAATAAAGACTGTTCAGTGTCCATGCAGCCTTACCTGTGCTCATTTTTTTTTTAATTTAATATATGCTTATTGAAAAAGAAAAGGTTTTTGAAAGAAACAGTATCCATATTAGCATGAGGAATATCCTATACGGGTCAGATATGCAGTTCCATCGTACAAAGAAAATACAACACGCTAATTTATTGAACTGTTTCAGAAGGAAAATAAAAAGAGAAAAAGGGAAGAAAAAGAAGGAAAATAGAAAGAAAAAGAAAGGGGGGAGCTGCTGGTGGGGTATATTGTTGGCAATATGAATACATAACACAAGGTAGACAGTTTCAAATTTGGGTTGACTTGTTCACTCCGTTTCTCGAAACTTTTAACATCAGAGATCTGCATTACTATTGTGTCTTTGAGTGGGAGTGCAAGATCAATCTACAACACTCTGGTTACAGTCCAATAGGATATCTGTTGGAGAAGAGCATAAAACATCCTTATATTTTGAGGTTGTGGTAAATTCTCTTCAAGAGGCCCAGATCGTGGAACGTCTTAGTGTCACCTCTGGTCGAAAGGGTAATTTCTTCCATAAGGTAAATTTTCCCCACTTTCTGCAACCAAGTTTTCATTGGCGGGATCGTTTGTTGTCCCCAGAGGACTGGAATTAAGGCCTTCGCTGCGTTAAGTAGATGTGGGGTAATGGATCTCTTGTATGAACCAGTCAGTTTGTTCGTACAGTGGAAGAGGACTTCCCATGGGTCGTTAGTGACAGTAGGGCTGGCGATCGAGTTTGTGATTTCCAGGACAGCGGACCAAAAAGGGCGAATAACAGGGCAGAGCCACCAGATGTGTGCGTGGGTAGCTGTGTTCCCGCAGTTCCTCCAATATAACGGGGACCTGGTAGGGAACATGGAGTGAAGCTTACTCAGGGTATAGTGCCACCTGGTGAGCAACTTATAGTTTACTTCCGACATTCTGGAGGATATTGAGGATACATGCGTTAGTTCAAGAATTTTATCCTTTTGGGGGTCAGTAATCTGAGATTGGAGGTCCCACAACCATTTGGAGAAGAAGTCAGGATATTGGTAGCTCCGTACCTCCAAAAGTGCTTTATAAGCCAGGGAAATGCAGTGAGTTGGGGGGTCTCTGTGGTTAAACAATGCTTCCACTGGAGTAAGTTCCTGCAAAGTTTGCAGGGGTTGCGGGAGAGATTTAATGAAACATTGCAGCTGGTAATGCCTCCAACGGTCCAAGTATGTTATGGAGTTTGTATCTATCAAGTCCTCTAATGGTTTTAGGGACCCCGCATGCAGTATTTGGTGTAGGCGAAACGGAGGACCAGTGTCCGAAACCAACGTCCAATGCTCCTGGCTGAAAATAGTTGTGGTGCAGCAGGGGCATCAGGGGGGAGTTATATTTCCAATGGTGTGGTTTGTGAAGGAAGTCCCAGATGTCCAAGGTGGATTTTGTAATCGGGGAGGTGTTGGTGGAAAGGGCTCTCATACGACGAGGAACCCATGGTGTTGTAGCCAGGTCTGTGTCCGCTAAAGAATGCTCCACTTGGACCCATAGCTTGGAGGCCTTTGCGTAAGTCCAATCTATGACATGTGAGATTGCAATAGCATGATAATAGAGCTTAAAGTTCGGTAATGCTAGACCCCCTTGTGTTTGGGGCGAGAGAGAAGAGACCTGGACAGTCTAGGGCGTATGTTCCTCCAGACGAAACACAATATTAACATTTGGAGGGTGTAAAGGACCCGGGGTAGAATATTCATTTTAACCACTTGTATTTTGCCCAACCAAGAGTGAGCCAGGGAAGACCAGCGTCTCAGATCTGTTTTTATGTTATTTAATAGGGGTATAAAATGGTGGCGAAAGAGGGTCTTTATGTGGGGGGGTGAGAAAAATTCCCAAGTATTTGAGCCGTTTAGGTTGCCACTGGAAGGGGAAGAGGGGTGGTGGCTGCTTGGCTTCTGGCAGAGGAACGATAAAGTTCAGAATTTCCGATTTAGTCAGGTTTATTTTAAAATTGGACAGGGTTTGAAAGGAATGGAAAGCTGACATTAGGTTTGGTAAAGATACCCTCGGTTGCTGAACTAGAAAAAGTTAAAGTGAGTGAAAGAATCTCTAAGGAGGCCATTAATTCTAATTTGCGCTGAGGGGTGAGTATAAAGCGAGAATATGCGTAAAAGCATCTTCGGTCCTAAACCGAAGAACTTAAGGGTCGTCTTGAGGTACTCCCAGTCCACCCTATTAAACGCTTTTTCCGCATCTGTTGAAAGGAGAAGGGTGGGCTGGGAGTGTCCACGGACATAGTGGATTAGTGAGAGGACGCGCAAGGAATTATCCCTTCCTTCTCTGTGGGGGATGAATCCCGTCTGCTCAGGCGAAACCCATTTCGGGACTAATGGAAGGAGTCTATCGGCCATCACTTTAGCATATAGTTTAATGTCTGCATTAAGTAGTGAAATAAGCCGATAGCTCCCACATGAGGTTGGGTCCTTTCCCGGTTTGGGGATCACCGAAATATGAGCAGAAAGGGCTTCAGGGCGAAAGCCTTCGGTATTGGAAATCAAGTTAGCGTAGGCTACTAGGTGTGGCAGCAGGACAGCCTCAACGTGTTTTATAATATAACACAGTAAACCCGTCCGGGCCAGGGGAGTTGCCTAGTGGTGTGGTTTTCAGCGTATTCTGGAATTCCTCTATTGTGAAGTCTGTTTCAAGGAGTTTAAGAGTGTCCTGTGGTAGTTTAGGGAGGTGTGCTTTTTCCAGGTGAGAGAGAATTTGCTATTTTCTCTCTTCAGGTGGGCGAGAAGAGAGATCATTGGTGACATTATACAGGTCTTCATAGAACGCTCTAAATACCCTGGCAATGTTTTTAGAATCAAAGACTAGGTCTCCCGAAGAGGACTTCATTTTTGGGATAAAAAAGGCATTTTTCTGCTCTTTCAGGGAGCGCGCCAGCTGTCTGCTGGGTTTGTCGCCCCATTGATATAATTTTTGGGAAACGCAGCGGAATGTGCGCACAGTGTCTCGGTCTAATAGGGTTTTGAGCTCTTCCCTCTTAAGTGTCAAGGCTTCTAAGTGGGTAGAGTGCAGGGAAAGTTTATGCTGTTTATCTAAAGCAGCGATTTGGGCGAGTAAATCTCTAAGTTGTTGATCGCGCTCCCTCTTCCTCCTCGCCCCTAACTCGATCAGCTGTCCTCGCATCGTATCTTTATGAGTTTCCCATAGTAGGGAGGGGGAGACGTCTGGCGCGGAGTTCTCTTTGAAGAACTGCGAGACAGAGGAGACCAGCATTGCTGTATCAGTCGGGTTAGATAAGAGGTTGTCGTTTTAGTTTCCAGTTATTGGGGCGAGGAGGGAGGGAAGGAATCATCAGGGTGACCGAAACCGGTGCGTGATCTGAGATGGTCGCCATGCCAATAGATGCGGTCGGTAATGTGGAAAGATGGAAGTGATCTATGATCTTAAATTGTAAGCTCTAACGAGCAGGGCCCTCTGATTCCTCCTGTATTGAATTGTATTGTAATTGTACTGTCTGCCCTAATATTGTAAAGCGCTGTGCTATATAAATCCTGTATAATAATAATAATAATGAAAATGTTGTCCATTCTAGAGTAGGAACCGTGTGTCTTGGAATAGTGCGTTAGGTGTGTCTCCTGCAAAAATACAATGGAGCATGAGGCCTGTCTCAATTCTCTTAAGAACCCATGCCTCTTAGCCGCTTGATTTAGGCCTCTTACGTTATATGAAATTTTATGGTGGCCATCTGATCGGTCAGATCTGTACCCTCTGCAAACATCACAGTAAAAGTAGCTGCAATTTGTCAATAAGCGGTATTTTTGTGTATGTCACGCAAAGGCCTGCGGTGTTCCCCAAGGGGAAGAGAGAGGCGACCGTTCCCAGCGACCAAGCCCCGCAAAGATGCAGGAACGGTCTAGGGCGGTCCCCTCCCTACACCCCCGAAAGGAGGAGGGCTCCATGTAACCTCAAAGAGTACATACAAAGCGAGGGTAACAGAGACCATCTACATCCAACCCTTCAGGTAGACATAATAAAGTGTTTTAACTGAACCCAATGATAAGAGTACCTAATACAACCGGGGGTCAATTTGGCATCTAAGTGAGCAAGGCAGACCGCGAGGCCAGCCAGACTGGTGTAGTAAGGGTCAGAAAAAAAAACAGTGGGCAAAAACAGCTAAGTGAAGTCTTTAGGCCAAACATGGAGAACAAAACAAATGTAATCTTACGTTCAAAGTCATCTCTGCCAGCAATCAGGGAGAGATCAATTGTGTATGGTAGCCAAGCAACCAAAGACGACACACTAATGGCGTTTCTCATCCGTTTTTCTTTGATGAACCTGGCGTGGTCACAGCCTTTTTCTGCTTGAAGATCGGAATGGGATCCTGTCAACCGGGGAGCTCCATTTGGGGTATGTTCAGCTCCTGTAAGAATGTGGGTAAGTCCTCTGGGAACCTCAGTGTTGATGAGCGGCCATGTTTAGTTGCAATTAGGCACGCTGGGAAGCCCCAGCAATAGGTGATACCATCAGACTGCAAACGATCCCGTAATATTTTAAGGGCCCTGAGCTGGTCCAGGGTAGTTTTGGAGAGATCAGGAAAAATGTGCAGCTTTGTCCCATCAAAGTCTATGTCCGACATGGAACGCAGTTTGAACATCACTGTGTTCTTATGTTCATAATAGGGAAGGTGGCATATGACATCTCGAGGCAGCTCTGAAGCAAGATTCTGCGGTCTTAGTGCTCTATAAATACGATCAAATCTCAGGGAGTCTGTGGCCGCCCTACCAAGGATCATGTTGAGTACTCCACGGATGGTGACCTCTAAGTCACAGTCCTTAGTGGCCTCCGGGAGGCCCCTTATGCGCAGGTTGTTCCTGCTACTTCGGTTCTCGAGGTCTTTGAGCTTGTAGAGGTTGGCACGGTGTGCTAGAGCCAGTTGCTTCACTGTGTCTTGTAGTTCCATAATGGCGTTCTCGCATGCCCCCTGGCTCAGCTCCGTCTCCTCCATTCTAGAGAGCAGGTGAGACATGTCCGTTCGTACCGCGGTCATTTCCTTTTTAATCGAGCGCTCCAGGCTGTGGAACATACCTGCTAGTTCCTTCTTAAGCCCGCTCAGGAGTGATGTCATCCCCGGGTTGGCAGGAGATACCGGGTCCTCCATAACTTTGGAGCCACAGGATGAGGCAGGCGAGCTCTCCCTCAAGGAAGCGTGTGAGGCTGGAGATTCCGCTACCTCGTGGCTCTGGACTGCGCGCCTCGCGTCCTGGGGCTGCTAATGTTCGCGGCTAAAAACCTCTTAATGGACCCCAGAGTCGTGGATTCGGAGGCTGGCCGCTTCCCAGAGCTCTGACTGTGTCTTAATTGGGAACCGGTGGTTTTAGCAGGCATCGTTGGGTGGAAATTCGGGTCAGTGCAGACAGAGCTCTCTTTATGCATGTCTGTTCAGTGCCATGCGTAGGACACGCCCCCCATCTGTGTTCATTAATGCAGTCTGACCAGTGTATAGGGACTAGAGGTTAGCAGAGAGATTATACAGAGCAGGGATCTCCTGTGCACCCCGCGACTGTCCTCAGATAAAGTCTTGCCTCCTATGATAGATGTCACCAGCGTGCTGCCTATCATAGGAGACGGCCCAGGAGGCAGGACTTCATCTGGCATCCAGGTAAGCAGGAGATTTCAGCTCAGTATAATCCGGTGGCGCTCGCCCACGTTCCCGTCCGAAACAGCCCAAGCCCCAATGGGCCCAGCGGGACCTATGGTAGGGCCGATCCTGGGTGCCCCTCCCCTCTGCCCCAGCTTACCGGGCACCTGCCCAGGATTGGCCCAGAAAAGCAGGGACAGATTTCCTCTGAGGACAATGTCCTCCGTTTTGGGGATGTCCCCGGAAACTGGGGAAGTCTGGTAACCTTAGCCTATCAGTGCCAAATCATCAGTGCCCATCAGTGAAAGAGAAAAGTTACTTAATATTTTACAGAACAGAAACTTACCACCTCCTTGTCTGTGGCCATTACACTCAGTCTGTCCATTTATTTTCAAGGCAATCCTGCCCCCTCCTCTGGACTACATTACCCCTAATCCCTTGCAGTACAGGAGGGGGGGGGGGGAGGAACACTGTGCTCTGTTCTCTCCCCTAATCTTTGTACTTGCGCTGCCGGGATGCTGAGAGAGGGCTGACATGTCCCCAGGATCGTAGCCGTGATGAATTTGCTATAGTGATAGAACACCGGCGGTATTTGACAGATGCAGAGGAGTGGCGGCGGTGCTGCTACAAGATGGACACAGGCTGGAGCCGCCCCAACTCTTCCTCTGTAAGCATTACTGCACAGAGCTGGCTTCTCTCATCTCCCAGCAAACGCGGCCCTCGCCCACTGGGAAGCTGATTGCCAGGGATCGACCATGTAAAAGCGTGGGCAAATTATCTCCGGGGACAATACCCTCAATTGGGGGACTGTCCCTGGAAAACGGGGACGTCTGTTCACCGTACCCTTGTCGGATAAGATAGTTGTAATAGCTCTGAATTTTTGCTATTTCAACAGGGATAAGTGGCTTTAGATTCCTTTTTGTAACCCTTTCCAGCCTTAAGGCCATCAACAATTCTTTTGTGGTCCTTTGAATCTTCTTTGATTTTGCCAAGCTGTAACTGGAATTAATTCTGCTGTAAAGAACATTTTGTATATGACAGGACCAGACACCTGCTTTGTTTATTCATATAGCAAGATGGAATTATCCTAAATGTTCATCTATTTTTTCTATTTAAGTTATTGTTTGATCATTACCAGGCCTGATATTTTGCACATGTTAAAATCTGCATTTTTTTCTGGAAATGACCTTGAACACCCAAACTTTTATTTTCTCAAAGTAGAGTGCCCTGTAGAATAAACCAATATTATTATTACACAGGATTTATATAGTGCCAACAGGTTGGGCAGTGCTTTACAACATGAGTGCGGACAGTACAGTTACAAAACAATTCAATACAGGAGGAATCAGAGGGCCCCGCCTGTTAGAGCTTACAATCGAACAGTTGCATTTTTTTATGTTGCATGATATTTCCATAACTGTTTATCAAATGCATATTTTAAATAAAAATACACTAAAATCTATTTTAGTGCAAACAAATACAATATTATTGCAATTTTGGTGAAATGTAAAAGATGGTATTGCATTGAGTAAATGGATACCAAACATGTCAAGCCTTCAATTTGCCTGCACCCATGTCTTTTGTCACCCTATGTGCAAAGAGAGTTCACACAAATACTTAAAAGTATAACATTTATTAAAAGTAATGACAGATAAAGAAAATATGACAAGGATACTTGGCTAGAGATGCTTGTTTCCTGCCATGGGTCCCCCTATTAAATGGCATGGCGCAGGTGACCACAGACTCATGCAGACAGATTTTAAAACATTTAGCAGTATGACGTAAAGGTGTGGACGATGAATGCTTTTATAAAGCTTTAATCATTGAATGTACTGTAGATATTATAAGTGCCTTGTATGCCATACACTTATTTTTAAACAAGATTCTTTTTTCTGTATTTTTGTTGTTCAGTAGAATCTTTGTTGATTCAAACCCGTGTCATTTGTGTAGGTGTGGTGTACCCATGAAAATCTCCATGACCACACGTTGGACCCATGTGGAATAGAATTTCCTCAGATAAATTATGCCAAGTATAACACAAAAAAATATCGCTTCTTTTATGGCTGTGGCTTCCAGCACCTGGTTGGGGATTCCTTGATTAAAGTTGATGTGGAGACAAAGAAAGCAAAGGTTAGATATTAAGTGAACTGGTTATATGGTAAGCCACACTAATTGTAGAAACATGTATTGACTGTTAAAGGGTTACTCAGCCTTCGTGGAAAAAAAAAAAAGGCAAATACATTTTTTTTTTTAAATGGCATATACAGTTGCTATACACGTCGTCATAATGTAATTGTATGTTATTAAAAATTTGCTTTGTTTTTTTAATCTGCAGCTGTACAATTTTCTGTGAAATGCAATATGGCTACCCGGAGGTCTGCTGTACACAGATGGTGTACAGGATGCCCCCCAGATATGTAATTTCATGCTTGTGTGAATGGCTTACTTTCTCCAATCTGCACTAAGATACAAGTCAGATTTTGGGCATCCCCTGCAACAAAAATTTCATTTTTGGTGAGATACTCCCAAAATGGAAATCACATTTAAAGGGATGTAGAGCCTGCCACTTTCCCACACTATGTGTCCAGGCTCACACATGTGGTATCGCCATACTCAGGAGGAGTAGCAGAATGTGTTTTGGGGTGTAATTTGTGGTATGCATATGCTGGGTGTGAGAAATAACCTGCTAATATGACAATTTGGTGAAAGAAAAAAGAAACTTAATTTTGCAAAGAATTGTGAGAAAAATTACAACTTCAAAAACTCACCATGGCTCTTACTAAATACTTTGCAATGTCTACTTCCCAAAAAGGGGGACATATGGGGGGTAGGGTTGCCACATCACCCCTTTAATCCAGGACACATATGAATTACACAGGTTCTGAGGCTAATTTAATGCAGATGAGGCACCAAGTGAGTTTAATTACCACCTTAATCAGCCACAGAACCTGTGTAATTAATATGTGTCCTGGATTAAAGGGATGATGTGGCAACCCTAATTGGGGGGGGGGGGGGGGTATTTGTACTTTCCTGGCTTGTTAGGGTCTCAGGAAATGAAATGAGCCGTTAGTACATTGGGTGTGATCAATTTTCAGTGATTGGCACCATAGCTTGTAGACGCTATAACGTTCACAGAGACCAAATAATATACACTGATTTGGGTTATTTTTTACCAAAGATATGTAGCAGTATAAATTTTGGCCAAAATTTATGTAGAAAAATTACTAATTTGCTAAATTTTATAACCGAAACAAAGAAAAATGCATTTTTTTTACTAAATTTTCATTATTTTTTCATTTATAGTGCAAAAAATAAAAAATGTAGCAGTGATTAAATACCATAAAAAAAAAGCTATATTTGTGTGAAAAAAAGGACAAAAATGTCATATGGGTACAGTGTTGCATGATTGAGTAATTGTCATTCAAATTGTGAGAGGACTGAACGCTGAAAATTGGTCTGGCTAGGAAGGGGGTTTAACTGCCCAATGGTCAAGTGGTTAAATATGATTTTGCTTGCTGGCTTCCTTGGAACTATCCTCTTGAATTGTTAATTTTTTTTTTTTTTTCTATGAACATAGCAATCAGATTATACATATCCGCTTTTTTATGTGTACTACTAGATCTGTATTTATGTGGTCCTTAGACCCCTTTCACACTGGGGCCGTCCAAATGTTAGCGGTAAAGCACCGCTGTCATGGTGGCGCTTTGACGCTGCTATTTGGGTGGCAGCAGGGAGCTTTAAACCCCCCCCACAAAGGGGTTTAAAAGCACCAGAAGCGGTGCGCATTCATTTCAATGGGCAGGGGCGGTAGAGGAGCGGTGTATATACCGCTCCCGCACCGCTACAAAGATGCGGCTTGCAGGACTTTTTTTTTCCCGTCCTGCAAGCGCACCGCCCTAGTGTGAAAGTATTCAGGCTTTCACACTGGGGTGCATTAGGAGGCAGTTTAGCGGCGCTTTACAGGCTCTATTTTTAGCTAAATAAAAACGCCTGTAAAGTGCCTCGGTGTGAAAGCGGTCTAAATGATTTCATAAGTCACACAATAGTATAGTACACAGAGTCAGATAGGTGTTAAGACTTACAATGTGATAAAAGATATATGAACACAAATAGAAGGCTTACCTCCTGCATTTACATAATATTCACAAGTCGATATTGGAGGCATATAGTGAGATCGGTAGAACTAAAGTGCTTAATTAAGGGAAGGGTTTTTAAAACGAACTAACTAGCAGATTGTATATTTCTATTAATATATATGCTAGATTTGAAGAAGTAGGGGAGTGAAAAAGGCCAAAATGCAGGTTGGGATTCCCTGATTTGAATGTGTTTTCTGTTTTGCAATCAGAAAATTCGGGAAAACTAGGCTACATGGCTTGGTAGTGTAGTAGGTAGAAATGTTGCTGAGGTTTAAGGATATATTATTTCTGTTGATGATGCAAAATAATAGATAGGGAAAAGCAATTCTAGTGATCCTGCTGGTTGTTGGGGTAATTATTAGCAGGTGGGTAGGGAGAAATGCACCAAGAGTTTTAGAATTACAATGTCAAGTTGATATATATATATATTGATGGGATCGTATAGTAACATTGGGGATGTGGTACCACCAATACAGGTTTAACAAATGACAGAAAATGGTACAGATTTTTGGAAAATTATCCTATTAATCAAAGGTTTCAAATTAAAAAATGTATAGTTTGAATAACAAACTAGATGACAACTGTTTTTTTGGTTTGTTTCTCTCCGATGGCTATTTTTTTTCCCCCTCATTATTTTATTTTTTTCCTGTTTTAAAATGTCTGTATAAAAATGCTGAATGTGAACCTATTTTACTGTTTAGCGCTGAACTAATTTATCTGGCAATTGCTTGGTCATGCAACACTGTACACAAATGTAATTTATCTTTTTTTTTTTTTTTAACACAAATAGAGCTTTTCTGTGGTATTTGATCACCACTGGGTATTGTATTTTTTTATTATTTAAATGAAAAAAGACTGAAAATTTTAAAATAGACACAATATTTTCTACTCTGTTACAAAACATATCCAATAAGATCAAATTTCTACATAAATTTAGGCCAACATGTATTGCGTTTTTGGGGACACTATACTATTAGGGACAATAATATATTCTGTTTGTGAGCAAGATACTAATCCATACAGACACTATACGTGTAATGGCGGTGATAAGCGACTTCTAGTCCGACTGTGATAGTGTGATGGGGCAATCTAGTGCTAACTGAAACTGATGTTGCTAGTGATTCTAATACTGTGATAATGCTGTAGACTATCACTGTACTAATGGCACTGGCTGGGAGGCAGGGCAACCAAAGGGTTAACCATGGAAGGTAATCAAGAGGTTAAATGTGTCTGACAAGTGTATATGTGCTGCTTGTGTACACAAAATCTGACTAGCTTCTCTGCCTGAACAAAAAAGAGCTCAGGGAGGAAAAATCCACAAACATGCAAGGTTTACTATTGGGACAGGCATTACTTACCTATAAATCCTGTAAACCGGTTGCATTGACAGTGCCAGGGAAATTATCATGCTACGTCAGTGGTTTAACCATTGTGACTAGACAAAAAGATTGCATGAGCATGAGCCCATCAACTGCTTTGTAGATGTAAATGCCATCTTTCTTTAAAAGAAAAAAAAATGATGTAAAGCTGTATATTTAAAAAATAAATAAATAAAATAACATTAACAAGTTAAACCTTACATGTGATTTTAGTGTTTACAGAGACAATTGTAAGACACTGAACACTTTTGTTTTCCATCATACTGAATTTATATTGAGCATTTTACCTGAAATAATAAATTAAACTTAGTGATTGTAAGAGTTTTTTTTTTTTTCTTTTTTTTTAAATAAAATGGCAAACATGCTATACCTACCCGCTCTGTGCAATGGTTTTGCACAGAGCAGCCTATATCCTCCTTATTTGGAGTCCCCGCTTGGCACTCCTCCCCCCTTGCACTTACTGAACAATATACTCTCCCTTTTTTAGCCAATATTTTATATTGTGCATATGCATATCATAATTGTCTGTCTCCTAATTGTCATAGGTATGGAAAGAAGATGGATTTTACCCTTCAGAACCAATATTTGTGCCTTCCCCAGATTCTGTAGAAGAGGATGATGGAGTGATACTTTCTGCTGTCCTTACGCCTCATCAGGTGGGTGGCTGGACTTGTGTACCATATCATCATGTCATGTGATGTTAGAAACCATAAATCTGTCTCCTTATTTCTGAACACTTCTTTAGTGTTCATTCACACCTGTGGGTTTTATATATGGTGTCTTTAAAAAAATTCTGTTGGGTGCATCTTTGATGTGCTTTCATGAAAATGCACATCATATAGAGTTCAATGGTAACGTGCCTAAAACATGCCGTACTGGTGTGAATTGGCCTTTGGTGGCAGGTGCTCGAAAGAGAAGCCCATTAGGACAGAATTTTTCAAGGAGTTCAGAATTACAGATATCAAACAAAAACCAAAGAAAATTCCCAGCTCAACTTACTGACCAGCCTGCAACCAACTGAATTATCCCATCTAACAGTATGCATTAAACACAGAGGTTTAGTCTGCACACATTTGCAAATACATGTGTAAGCTGCAGAGCCACTTCACGGCACCCCAGTATTATCTTCAGTCCTAACTCTAAATTTTGAGAGCCTCCACAGTAGAAGCGCATGCATTATAATGGATAGATAGAGGGCAGGTGAGCCTGGAGGGAGCCCACCCCTCCTTAAAGGCACAGGGGCACAGTGGACACCCAGAACATTGGCAGCAAAGGTGTCCAGTTTTTCCCATCACCAGTATTCCAACAGTGCAAACAAATGAGCACTGACCTGACCTATAACTGGCCTTTGCAGCAAGGAGCACATGGAAGGGCAACACATGTCAAACAAAAACCAAAGAAAATTCCCAGCTCAACTTACCTACCAGTCTGCAACCAACTGAATTATCCTGTCTAACAGTATAGTATGCGTTAAACATACAAATACTTGCGTAAGCTGCAGAGCAGCTTCAGTGCCCCCCAGTATTACCTGCAGTCCTAACTCTAAATTTTGAGAGCCTCCATAGTAGAAGCACATGCATTATAATGGATGGGCAGAGGGCATGTGAGCCTGGAGGGAGCCCACCAGGATTACAGATAAATTAATCACATTCAATTAAAAAATAATATATAAGAAAAGAATTCTTTAGCAAGCATATACTTCATTTTTACAATCTTGTTTTACTAATAAAAAAAGATACATGACAAAGGTTTCCCAGAGCACTGTGGATTAGCTAAAGTTTACAGCACAGATGCTTGTTCTGAGGCACAGTTTGTCTGATTGAAACACTGGACTGAACCATTTGATCACGGAGAAGTCATTGGTACTTAAAATATTATGTGACTAAAAAATACTTATACATTTATATTTTTTTTAATCCTGACTAGTGTTGAGCGAACCCGGACTGTAACGTTCGGGTCCGTACCGAACTTTCGGGTGTCCGTGGCACGGACCCGGACCCGGACATTTCAAAAATCGTTCGGGTTCGGTCCGGGGTTCTGCTATTTTACTCCACGTGTTGAGAAGCTGCAGGGCAGCCAATCAACAAGTGTTTCACTGGTTTGCCCTTAGAAGCCATCACAGCCATGCCTACTAATGGCATGGCTGTGATTGGCCAGTGCATCATGTGACCCAGCCTCTTTATAAGCTGGAGTCACAGTGCTGCAGTCACATGCTCCTTGGGTTAGTGTAGGGAAAGGTAGCTGACTGCGTGAGGGACAGATTTGAGACATTTTAAGACCTGATCCTGCATCCTGAGATAGATTACTTTACTACTGCTGTCTGTGCTGTTGCTCTGAGGACAGATAGCAGAAATTAGAGATTTCAAATACCGCTGCTTT
>BLSH010218991.1:1094730-1105018 GCA_018402905.1 Glandirana rugosa
CTTTCTTCGGTTAATTGGATGATACGGTTACCTCACACCCTCCTATGACCTCTTTGGGTGTGTTCGTGTCCCTTTTGTACTAATGAGGTACATTTATAGTAGGACCAGTCCTAATCTTGGTCCCTGTGTCATGACGTTCCGTCTTCACACGACGAGATGAAGTGTCTCGACACCACCGTCTTGTCATTTCCAGGGGAGTTATGTATTTCCTTTTCCCCATGTTATTTCCCTTAAATCTTATATAAACATATAATAAAAATTTATACCAGTCCTAATCTCAACTCGCTTGTGGACCTGCAAGCCCAAGACGACCAGGCAGGCTTGATTCGTTGTCCGTGCGATCGTTCGGGTTCCGTCCGGACCCGGACTTTGTCCCGAAGTTCGGACGGACCAGCAGAACCCGAACGTCCAGGTGTTCGCTCAACTCTAATCCTGACCATATTTAAAAATAATATACAAATATATTCTAAATTCCCTTTATTGTACCCCTTTTCCTTTATGTATTGAGGGGACCTTTACTGTTCTGCCACCACAGCTCTGTGAAGTAGAGCAGCACACTTCTGCCTTGCAGTACTGTGTCCCTGGTTCTAATCCTGACCAGGATGATATTTACATGGAGTAATCATGTTTTCCCTGTGCTTGTGTGGGTTTCTCCAGTATCCTCCCACACTCCATTGGCATAGTAGGTTAATTGGCTTCTTTCCAAAATGGCTCTACCTGGTGTATGTATGCATATGAGTTAAAGTGGTTGTAAAGGCAGGCAAGGTTTTTTATCTTAATGCATTCTATGCATCAAGATAAAAAGCCTTCTGTGTGCATCAGCCCCCCTAACACTTACCTGAGTACCCTCTGTCCATCATTGTCTCAGCCATCCGAGATTCTCTCTCCCTGATTGGTTGAGTCAGTCAAAGACAGCTAGCCAATCAGGAGAGACAGGGGCCAGGTCAGGGTTCCGTGTCTGAATGGACAAAGGGAGCTGTGACTCGGCTCGGGTGCCCCCATACCAAACTACTTGCTGTGGGGGTACTGAATAGGAGGGGGGGTCAGGAGAGCAGAAGAGGCACCCGAGAGGAGGAGGATCTGGGCTGCTCTGTGCAAAAGGGCAGGTAAGTATAACATGTTTGTTATTTTTATTGGAAAAAAATGAGAATTTACAATCCCTTTAAGGACCTTAGATTGTAAGGGCAGGCATTGATATGGATGTACAGTATGTAAAGCGCTGTGTAAATTGTCGGCACTATGTAATTACCTGTAATAAATAAATAGTCTGTCATTTTGCATATGGGGGAGCATGTGACCTTCTCCTCCCCCTTTTACTATGCGGTATATTATACCTGAGCTGCTGGCCCAGCGCCCACATAAGCTCTGATACAGACAGAGCTTACACAAGGCTTTTAACCTAACAGGATTACAGGGGAGCAGGTAGAAGGTAAGTATTAAAGTACTGTGACAGTACATTTTATTCAGGCATGTTTGTGTTGGAACTGTTACCTAGCTTTTCTAATAGGAAGAAACCAGTCATGTGGGGCTCCCCACCAATGTTGTCAGAATGATGTCTTCCATTAACACAATATTAATGTAAAACCCTGGTGTATAGGCGTTCCTGTTATCTGCCAGCATGGTGTCATTCTATTACACTCCACTAGAGGGTGAAATATGAAATTACATTTACAAAATCAGCTCAGATCAGTGAGTAAAAGAAACCTGGTTATATTTTATATGTTCTCAATGTCTTTTTTTTTTTTTTTTTTTCTTGTAGGATAAAAGTACATTTCTTCTCATCTTGAATGCAAAAGACTTCACAGAAATTGCCAGAGCGGAAGTGCCTTTGCAGATTCCTTATGGTTTTCATGGGATCTTTGTACCTCAAAGAAATTGAAGTTGAAGATATGAAGACTGCCTTATGATTACATAGCACTTTAATTACAACTGTGACGAACATAAGCATATAGTATAATGTATATTAACCAAATACAGGCTTTTATAAACTTGGAATAGTTGTACTGCATATTCACTGTCATTTTGCATAAAGAAATCAACTACGGTACCTATTTGTAGTGTTTTTCCTTTCTATAAATGTTATTCACTTGCAATGTGTCTTTGAACTTACTAGAAAGTTTGACTTCTTTAGGAGTGTCAATTACCTATCACAACCCCTCCATCCTTCCATGTCACTGCTCTCTCCTCTTCTGGTAGTGTCTGATTGTATAAGCTGACTCAGCTCCTATGCCCCTCACCTCCCTCCATAAAATTTTTGGTAGCTGTAGGGGGAGTAACAAAGTGGAATACTATGAACTGTCAGTGGGGTGACAGCTCTGAATCTGCTGGGGCTGCTGACATCACACAAGATGGTGGCACCCAGCAGCAGTTTCAAGGCTTTTGGATGTTTACATAAGGGAAGCATTGACAGGTGAATAACATGCATTAGCTATATTAAATGCATATATAATTTTATGGGAAGATTTATTCTAAATCATCAGTGACAGGGTGTTTTTGTTGATCAAAATATGAAAAGTCTGAGCGTTAGTACTCAAAGGAGTTGTAAAGGCAGAAGGTTCTTTATTTTAATGCATTCTATGCATTAAGATAAAAACCTTCTGTGTGTAGCAGCCTCCCCAGCACCCCCTAATTACTTACCTGAGCCCCTTCTCTCTGCAGCGATTTGTCCACGAGTGTCTTAGCTGTCCCAGACACTCCTTCTGATTGGCTGAGACACAGCAGCGGCGCCATTGGCTCCCACAGCTGTCAATCAAAACCAGTCAGCCAATCGGGAGAGAGGGGGCGGGGACGGGTCAGTCTCTGTGCCTGAATGGACACATGGAGCTCTGACTCGGCTTGGGGGCCCCCTGTAGCAAGCTGCTGGCTGAGGGGGCACTCACCAGAGGGAGGGCCAGGAGAGCAGAAGAGAGAACTGAGAAGAGGAGGATCCGGGCTGCTCTGTGCAAATCCAGCTGCACATAGGAGGCAAGTATAACATGTTTGTTATTTAAAAAAACAAAAAAAAAGTGAGCCCTTACAATCACTTTAAGGTCTTAAGCCTCATACATGCGGTTTGACGGTCGTACGACCGAACGGACCAAATCATATGTTGGATAATGTAACTTGCATACTGACATACACTACACGATCATATGACCAAGCCGAACATAGTGACGTGTTGTGAACTTATAAAGAGAAAGTTCAGGTGCATGTAATTTGTGTCCGGCCGTTCCTGAGCATGCGTGTTTTGCACAGTACAACTTGTTGGACCAACTTCTCTGTACACACGTTACGTACGGCCGCTTGTTGGCACTACCAAAGTTTTCTAGTTTGCTCATCCAACTCCTGTTGTACGACCGTCGTTCGTCGGCTGTTCTAATCATGCATACTAACGGTCGGATTAGCATACAACGGTCGTTCGTGCGACCTGTTGCATACGACCGTCGAACCGTTTGTACGAAGCTTAACAGTTACTTTCTCCGCTGTTTTGTTTTACATTTATGCAGCACAAAAATCCCCTTGGAGAAATCTCAGCGCCGCTATATATTCTTCAAAAAAGCTTTATCACAACAAGAATAATGTTTGCCGCTGGCATGCTCTCGTGCCCGCCGACCTCTGCAGGCGTGTGCCCGCGGCTCGGGCGGACCCGATTGCTTACTACAGAAGAAAAACTGGGATCCGCCGGTGTAAACCCCGCACTGTCAGGCAGCATCTAAGACAGTGGTTCTCAACTCCAGTCCTCAGGACCCACCAACAGGCCAGATTTTAAGTATTACCTTGGGGAGATGCAGACTAGAATACTGCAATCACTGAGCAGCAAATGATCTCACCTGTGATGCATTTCAGTTATCCTGCAAACCTGGCCTGTTAGTGGGTCCCGAGGACAGGAGTTGAGAACCACTGATCTAAGAGATCTACTGATCCCTGGTGCCCATGACAGCCCAGCCCCCTCACAGTTAGAACACGCCCAGGGAACACAGTTAACCCCTTCACTGCCAATGACATTTATACAGTAATCAGTGGATATTTAAATTTCTGATCGCTGTATAAATGTCATTGGTCCCAAAAAAGTATCAAAAATGTCTGACTTGTCCACCCCAATATCAAAGTCCCAATAAAAATCGCAGATCGCCACCATTACCTGTAAAAAAAAAAAACAAAAAATGGACATAGGCTTACCAGACATGCGTCCCTTTTTTTCACACAAATAGTCACCGCTGTTTTTTTTTATTTTTTGCACTATAATTAAAAAAAGACCGAAAATTTTGTAAAAAAAAAAAAATTCTTCTTCGTTTCTGTTATACAATTTTGCAAATTAGTAATTTTTCTTCATATATTTTGGCCAAAATTTATACTGCTACATATCTTTGGTAAAAAAAAAACCAAATTCGTATATATTATTTGGTCTTTGTGAAAGTTAGAGTCTACAAGCTATGGTGCCAATCACTGAATATTGATCACATCTGATGTACTGACGGCCTATCTCATTTCTTGAGACCCTAACAAGCCAGGAAAGTATAAATACCCCCCAAATGACCCCTTTTTGGAAAGTAGACATTCCATGGTATGTAGTAAGAGGCATGGTGAATTTTTTGAAGTTGTCATTTTTTCCCACAATTCTTTGCAAAATGAAGATTTTTTTTTTTCACAAAATTGTCATAGGTTAATAGGTTATTTCTCACACCCAGCATATGCATACCACAAATTACACCCCAAAACACATTCTACTACTCCTCCTGAGTATGGCGATGCCCCATGTCTGAGACTTTTACGCAGCCTGGCCACATACAGAGGCCCAACATGCAGGGAGCACCATCAAGCATTCTAGGAGCATAAATTACACATATCATTTCTTGACTACCTCTTGCACTTTAAAAGGTCCTGGAGCACCAGGACAATGGAAACGCCCAAAAAATGACACCATTTTGGAAAGTAAACACACCAACGTATATTCTAGGAGGCATAATGAGTCTTTTGAACATGTCATTTTTTTTTCCACAAGTTTTTGGAAAATGCGGAAAGAAAATAAACGCATTTTTATTTTACACAAAGTTGTCCATTTATACAATATTTCTAACACATAGCATGTACCTAGCAAAAATTACACCCCAAAATATATTCTGCTGCTACTCCCGAGCATGGCGATACCACATGTGTGACACTTTTACACAGCCTGGCCACATACAGAGGCCCAATATGTAGGGAGCACCGTCAGGCGTTCTAGGGGCATACATTTCAAATATAATTTGACTACCTTTTTTACACTATTGTGAGGCACTGTAGTGGCATGGATGGGCAGTGTAGTGTCACGGATGAGAACTGATGTATGAATGAGGCACAAATGAGCCATGGATGGGGATGGATGAGCACCGATGGGGATGACTGAGCACGGAAGAGGATGACTGGGGATGGATGAGGATGACTGAGCACGGATGGGTATGGATGAGCTTGGATGGGGATGACTGAGCATGGATGGATGGGTGGGTGAGCATGGATGGATGGGTGGGTGAGCATGGATGGGTGGATGAGCATGGCTGGATGGGTGAGCATGGATGGATGGATGTGTGGCTGAGCATGGATGGGTGAGGATGGCTGGGTGGGTGAGCATAAATGGGGGTGAAGATGGCTGGGTGGGTGAGTATGGATGGGGTGAGGATGGCAGGGTGATTGGTGAGGCTGGATGGATGGTGGGGGTTGCAGTCTGTCACTTAGCAACGCTGTGGGCACTACACATCGCCCACAGCGTTGCAGCACGTCCTCTCTCCCTCTTCTCCTCTCACAATACACCGATCGGTGTGGAGAGGGGAGAGAAAAGCCGGCGCTTCTGCCTGCTTGTTTACATGTGATCGCTCCGTCATTTGATGGAGCGATCACGTGGTAAAAGGCCGTTCACTGCGGCCATTCACCGCGGACCCGGCGGTCACGTATGTTCCCGTGTGCGTGCCCCAGAGGGCGCGCGGGAAGCACGTTCATGGGAGGATGTCACTGTATGTACTCCCAGAATTAAGCAACCGCCCTGTAACCGTCATTTGACTATAGGGCGGTTGTTGAGTGGATAAAAGCATAAACAGCATAAAATCACTGCTTATATGCTTACGCCAATCGACTCCAAGATCGATGCTCATATGTTGGATCCAAGCCACTCCACATGTGGGAACAAATCACACGGGAAACCTCAGATCGTGTAAAACCTTAAAAACTTTATTGCACAAATATCCAATTCGATCAACCACTCTGTATCTTACATCAACAGTGTCAAATCGCTGCGCTCCTTCATCTCCTTACTGTCTATTAGCACAGCATTGACACTCGTACAGTCAAGCGTGGTATGAGTTGCCGTATTGCCAGCCCTTAGACGCGTTTCATCACTTCTGCCTTCTTCACTGTTGATTTTGAATTATTTGCACAGATTCACTTTATATTTATTGAGTTTATGCACAATACACTGAAGGTTTATGTATATTCACTCATTGCATTGCTGTGAATTGATTGGAACCATTTGTATATATATTGTTGATAAGAAGCAGCTGCATTCACGGTACTAATCTTTTATTTGATGTTTTTGGACTCTCAGCACAGTGATTTCTAATTAATATTAATTAGAAAAGTATGCATTGCTTCCAGCACTGAATTTTGCAAAGAACAGGCATGCATGGTAGTTGTAACAGAAAAGGCATGATGGCCAAACATTCATGGGCAGGCCTGGACTGGGACAAAAAATAGGCCCAGGCATTTTAGACTGAGCAGCCAACTTTTCCAGGGGAGGGAGTGGGGTTGTCGGTAGACATTTGCAGGGGTGGCTGGCGTTGGCCCTCCATACTGTAATGTGCAAGGGACACTGTGATATAAAGGGACTGCATTGTAAAGGGGCCCTGTAATGATTACTCTCTGCAAAAATGTCCTGACATCCGTGGGGGAGGGGCTCTTGTATCACATGGGAAGCAGAGGGACTTTATTCTACACAGAATCCTGATTAGACTCTGCTCATGAAGCCCCACCCACTCCCGCCTATGTCTCTCATTTGCCCGTCCACTGCTTTAGATCCTAGACCTAGCTTGCCTGTAATGACTTGTGCCTGTTTTACATAACACACACCCAGCTTTTGATTGGCAGATGGGTGTGTGTTATGTAAAATAGACTGAGCATGATAGAAGGCAGTAGGACTGAGAGATAGACAAGCTAGTTCACTGAAAGGAAATGACATCTGAGCTCTGCTGAACTCCCATCATCACTAGCAGTGGCAAAGGAGGAAGTTGTTAAGTTGTCACCAGAACAGAAATAGATGGGAAAAGAGAGGAGAAATCTTTCTATGGGGACACGTGTTCTGCTGACAACTGTACAAGAGGGGATTTTTCTTAGTTTTGATAAATTTCCTCTCATTTCCCAATGTCTCTACAGGACACAATGTGTAGAAAAATCTCACCAATGTAACACAGATGGCAAAAAAAAGAAAGCGCTGACAGGGATTTTAAAGCGTTTGTTAACCCAAAAAAAAAATAAAGATCCTGTTCCTTTAAAGCATTATATACAGCACGGTGCTTGTGCTGTGTAATTTAGCCTCCTGTATCACCTGAAATACCTGGCTGATCCTGACACATTCTGCCCACCCCTATGTACTTTGACCACAATATATCAGGGCTGCTGAGCCCTGTCACTGTGGTCAGCATACATGCCTCCATCAGCCGCAGCCCTGCTCTGTGTCTATTGTGTCCTCTCCTCCATCCTCTTCCCCCCTCCCCTCCCTGCCGGTCAACTCCGTGTCCGTGCCGCTCCCTTCCATCCTGCTGCTCAAATTAGGGTTAACGTTACATTATCCTCTTGGTTGATGAATCTAATGCCCCCCTGTGACTGTGCTTCATTAAAAATGCAGCTAAATACCTCTTTTACAGGTCGCAGACCAGCGAACACGTGACGCCTCTCTCGCATGACAGCTGTAGCAGGTGGGCCCGTCTCTCTCCTCCTCTCCTCCTGAATGACGTCAGCTGGGGATCCTTGTCAGCGTGTCACATAATCACCGATCTGCGCCCTGTAAACAAGGTATATAGCTGCATTTCTAATAAAGCACAGTCACAGGGGGACATTAGATTCATCAACCAAAAGGATAATGTAAAGTTAACCTTATGGGTTAACAAACACTTTAATAATTTCCTGCGTTAATCAAAATGAAAAAAGTTTTGGCTTTAGATACATTTTAAATCAAATCTAAACCGAAAAACAAAAAGTGTAATATATTGTAGCTTACAAATCTTTTAGTTATGGTGCCTGCATTAGTTTTAGTTTTTTATGACTAAAACAGAAAATAGGTGGCGATCTTGCCAGAAATCTAATGTTTCTGTCACTTATTGTGAGTGCAATAGAAAGCAAAAGCATCCTTTTCTTTCTTATATAATCTGCTTATCCCATCAATCTACCATACAATGGAGATGTACAAGGCAGACATGTTTACTGTCTAGCCAGTGTAACAACCATGGCTCCATCCATAGATACAGTGAAGAAATGAGTAAAGACACGAAGGGACAGAAAGTGTGTTGTTTACTGGATTGCCAAGGTGAAAATAAATTGAAAAAAACTCTAAAAAATGGAAACTAAAGAAGGCAACTCCTTAAAGTGGTAGTAAAGTCTTCTTTTTGATTTGTACCTACAGGTAAGCCTATAATCAGGCCTACCTATAGGTACAGTTAAGATCTCCTAAACTTGCACTGTTCGGGAGATATTCACACTGCATACAGCCAGTGACATCACCGGCGCTCGGTCAATCAGACGACCTGAGCACTCAAACCTGGAAGGAAGACCGGATGAAGATGGAAGCCCTGTCAGCAGTGACAGTGTGCTGCTGGAGGGCTTTGTTCTAAGGTAGATATTTCATAATATGCTAGTATGCGATGCATACTAGCGCATTAGGCCTTAGTCATGCAAAAAAAAAAATTTGGTTTACTACCACTTTAAGGACTGGTAAGCTTCAGCATGTTACATTTATTGTGTTTGAGTTTAGATACATTTTAACTGTAATTCAAGAGAGATTTAAATCGATTTTTAATAAAACAGAGGCTGACACAGTGCAGTAATTCGGCTCTAATGCAAGTCTTTATTAACATGACCATCCATAGCATTTAAAATAATTTCTTAAAGTAAATGTTAATGGATATGTTAAACAAATTCGGAGTGCTAACCGTTTTAAATTTGCTTTTGTTAAAATACACTTTAATTTTGTACACAAGTGTTTTAATATTGCACTTCTAGTTAGGTATGCAGAATTCTATGATTTTCTAAGCCTAGTAAAAAAAATGACAACAATAGTTTCTTTTGTATGTGTGTTCTTAACATGATTGTATACACAGCTTGCCATTTATTTCCTGATTATGTGATTGGCTTTTTGCTGTCCCCAGCAGTCTTTTTCTTATTGCAACATTGGTCACGTGACTATTTTTTTTTTTTTTTTTATTTACACTTTAATAATTCTCTTGGCATAGTCTTGCCATTTGAATTCCTGCATCTAGAAATCATCAATTAACAATTAGCCCTGGTTCACACTGGTGCGGCTTTAGCAGGATTTCAAAGCTGCAGATCAGTGAGATTTGCACCTCCAATTTAATTGTGGCTTGTGACTTTGTTTAACAGAAGTCTATGCAAGTCACAATGAAATAGAAAAAAAGTAGTGCAGGAAACTTGGCAATTTGAGTGGTTCCATTTCTGACAATGGGGTGTAACTTGTCATGCGATCTGGAATTGTCAAATCGCCCGGTGTGAACGGGGGCTTAAATTACAAAGTTTAGTCAAAAAGTAATAAAAAACTTCAGCACAAGGGACATTACTTACAATGTGTTCCTTGTGTAGCTGGCTCCTGCCTTTCTTGAAATCTTCAGCCTCTCACCCACCCATATCTTGGTAATCTTCCAGTCTGGATATGGTTAACCACTTGACAACTGGGCACTTAAACCCCCTTCCTAACCAGACCAATTTTCAGCTTTCAGTGCTCTCACACTTTGAATGACAATTACTCAGTCATACTACACTGTACCCAAATGAAATTTTCGTCCTTTTTTTCACACAAATAGAGCTTTCTTTTGGTGGTATTTAATCACCACTGGGGTGTTTATTTTTTGAGCAATAAATGGAAAAATACCGAAAATTTTGTAAAAAAATGCATTTTTCTTTATTTCTATTATAACATTTTGCAAATTAGTAATTTTTCTTCGTAAATTTTGGCCAAAATTTATACTGCTATATGTCTTTGGTAAAAATAACCCAAATTAGTGTATATTATTTGGTCTTTGTGAAAGTTATAGAGTCTACAATCTATGGTGCCAAT
>BLSH010218991.1:1107321-1127214 GCA_018402905.1 Glandirana rugosa
AATAAATTTGGGCGTCAAATCAGTTTTATTTTCTTTTTTTTTAGTCTTGTTCCCTGTAATGAATGGTCATTAGACTACACAGGGAACTCGATGACCGAGGCCGAAAGAAACTTTAGAAGTAGGAGGTTGGAGGGTGGGGATCTTGGAAGGTCACACCGCCCCGAATCCTCTTGGTTCCATCGACAGTGTCCGTGAGTAGTTATCACGGGTTGATACGGGCAGGAAACGCGGGTCAAGGAGGTAAGTATCTTCGGCATGTTAATGAAGATACTTACTTTTCGTTAGATACTTACCTCCCCCCGTCTGAAAAGTTAGTAGCCGGGTAGGAGTTAAGCCGGAGCCAGTAGCTCAAGGGACACATCAGATTACTGGTAAGTAATGTCCCTTGTTCTGATTTTTTTTTCTTTTATTTTGACTAAACTGCGGGTTTAAATAAGATCTATTCTGTTGTAATGGATTTGTATATAAATGCTTGTTTCAATGCTTGAAATCCTAGTACTATTCTGGTTTTGAATCCTATCATACCTATTTGGAGGGGCACCCGGCAGGGTTGCCCTCTCTCGCCCCTTTTGTTTGTTTTGGCCATAAAACCTTTGGCAGAGGCAATTCGTTTTGCATCCAGATATAAAGGGGATCGAAGTAGCGGACTCAGTTCATAAGAGTTCATTATTTGCAGATGATATCCTATTGACTCTGATGACTTCTGGAATCACGTTACCAAACTCATGCTCTCTCTTGGAAGCCTTTGCATCTGTCTCCGGCCTGTACATCAATCCCACAAAGTCTAAATCGATGTCGGTTAATCTGTCTTCTTCAGACTTGGCCTCCCTGAAAACAGATTTTCCATTCCAATGGTTCCCCTCACTGCCCTACCTGGGCATACGACTTACTCCTAAATATGAAGGACTGTACTAAGCCAACTTCCCCCTCTCTTTAGGAAACTTACAGATATGCTCTCCTCCTGGTCCCATTTTCTGTTATCCTGGTTTGGCAGGATCTTGGCAATGCGTATGACCTATTTACCAAAATTGCTATACTTTTTCAAGTTTTGCCTGTTCAGATCCCCTCACACATATTGCAAATTCATCAGCGTAAAATTTTGAACTTCATCTGGGGCTCCACACATCCCCAAATTAGCAAACATAGCCCTATTATCTTGCCTTCACGATACATATCAAATGCCTCTATGGGCCCCTATTGACACAATAGATTCTCACTCCATTCCTGTTTCCTCCATACCCTGGCTTCCTCCTAAACACCGTCCGACTAACTTCGGGACGTGCTTAACACACTCTCTTCATCTGTGGGATTCTGTTAAATTTTCGGCGGGCCTAATACCATCTCATTTACCATTATTGCGTCTTATGCATTGCCCATTGTTCCCTCCTGGCGGCAACAATCCTAGGCAATTCTCATGGTGGGCAGAGAGTGGCTTCACTGATGTCCATTCTCTGTTTATCCCTACAAGAATATTAACTTTTGATGCTCTCAGATCTTCTCATGATATCCCCCTGCGGGAACACTTTAGTTATCTACAGATCAAACACTTCCTCCAACAGCTTATAAAAGCTTTGACCCACTCCATATACGTTGACCCCGTTTGAAAGCCTCTGTAGGGCGAAGCCACACTCCCCGGGGCTCATCTCTCTGATATATTTAATGGTCATCTCTTCAAGGAAACCCCCAGTGAAACTGTATCATCTTCAATGGGAGAGGGACTTGGGAAAGCGGTTGGATCCGGAGGATCGACAGATCATGACTACAGCTCTTACTAAGAGCTCTAGGAACGTTCTCATTTTGGAAAATGCCTATAAAGTATTCTACCAATGGTACTATACACTGGCTAGGCTAGCCAGCTTCATTCCAAACTACTCTCCCTCTTGCTTCTGAGGTTGCTCCAAGGACGGGAACATGGCCCACATATGGTGGACATGTCCTAAGGTATGCAGGCTCTGGGTCAGGGTATATAACCTTCTCAGAAATATGCTTCATTCCAATCTGAAAAGGGACCCCTACGAAGCCCACATATGCAAACCCATCCCAGAGCTCCTTCGCTCGGAGCGCCAACTGGCTCTGCACCTTTTTAATGCAACTAAACTAACCATAGCAAAGGCATGGAAAACCCTGGTGCTCAACTTTGAAGCGGTTAAAAACCATATGAATGACCTCATGATTAACGAGAAATTAACAGCCCTAGTCCCCGACAGGGCTGGCAACCTTGGATAAGGTACACCAAAGCTTCAAGGTTTAATGATACACTCTTTTCAATTTAATGGCCTCCTGGCACGGCCCCCGACGGACTCCTCCTTCTCTCCTTTTCCTTCTTTTCTCATCTCTCTTCTTTTGGCTCTTACTTCTTGTTTAAATATTCCTCTCCCTCGATTGCTCCTAGTTTCCAGGAGGCAGCTCAGTGAGGATGGTATGAATAGTAAATTTAATAAACAAACACACATAATAGAACTCCTTTAATCATCACCCTTTATGCATTTGTAAGAATGTGTTTAAGCATGCTTCTGCATGCACACCTGCATATATATGTTTGAATACAGTTAAACATACACCCTCAGTCGCCTAGGGGCCTGAGGTATTGAATATATCCAGTTCTTACTTACTGTTGATATTCTCTACTGAGCATGTGAAAGATGTAATATGATTATTATATCCCATTATTGGGATCTTTCATATGTCTAGAATGATGTTACCATTGCACCGTTTTGCTATTCTGTTGAACTAATAAAATACTTTGTAAAATAAATCCTTGTACTATTCATAAACCCTCCTTCCCAATTTATCATAATACTCTTGTAACTTTATAATATGAATCTGACGCTACATATCCATAATATGAGGAGCACCTTTTTTAGGCACTTCTTTAAAATGTCTTTTAAAGTGGTCAACCTATATAGTGGATACAATTGTCTTCATCAGTTTCTTGGAATAAACACAGGAAATTTCTGATTAAAAGGAAGATGAATCTGTTGTCAATGTGACTATAGCTCATCTCACTCAGGAAGAAGAAGGTGATTGTAGTAGATAAAAAGCAAGCGAAATGCATGTGTGATTTCCAAAAGCGAACGCAGGTAAATTGCTGTGCAAGTTGTTGGATCCTTGGAATATATGTAACTGACCAGAAGATGTAGTGTGTAGGCAACTTTCCCATTAATGGGTTTGTGAAACATTTTGAGATTCATTTTTCTTTCCTTTCTTCTTTAAAGAGCCAGACGATGAGGGGGTTTGATTCAACTTTCTTTTCTTACCTAATTTGGATTCTTTATTTAAAGGGCTGCTTAGTATTCCTGGTGTACCTATATCCAAATCAGACTCATCACTAGACATAAATTCTTGCAGCTGTTTTACCCTTAGCTGGTTGTTAATTTCATTCATCTTAGCTTGAAGACTTTTCATAGTATTTTCCAGAGCTCTGCTCTGCTCATTGGATATTTCCTGAATGGACATAATTGATTTTTGCAACTCTAAAAAGTTGTTTTTTAGCACCCGGCTCATTCTTTTTTGAATCTTTAGGCTTTCAGACACACTCTGCCGTAAAATGTTGAGGATCTCATTTGTTTGCTGTTGTTGGACAATAAGCCGATCTAACTTACTGTCCCAGTTTGGTACTTGCTGTTGAGGAGACTCAGTGGATGTGGGCTCTATGATCTCTTTTGATGTTTCAGCTCTCTGGTACTTAGATCGTTTTGATACATCAGCAGATGAGTGTATGTTCTCTTTTAAAGTTTTTGTTTTCTGGCGCTCAACTGCCTGGTTTGGTACATCAGCAGGTGAATGTATGCCCGTTTTTAAAGGTTTCGTTTTATGTGGTTGCTTTGATACATCAGCAGATGAGTGTGGAACGCATATATCTTCAGGGCTATCCACTACCAAGTATTCTTCGGTTTCATTGAAGATGAACTCATCTTCTGAATCAGGAATGTCATCTGGAAAATACCGGTAAAAATAAGAGCTTTAGCTTATTATTAAGACAGTGTCAAAAAAGTCTTCTTAGGCTGGGTTCACACTAGTCCGAGAATCGGACCGACATTAGGAGCACAAGTCGCTTTACATCACAAATTCAATGATTCCCTATGAGAGCCGTCTTAACTGGTCCGACACAAGTCGGATCGACTTTGAAAAAGGTTCCTGTCCTACTTTTGTCCGACTTTGATCCTACTTCAGCACATTGAAAAACATTGAACCGGATCAAAGTCGGATCATTGTCTTAACTGATCTGACATTGGCATGTGACTTGTGCTCTGAGGATCTTGAAGGGGAAACCCTGCCAAATTAAAAAAAAAACGGCATGGGGTCCCCCTCCAAGAGCATACCAGGCTCTTCAGTCTGGTATGGATTTTATGAGGAACCTCCCACTTTAAAAACCGGTGTAGTGTGTTTATTTTTGACACTTTTTGTTAGGTGCATGGGTAGGAGTACAATGTACCCTATACTCATTCACATAGGGTGGGGGGACGGGGTCTGGGAGCCCCCTTGTTAAAGCGGGCTTACAGATTCTGATAAGCCCCCGCCCACAGACTCCAACAACCACCAGCAAGGGTTGTCGGGAAGAGGCCCTTGTCCTCATCAACATGGGGACAAGGTGCTTTGGAGTGGGGGGCGCAGAGCCCCCCTGCTCCAAAGCACCCATACTCCCCGCGTTGAGAGCATGTGGCCTGGTATGGTCGGGGGGGCGCTCGCTCATCCCCACCCCCTTTCCTGGCCTGCCAGGCTGCATGCTCGGAGAAGGGTCTGGTATGGATTTTGGGGGGACTCCACACAGTTTTTTCAGCGTGGGGTTCCTTTAAAATCCATACCAGACCAGAGGGCCTGGTATGCTCTTGGAGGGGGGCCCCATGCCTTTTTTTTTTTAATTCGGCAGGGGTTCCCCTTCAAGATCCCTAGAGAACAAGGTGCCTGGTATTGTCGGGATCAAAGTCGGATCCCGTTCACAGAAGTCGGACTGATGTAGGCCTGATGTAGGATCGTTTGTCGCAGAGCAAACTAGGATCAAAAGTCTAACCATTTTTGTGTCGGATAGTGTGAACCCAGCCTTAAAGCAGAAATTTACTCTCCAAAGTTCTGCTAACATTTTATACTCCCCACTCAGCAGATCCAGCGCTATCCAGCTGAGAGCCTCTTCTCTTCTGGCAGTGATTGGTCCCATGCTGCCATGTTTCCCTGTGACGTCATCACCTCTTGATGACGCACGGACCAGCCCACCCCTTCTCCTTTCCTCAATTAAAGCCTATACCTCATGGGATATGTGACATACATATCTGGGGAGGAACAGAGGACCGTGTGCGCATCATTTGCCTAGTTGGGTAGGTGGGGAGTTTATATTGAAAACCAAAAGTCCCTATTCTTGCAGAGGATGGGAGGAGGGGTGGAGAGGCAAGATTTTACTTGGGAAGCTGAAGGTCCACTTTAAAGACAGAAGGAATGTCTTGAAATCTTGAAATTTAGAACTGTACTGCAAGCTGTATGGTAGAGATTAGTAAAATAGCAAAACATATGAACTAAGCTGCTGCTTATACATCTCTTGGACTATCCAGTAAACAGTATCTTGCCTTCTCTTAAAAAAAATCCTCACTTATAAGAGTGCCTACCTCAAAATAAAAATAAACCCAATTCCCACTATTAAGGAACTGAATAATCGCATAAGAGAAATACATCTGATGGAACAACTTACATCTAGAATCCACAACATGTTTAAATAATTCAGTCTTCAGTAAGACTGTCAGTCACCGGCCCTCTGCTCTGCCCCTCCAGTGCTCATTGGAATGCTGGACTGTGGAGGAGGTGGGAGCGGCTAGCTCATGTTCTCAGCAGCCCAATGAGAGGCTGAGCCAGCTGCCGATCAGGAATCTGGATTGATTACGATTTTGGCTAGGTTCATACTTGGCCACTGTCTGCACTCTGGTTGCGGGTGCAGGAATCGCACCTGTTCCGGCACCCGCAACCTCCCGCAACCAAATCGCGCTGCTCTGACAAGATGCGCGGGGCTGCCTTTCATTCTAAATGGCACTCCTACGCATCTCAGCCCGTAGCACGCTTGCGGGTGCAGGAACCTCAGGTAAATTGCGCGGACAAAAAGATCATGCATTTTTCCTGCAGCTGCGATTTTAAAAATGCGCATGCACCTTTTTTCTGCGGGAAACACACGCACAGCAGCCCATTTAAATAAATGGGCTGCCGTGCCCGAGCAAATGCAGGGTCGCACAACCTGCACAAGTGTGAAACAAGCCTAAAAAGGATCTCTCCAGAGCCTGGACCAACTCAGTGACTGCTCTCCATCTTGACACATCCCCTGCAGCAGTCAGCGGGAGAGGGGAGTTGAGAAGCCAGCAGAGCTGCGGATGAGCGGAGGCCAGTAGAGAGCACAGGGGTGCCTGGAGAGAACACAGAAAGGCTGAGAGAAAAGAACAGGGGCCCGAGGGCAGCAGAAATAAACTGAATAGGAGCGGCGGCGGCATATAGGGGAAACAATGCCCTCCATTTTCCTCCTGCAGCCGCTGAATACCTGCAGAAGGGAGAGGAGGAGAAGCAGGCATTCAGGGGCTGCAGGAGGAAAATGGAGGGTGTAACAGACCCAACCGGGACCGCGGCTCTTGGAGGGGACTAAGGGCTAGTCTCCTACCCACTGATTATGACCACATGGAGGAGGCCAGGGATTTTGTCTGCTTCTCGCAGTCAGAGCATGGTAAAGAGCTCAGTTCAGCCTCTTATCCCATGGAGAGAGCAGATTATTCTCTAATGATGGACAAGAACGCGATGAACGCTGAGAATGAGGCTTGGCTTAATTTTCTGAATAAAGACAATAAAGCTTCACTTCTGAAGTGGATGGAAAGGTGTAATATTAATCTTGTACAGGTTAATGGGCAGAGGAAATATGGTGGCCCTCCTGCAGACTGAGTTGGAGAAGCTCCTCCGCTTGGGACAGAAATATTTATCTACAATCTCCCTCAAGAAATCTATGAAGATAAATTATTTACACTTTTTCAGACTGCTGGAACATTGTATGAGTTTTGTCTCATGATGTCTAGTGGACAGATTACACACGTGAAAGCTTGTTAATGGGGAACTGGTGCCAAACTGTCTGGGTGGGCACCGATCTGTGTCAGGTGACTAATTGTTTGTTACCTTACTGTTTATGTTTTTGTTAGCTGTTCATTAGCTGTACTGACGATATTACTGTTTACAGTTTGCATTGTTTAGGATAATGTGATCAAGCACTTACCTGATTTTGTGTGGTATATACTATGTGTGAATGTAAAATAAAGTCAGTTCCAGTTTGCACCTAAGCTAGTGTCATCTAGTCCGTGGGTGCAATGCTCAGTTATAATACCTGGTTCCAAAGTAGAGGAAGCGGTATCTTGGCGGAGGCACCCAGGCTGGGTGCAAGGCAGTCCAACACAGAGGGCATTGGTTCCCCTATATGCCACCGCCCTTCCTATCCAGGTGCACAGAGGGGCTGCACGGGCCCCCTGGAGCTGGGTCACAATTGCGACCCCTGTAGCTACACCCCTGCTTTTTATGTTTAAGAACTTTGATTTATAAGGATTTTTTTTTCACCCAGAAATATATACTTTTGTTTTTTTTTTTTTTTTTATTTGTTTAATAGATATATAGAGATTTGTGAGGATTGAGCTTATTTGTAGATGTTCTTATTTATGGTTGTATGAATGTGTAGGTTTGTTTTACATTTTACAGAACAGCATTCAAAGCTGGCTAAATAGATAAATAGTGTGGATAATTGTGATCACAACTGCCTTAATTGGTGCTTTTTGTTTATCTGTCTGGAGTTTAACTTTAAAGTCCAATTCCTGGGGAAACTTTATTTAGTTAGTAGAGTAGAGAAGAGAAGGTTTAGAGTGTCTGTCAGGTTTTTGTTGCTGTCCTTGGTGGGAAGATTTAGCCTCATTGCCTCCCAGGACAGGAAGTGATGGTAATTCTCTTCAGCCGAGATAAATTATTCTGGTTGGAGAGGGAAAGGATTAAAAGTTCTGACAAAATGTTTAATGCTATCTGTGCCACCTTGTCCTGGTGGCAGCCTCAGTCCTCTTTTCGACAAAACTGGTGCCATAGGCACAGGAAGCAAGAAAAAAAACCCCTGAAAAGGATCACAGGCACAGATAAAAGCCTCAAAGAGAACACTGCTCCAAGTTTGCTTAGGTTTACTATCTCTACAATTAAAATGGTTGTAAACTCTGTTAAACCACTTTTACCTACAGATAAGCCTAAAATAAGGCTTACCTGTAGGTACCGTGAATATCTCCTAAACTTGCACAGTTTAGGAGATATTCAGTATATGCGCTGCTGCCGACATCATTGGCGCATGCCCACTGAAGAAACGGTGCTGTTTCTTCAGTACCCGTACTGTGACTGGCGGCTCCTGCGCTGGAGTGACTTCATCGCGGCTCCGGCCAATTACAGCACCAGAGCCGCGAACCCGGGAGTAACTCCAGTAGAAGATGAAGGTCGTGTACTCAGAGTGCCGATGCCGATTCAGGGCATGGTTCGAAGGTAAGTATTTCATAATGAGCTAGTACATTATGCCTTTGTCTTGCAGGTTTTTTTTTTTTTGCGGAGGTTTACAACCTCTTTAGGCCTTTTAATAGGGTGAAACACATAAAAGCATGGAGTCAGGCAGAGCTCATCTTGTGCAATGCATGTATTTACTTTTGTTGACATTGGAATGGGGATTATTGTCCTTTTTGAAGGAAAGTCTGTCACACATGTTTAACTCTTCCCTAATCTATTCCGCGATACAGCAAGTGATTTCTAACTAGTGCTAACTGGCTCATCTTTGTATATTGTATGTGATCAGAGTTTTCTGTATTGGATACACTGTTCGCACAGCAGATTACGGCATAATACTGTGGGGGCAACTGCGGAATGTGCATAGTACAATTAGTTCCATTGTTCCACTAGACTACAAACACAAACCTACCAGACATTGTCAATGTGGCCAGTTTGATGCCCTGAGTCAATTCCTAATTTGCTTTCATGTTTGAAAAAGAAACTCAGTTTACGGAAACGTAATCACTAAAATCTCTTATAGACTTTAACATATTAATGTAATTGCAAAAGTTGCGTTTAATCTTTTTATTTCTACAGCCTTCATTAAAGTAGAACTAAACCCACTGATTGAGCAGATCCCAAAAAGAAAAGCTCACGTTATAAATGTACAGTAAATGTTTTAGGTAATGCTTATAGTGCATCTAAAGCCAAAAGCAAAAATTGTAATGCATTGCACATTGCCACTCCGAAAGCTAGCCAAACACTGCAAACAGGTAAATGAATCTCTCGCATGTGGGTTGGGAAATGTTTATAACTGGAGCGCATGGCATCCTCCGTGCTTGTTCAGCCCCTTGCCCTAGCAGACAACTTGAAGTAAACAAAGGGGAGGGATGAGGAGTGCTAGTAAAATATGGCCATTGTTATGCTTCTTAATCTGTTTATAGTGTCCTGACCTGTGTATTGGTTGTCACTGGATTATATCCCTATTTTATGAAAACCCTCCTGAGTTGTCCCATTTGGGCATTTCTGTCTGTGGTATCTGAACAGATCCAACTGTATCTTCAGTCCTGACTTTAGATCTATAGATGATAGATTCTGATCATGCTAAACAAGTTCGCCTGACAAAGGGGTCCTGCGTGACTCCAAAACGCTGCACTACACTGTTTTGTGATGTAATCTTTCTTTAATTAAAGACCATTTGGACGAAATTGAAGATCCTTGGTGTGCTGGCAAATATCTACATTAACCACTTGCCGACCGCGCTATAGACGAAAGTTGAAAAGACGAAAGATGAATGTCCGTGACCGTCAGGTCTCCCAGACCCGGCATGTCATGGATCGGGGTAAAGGGCCAATGACAGCGGCCCTTTACCACGTGTTCACTCTGTCCAATGGACGGGGTGATCACTTGTAAACAAACCAGAGCATGTCCGGTTTAGCTCCTCCCCTCTCCTCGCACAGATCGCACAGTGTGTGAGGATAGGAGGGGAGGAGGGAGCGGGTGTAGCAGCTTATCTTGGCACATTATTCCTGGCTCATCCATCCATCCATGCATCTCCGGCTCATTATTCCTGGCTAATCCATCCATCCCTGGCTCATTATCCCTGCCTCATCCATCCATCCATGCATCCCTGGCTCATTATCCCTGGCTCATCCATCCATCCATGCATCCCTGGCTCATTATTCCTAGCTCATCCATCCATCCATGCACCCCTGGCTCATTATCCCTGGCTCATCCATCCATCCATGCATCCCTAGCTAATTATTCCTGGCTCATCCATCCATCCATGCATTCCTGGCTCATCCATCCATCCATGCATCCCTGGCTCATCCATCCATCCATGCATCCCTGGCTCTTTATCCCTGGCTCATCCATCTGTGCATGCCTGGCCCATCCATCCGTGCATCCCTGGCTCATCCATCCATGCATCCCTGGCCCATCCATCCGTGCATCCCTGTCTCATCCATCCGTGCATCCCTAGCCATCCATCCGTGCATCCCTGTCTCATCCATCCATGCATCCCTGTCTCATCCATCCGTGCATCCCTGTCTCATCCATACGTGCATCCCTGGCCCATCCATCCGTGCATCCCTGGCCCATCCATCTGTGCATCCCCGGCTCATCCATCCGTGCATCCCCGGCTCATCCATCCGTGCATCCCCGGCTCATCCATCCGTGGCATCCATGGCTCATCCATCCACCCGTCCCTGGCTCATCCATCCACCTGTCCCTGGCTCACCCCGTCTGGCTCACCCGTCCCTGGTTCACCCGCCCCTGGCTCACCCGTCCGTGGCTCACGCAGTTCCCGGCTCACCCGTCCCTGGCACACCCGTCCTTGGCTCACCCAATCCCTGGCTCACCCAATCCCTGGCTCACCCGTCCCTGGCTCACCCATCCCTAGCTCACCCAGTCCATGGATCACCCAGTCCCGCGCTCACCCAGTCCCTGGCCCACCCAGTCCCTGGCCCATCCAGTCCGTGGCTCACCCAGTCCCTGGCTCACCCGTCCATGGCACACCCATCCCTGGCACACCCATGCTCCATTCCTGGCTCATCCATCCATCCCTGGCTCATCCACGCACCATCCCTGGCTCATCTGTCCACATCCATGCTCCATCCCTGGCTTATCCGTCCACATCCATGCCACTACAGTGCCCATCAGTGCCTCACAAAAGTGTGGTAGTCAAATTTGATTTGAAATTTGTGTTCCTAGAATGCCTGACGATGCTCCCTGCATGTTGGGCCTCTGTATGTGGCCAGGCTGTGGAAAAGCCTCACACATGTGGTACCACCATACTCAGGATAAGTAGCAGAATGTATTTTGGGGTGTAATTTTTGCTATGTACATGCTATGCATTAGAAATATTGTATAAATGGACAACTTTGTGTAAGAAAAAGTATGCTTTCATTTTCTTTCCACATTTTCCCAAAACTTGTGGAAAAATATGACATGTTCATAAAACTCATTATGCCTCCTAGAATATATGTTGGGGTGTTTAGTTTCCAAAATGGGGTAGTATTTGGGGTGTTTCTATTGTCCTGGTGCTCCAAGGCCTTCAAAAATGTAGTCAATAAATTTTACGCGTAATTTATGCTCCTAGAACACCTGACGGTGCTCCCTGCATGTTAGGCCTCTGTATGTGGCCAGGCTGTGAAAAAGTCTCACACATGTGGTATTGCCATACTCGGGAGGAGTAGCAGAATGTGTTTTGGTATGCATATGCTGTGTGTGAGAAATAACCTGTTATTATAGCAATTTTATGAAAAAATAAAAATCTTCATTTTGCAAAGAATTGTGTGAAAAAATTACAACTTCAGAAAACTCACCATGCCTCTTACTAAGTACCTTGGACTATCTACTTTCTAAAAAGGGGTCGTTTGAGGGGTATTTGAACTTTCCTGGCTTGTTAGGGTCTCAAGAAATGACATAGGCCATCAGTACGTCAGGTGTAATCAATTTTCAGTAAATGGCACCATAGCTTATAGACTCTATAACTTTCACAAAGACCAAATAATATACACTAATTTGGGTTATTTTTACCAAAGATAAGTAGCAATATAAATTTTGTTCAAAATTTTTGAAAAAAAAATTACTAATTTGCAAAATTTTATAACAGAAACAAAGAAAAATGCAATTTTTTTACAAAATTTTCAGTCTTTAAATTTATAGCGCAAAAAATAAAAAACCCAGCGGTGATTAAACACCACCAAAAGAAATCTCTATTTGTGTGAAAAAAAGGACAACATTTCATATGGGTACAGTGTAGTATGACTGAGTAATTGTCATTCAAAATGTGAGAGCGCTGAAAGCTGAAAATTGGTCTGGTTAGGAAGGGGGTTTAAGTGCCCAGTGGTCAAGTGGTTAAGATAATAGTTGTACCTCATTAATGGCTGTATTTCATTGCTTCTCTGGTATATGGGCGTGTAGCCTAAATTCAGTGGAAATTCATCCAGTTCATCAGGAACCAGCCAAATTTTGATCCATGTGTGGCCCTCTCTGTTCACCAGAGGTCAGTTTCTATTCAATGGCCTTGTTGGAAAACCAGCATTCAATCAGCACATGCAGCCAATAGACCGCAGCACTAATCAGTGTATTCTAGTAGGGGAGTCCCACTGTCAGAATACAATGACTCAGTGGGGATGATTTCCTCATCCACCTCAAATGTGTGGATGGGGAAATCGGTTCAGTTTTTTTTTATTCTGTTGGCTGTCTGAGTGAAAAAAAACAGAACCTTGTATGGCCAACCTAAGTCTTTGCAATAGACGTTCTTACTCAACTGTATCAAGATTATTATTATTTTATATATATATATATTTTTATATATATTCAGATTTCAGTGCTCTTTCCTGTAACTCTGTGTATAAACGTGGGTTTCAGAACGTTTTTCAGAATTGTATAAAGCCCAAAGAGGGGATGTAAGGATTCCAGAAATCTTGTACCTTTAATAACTTAAAATGGTTGTAAAGGCTGAAGGTTTTTTAAGGTAAAAAAATGTATGTGTGCTGCTCCCCTCACAGCCCCCCAAATACTCACCTTAGCTCCCTCTCGATCCAGCGATTTTCACGAGAGCCTCCTTGGCTGTCCCAGGAATCCCTATCCTCATTCGCTAAGACACCAGTAGGAGCCATTTGGCTCCTACAGCTGTCAGTCACAGCCAGTAAGCCAATGAGGAGAGAGCTGGGGGCAGGGCCTAGCCACAGCTCTTTGTGTCTCATGGACACATAGAGCAGGACTGGGGAGTGAGCACACACCAGTGCCCCCAATGCAAACAACTTCCTATTGGGGGCACTGGTCAGTGAGGAGGAGTCAGGAGCGCCAGCCTACCTGAGAAGAAGAGATTCGGGGCTGCTCTGTGCTAAACCACTGCATAGAGCAGGTAAGTATGACATTTTTTTTGACGTTTGTTTTTTTTTAAAAAAAGTCAAGCCTTTAAAGAGGGAGTAAAGTCTTCCTTTTTAATTGTACCTACAGGTAAGCCTATAATAAGGCTTACCTAAAGGTACTGTAAATATATCCTAAACTTGCACTGTTTAGGAGACATTCACTATATACACCAATGCTGTCATCATCAGCACATGCGCTCTGAAGAAACGGCCGCCTGTGCCGTTTCTTTAGGACCCTGTGCTGTGTGCATGCTTGGGAGTGACGGCATCGCGGCCCTGGCCAATCCCCCTGCCAGAGCTCGCAAACCCGGAAGAAACACCAGGGAAAATGTCAGCCGTCTCAGCGGTGTGTGCGCGCCACTGAGAGAGCTTCGTTCTAAGGTAAGTATTTCATAATGAGTTAGTATGCGATGCATACTAGCTCATTATGCCTTTGTCTTGCAGGGGTTTTTTTGACAGGGTTTACAACCGCTTTAATACTACTTTAAATTAGCTATTAATAGGTATCACCTGAATTCCAAATCTTTCTGCATACATCATTAGTTAATACAATACAGTACTCTACTTTTCTTCTCCTATATGTGTGAACCACTTAGTTGGGTCTTTTCATTACATACAATTTATATGACATTCTTTCTATAATGTTTCATTTAGTACATAATAGGAGTTGAATTTGCAATAACAAAGTTCAATTACCTTCATCCAGCATAAAGTCATTAGGAAGTTGTGTGGAACTGGTGCCTTCTGTGTCCCATTTGAAAAATCGAGCAACTATCATTTGTCTTCTGGGCAGCATGTCTTCCATAGATATGTTATCAGTCGTTGAAGGCTGGGACTTTGCCTTATCAATCGTTTTCTTAACTTTTCTTTTGTAATCATCCCATTTTTTTTTGCATTCTGTAAGTGTTCGCTGAATATTACCTTGCATATTAACTCTTCTTACCACGTCATCCCAGATAGCAGCTTTTCTTGCAGCATTGGCTACTTTACGTCCAAACAATTCCTCCATGTGTTCCAGAATTGTATCTACCAGAGCATGGGTTTCCTGATCAGTAAACCTCTCCTTCCTTTTCCTAGGTGTCTGTATGGATAAGACTCCAGACATTCTTTGGCTTTGATTTCCTGAGGTGACAGACTTGTCTTCTGCTTAAAGGATAAAAAATATATTTAAATAAACACTATAGCAAATTATATAGCAAATTGTGTGGTGTTGACATCTTATCTTCCCATTTACATGAAGACCAAGCTGTCTAGCAAAAGCGGCAGGTGCTGGAACAAACCATATAACACTCCTGAGGTTTTTACAATGGGTAACTTTTATTCATTTGGTTTAACCCTTTCTCCCAAAAAAAAAAAAAAAAAACTTTTCTGTAAGGCCCCTTTCACACAGGCGTTCCGTGTGTGGGGTCCGTTTTTGCTCAGCGGGGATCGCTCCGCTGATCCCCGCTGAGCTGACAGATGTCTCCGCTCACTGTGCAGATATGGAACTGTCAGAGCCCTCACTCTCCTCTATGGGAGATCGAATGATCCATTTTCATCCGCACTGCTTTGATTCTACAGGCGGATGGAAAATACGGTTTCCATCCATCTGAATTTCACGGACAGGATCAGATCGGAGAGCGGCGGATGTCAGTGGACACGTCTCCGCTGACATCCGCTGCTCCATAGGGCTGCATGGAGCGTCCATTCAGGAGTTAGGATTTTATTTCTTTGGCTCTTAAAAAAATTCAGCTAAGTTGTTTCAAGACTGCCCTTTCCACAAGGTGACAACGCTACTGTACGATTTAACTGCAGTATGGACGGTGCCGTTATCCTATTAAAGGAAGTGGAAAAAAATAATGGATCTACTGGTATAGAGCTTTAAAATATTTTTTTCTTCCTCATATAAATCATTCAACCATTCCTCAGTGTACCTTCACCATCACCACTTGCTCTGCAACGCTTACCAGGAGATTTTGACTCCCTTTAACCACATGACCTCCAGGTTTACCCCCTTCATGACCAAGCCATTTTATGTGATGCGGCACTGCGTTAATTTAACTGACAATTGCGTGGTCATGCAAAACCCAAACAAAATGTATGTAATTTTGTTCCCACAAATAGGGCTTACTTTTGGTGGTATTTGATGACCGCTGCGCTTTCTATTTTTTGTGCTATCAAAAAACCCTAGAAAACAGCAATGTATTCTGCTACATATTTTTAGTAAAAAAATACTCCAGAACTCTGGAGTGCGGTCAAAAGGTAGAAGATTTCAAGGGTGAGATTTAGTAATTTCTCCGTCGTCACCCTTGCCCAGTCTCTCTTGGATGATGCTGGCCACAAAATGATTCGGTGCTTGGAGGAGGATTGTGTTCCAGGCCGATGAGCCCGTGCTTGCTACTTGAGCCAGCCTGTCTGTGCAGATTATGGATGGAGCCATCACTTCCTTTCCAGACTGTGGGTTCTGAAGGTGGAACCATTTTGCATCCTGGTACATAATGAAGATCATCAGGTGACCCAGTGCAGAACCTGCAGCCTGTGCCAGCAAGGCTGTTTGGTTTTGTACACGTGCAGCTTTTCTTCATGGACCCTAATAGTAAAGACTTCTACTTGCAAGCCTGCATTGAGGTTGCTTTTCCAATACGGCCTATGGAGAAAAACAGTTCATGCACAGTATCCTGTGGTCCCAGAGGACAGAATCTGTATCAGAGTATAAGGGACTAGTATGGATTTCCCGGGGAGACCTCTTGCTTTTTTTTTGTGAGGTACCCCCTTCACCTGTTCTGGACCACCCACCACACATATACTGCAGCAGGGTGGCCCGGCTGTGCGAAACAATGTACCTGTACTTTGCCTGTGCTACCGGGTCTGGGGCGTGCACCACCTGGCGGCCGCAATGGCTGCCTGCCTTCCGCAGTCGTTCCGGGGAATGACAGAATGGTGGTCTGCGGATTTAAACAAAGCAGACTATCGTTCTGTCAGACAGGAACAGAGAGATCTGTGATTCCTGCTAGTCAGAAACAGTATCTGCAATGAGTCCATCCTCCACACAGTTAGTAGGAACACATTGAACCCTTTGATCGCCCCTGGTGTTAACCCCTTCCCTGCCAGTGTCATTTATACAGTGTCAGTGCATTTTTTTTAGCACTGATCACTGTATTAGTGTCACTGGTCCCCAAAAAGTTTCACTTAGTGTCAGATTTGTCCGCCGCAATGTCGCAGTCCTGCGAAAAAAATCGCTGATCACCGCCATTACTAGTAAAAAAAAGTCCCTAAATCTATCCCATAGTTTGTAGGCTCTATAACTTTTGCGCAAATCAATATGCGCTAATTGGGATTTTTTTATCAAAAATATGTAGCAGAATACATATTGGCCTAAATTAATGAAGAAATTAGATTTTTAAAAAAAAAAAATTTATTGGATGTGTCTTATAGCAGAAAGTAAAAAATATAGTTTTTTTCCAAAATTGTCTGTATTTTTTTGTTTATAGCGCAAAAAATAAAAACCACAGATGTGATCAAATACCACCAAAAGAAAGCTCTATTTCTGGGGAAATAAGGACATCAATTTTATTTGGGTACAGCTTTGCACGCCCGCGCAATTGTCAGTTAAATTAACGCAGTGTTGTATCGCAAAAAATAGCCCGGTCTTTAAGGGGTAAAATCTTCAGGGGGCTGAAGTGGTTAAAATCCATACCAGACTCAAAGGATCTGGTATATATACGTTCTGGAGGCAATGTATTTTTTATTATTGCTGTAGTGATCAGTTTAAATTGTCTTTCTCTCTAAAAATAACCCCCAAAAAACAAAACATACACATCCCTCCAGAGGTTCCCGTTGCATAGCAGACCTTGATGGGTCTGTGTGCTGTTTTTTTTTCTTCTAGAAACAAAGAAGCCAGCAAAGATAAATGTCAAAGTTGTTTGCTGGCAATTTAAAAAAGTGTTTCCTTTGTAAATATCAGTGCTGCTGCAGCACTTTCTGAACATCACAGAGATGCACCCCTTCCCATGGAGGATTAGGACACCCCTTAGGCATATTATGGAATTGGACATTTTTAATGTTTCACTTTATGCATTTAAAAAAACATTCCTGCTGGCTGAATGGATTTGTTGCTTTTGCTTTGGTACATGATGCCCAGGGCAGTGCCTATCCCCATACTATTTTTTGACACCCCTTGCATATTAGCTAGGAAAATGGGCATTTTTAATTTGACAAAGTTGGCTTTTACTGATTTCAATGGGGTTTGTGTTTAGCATTCAGATTTCTTTGAAATCCAGCAAACCCCCTTAAAACTGAAGGCAGGGCTGTTTGGCTCATCACTAATGAGGGAACACTTTCATGAAAGAATGTCAATATTCTCTGTGTTGTTCTTTACTAACTGGCTTCTAAAGTAGACCCATTTCAACCACTTGACCTCCGAAAGATTTACCCCCTTTCATGACCAGGCCATTTTTTGCATTACGGCACTGTGTTACTTAAACTGACAACTGTGCAGTCATGCAACGTGGTACACAAATAAACTGTATGTCCTTTTCCCCCACAAATAGAGCTTTCCTGACACAGGCATGACAGCATACACATATGGGTACAAGCTCCACCCCTCGCCCAATCAGGTTATACTATATAAATGAGTCGCCTCCCCCAAGGTGGCATTCTCTTTTTGTTTCTCAAATGCTCAGCCGGCTAGAGCTGTGAAGCGAAGAAAACATTTTATTTTTGTCCTCACCTTGCCAGATTCATCTGGCCAGCCTCATAGGTTCAGCCTCTCCTATGTCAAAGCTCCCTCCGTTCGTTTGCAAAACTTCCATAGGATGGAAGTCTCCACCATGTCAAGGTACTGGGGTGTAGGACACTGGTCTCTGGATGCAGGTAAAACAGTTCTACCTTGTTGTTTATAGAGACTGATCCAGTTTCTCCTCCCTGGTGAGTTGTGGCCCGCACACTATTTGGTTAGTCTGGTGCTCTGTGTATTTTTTGTTTTTTTCTGGCAAAAAAAGCTGGCATTGTTGTTAGGGCAGCTTCCCCCCTTCCAAGATGCCACCTTTTCTACTTCTTGCGGCTGTACTTCGGGCTGCCCTTTCCAGGATGGTGCCCGGCAGACTTTTGGTCGACAGGAGAGCAGCAAGAGGGGGTTGGTCAGGTGACCGCCAGGGGGTGTATTGGTGGCCACCTGTTCAGAATTAGAGCCTCTCCCATCACCCTTAGAGCCAATCAGGGATGTGTGCTGCATAAAGCAGGTAAGTTAATCCATAGGCTGCAATGGTTTGCCATGATCATTATGCTGTTAATATAAAAGCTGCCAAAGTAGATTAAAGTGGTTGTCAACTTGTGACAACCACTTTAACCTACAGGTAAGCCTATAATAAGGCTTACCTGTAGGTGCCCTGCATATCTCCCAAACCTGCACAGTTCAGGAGATATGCAGTGTACTAAATGTGCCGACGACATTTCGGCACATGCGCAGTGAAAAAATGGCCTCCGTGCCGTTTCCTCTCACTGTGATCGTGTTGTGACTGGCGGCTCCCGCGCGGAAGTGATGTCATGCGACTCCGGCCAGTCACAGAGCCAGAGATTATGGCCCTGGAAGGAAGAGGGGAAGAAGATGGACGCGGCGATCACAGGGGACAGTGCTGGACGTCGCAGGCTTCGTATGCAGGTAAATTACACATAATGGGCTACTATGCGATGCATAGTAGCCCATTATGCATCTACTTTGCAGGGGAATGTAGAGGAAGTAAACCCCATCTGGGTTTATTTCCTCTTTAACTGTACTGTTTAGCTGTATGTACAGTGGGGATCGAAAGTTTGGGCACCCCAGGTAAAAATTTGTATTAATGTGCATAAAGAAGCCAAGGAAAGATGGAAAAATCTCCAAAAGGCATCAAATTACAGATTAGACATTCTTATAATATGTCAACAAAAGTTAGATTTTATTTCCATCATTGACACTTTCAAAATTACAGAAAACCAAAAAATGGCATCTTCAAAAGTTTGGGCACCCTGCAGAATTTATAGCATGCACTGCCCCCTTTGCAAGGCTGAGACCTGCCAGGGTCATGGATTGTTCTCAATCATCATCTGGGAAGACCAGGTGATGTCAATCTCAAAGGTTTTAAATGCCCAGACTCATCTGACCTTGCCCCAACAATCAGCACCATGGGATCTTCTAAGCAGTTGTCTAGAAACCTGAAACTGAAAATAGTTGACGCTCACAAAGCTGGAGAAGGCTATAAGAAGATAGGAAAGCGTTTTCAGATGTCAATATCCTCTGTTCGGAATGTAATTAAGAAATGGCAGTCATCAGGAACAGTGGAAGTTAAAGCAAGATCTGGAAGACCAAGAAAAATATCAGACAGAACAGCTTGCAGGATTGTGAGAAAAACAATTCAAAACCCACGTTTGACTGCACGATCCCTCCAGAAAGATCTGGCAGACACTGGAGTTGTGGTACACTATTCCACTATAAAGAGATACTTGTACAAATATGGTCTTCATGGAAGAGTCATTAGAAGAAAAC
>BLSH010218991.1:1127224-1140256 GCA_018402905.1 Glandirana rugosa
CGCTGACACCCTCCGTCCGTCGGTAGCGCCGGCGGTCCGGGTGACTGACCGAGGACGATACAGGTTAGTGGAGACCTCGCCCAGCAGTCGCCACGTGCGGTGTCTGGGCCATCGCGTCTGTTGCATGTCCATATAACAAAGCGTGTCGGCCCGGCGGGACGACGTCATATACACGCCACCTACCAGGTCTTGTCCACTTCCCCCATGGAGTGTTTTTTTCGTACACCAGAGGGTCCCTTTAGGTATGATCAGGGAAGATGAGACCATGTCTAGGACAGGAGACCCTGGTGTAGGCTGTTTGGTTTTGTACACGTGCAGCTTTTCTTCATGGACCCTAATAGTAAAGACTTCTACTTGCAAGCCTGCATTGAGGTTGCTTTTCCAATACGGCCTATGGAGAAAAACAGTTCATGCACAGTATCCTGTGGTCCCAGAGGACAGGATCTGTACCAGAGTAGAAGGGACTAGTATGGATTTCCCTGGGAGACCACATGCTTTTTTTGTGAGGTACCCCCTTCACCTGTTCTGGACCATCCACCGCACATATACTGCAGCAGGGCGGCCCGGCTGTGCGAAACAATATACCTGTACGTTGTCTGCGCTACCGGGTCTGTGGCGTGCACCGCTGACGACCCGCTCCAGAGGTGATTGGACATAGCAGGAGCCAGTCAGTGGGCCTGGCGGCCGCGATGGCTGCCTGCCTCCCACAGTCGCTCCGGGGAATGACAGAACGGTGGTCTGCGGATTTAAACAAAGCAGACTGTCGTTCTGTCAGACAGGAACAGAGAGATCTGTGATTCCTGATAGTCAGAAACAGTATCTGCAATGAGTCCATCCTCCACACAGTTAGTGGGAACACATTGAACCCTTTGATCGCCCCTGGTGTTAACCCCTTCCCTGCCAGTGTCATTTATACAGTGTCAGTGCATTTTTTTTAGCGTTGATCACTGTATTAGTGTCACTGGTCCCCAAATAGTGTCACTTAGTGTCAGATTTGTCCACCGCAATGTCGCAGTCCTGCGAAAAATTGCTGATCACCGCCATTAGTAAAAAAAAAAAATAAGTCCCTAAATCTATCCCATAGTTTGTAGACTCTATAACTTTTGCGCAAATCAATATGCGCTAATTGGGATTTTTTTAATCAAAATTATGTAGCAGAATATATATTGGCCTAAATTAATGAAGAAATTAGATTTTTTTTATTGGATGTGTCTTATAGCAGAAAGTAAAAAATATTGTTTTTTTTTCAAAATTGTCTGTCTTTTTTTGTTTATAGCGCAAAAAATAAAAACCACAGATGTGATCAAATACCACCAAAAGAAAGCTCTATTTCTAGGGAAATAAGGACATCAATTTTATTTGGGTACAGCTTTGCACGCTTGTGTTGTATCGCATAAAAATAGCCCGGTCTTTAAGGGGTAAAATCTTCCGGGGGCTGAAGTGGTTAAAATCCATACCAGACTTAAAGGATCTGGTATACATACATTCTGGAGGGGATGTATTTTTTTATTATTGCTGTAGTGATCGGTTTATTTTGTCTTTCTCTCTAAAAAACCCCCCCCAAAAAAAACATACACATCCCTCCAGAGGTTCCCGTTGCATAGCAGACCTTGATGGGCCTGTGTGCTGTTTTTTTTTTCTTCTTGAAACAAAGAAGCCAGCAATGACAGCTGTCAAAGTAGTTTGCTGGCAATTTAAAAAAGTGTTTCCTTTGTAAATATCAGTGCTTCTGCAGCACTTTCTGAACATCACAGAGATGCACCCCTTCCCAGGGAGGATTAGGACACCCCTTAGGCATAGTATTTAAAGGAATTGGACATTTTTAATGTTTCGCTTTATGCATTTAAAAAAATCATTCCTGCTAGCTGAATGGATTTGTTGCTTTTGCTTTGGTACATGATGCCCAGGGCAGTGCCTATCCTCATACTATTTTTTGACATCCCTTGCATATTAGCTAGGAAAATGGACATTTTTTTCCATCGGTTTTGGCCGATTTATATTCTTCCTCATATTTTTGTTAAAAAAAAAAAAATCGCAATCGGCGTTTATTCATTGGTTTGCGCAAATGTTGCCGCGTTTACGGATGATGAGAATTCATTTCTGGGTTTTTTCATTTTTTTATTTTTTACTAGTAATGGCTGCAATCTGCGATTTTTAGTGGTACTGCGATATTGCAGCGGACATGTCAGACCGTTTTGACACTTTTTTGGGACCATTGGCATTTATACAGCGATCAGTGCTATAAAAATGCACTGATTACTGTGTAAATGCCATTGGCAGTGAAGGGGTTAACCTGCAGGGGGCGCTCTAAGGGTTAACTGTGTTCCCTGGGCGTGTTCTAACTGTGTGTGGGCTGCCCTGGCTGGGGAAAGGGGATGATCACAGCTTCCATATACAGGAAGGCTGTGATCATCGCTCTTCCCCCTTCAACAGAACGGAGATCCGTGTTTACATACACGGACCTCTGTTCTTTCAGTGCGGGGGAGCCATCGTGGGTAGCCGGTGGAGATCGAGTCCGCCCTACCCGCTCCCTGGCTCCCCCTGAACACAGTGAGCGTGCCTCCGGCGGCACGCACACGCTTACAATGCTAGTTATCGCAGCCGCCGTCCTGTGACGGCGGTTCGCGATAACAACCCACCTTGCGGCCGTCACGCTGCGGCGGGCGGTCGGCAAGTGGTTAAACTGACAATTGTGCAGTCATGCAACGTGGTACACAAATAAACTGTAGGTCCTTTTCCCCCACAAATAGAGCTTTCCTGACACAAGCATGACAGCATACACGTATGGGTACAAGCTCCACCCCTCGCCCAATCAGGACCGGTTATACAATATATCAATGAGTCGCCTCCCCCAAGGTGGCATTCTCTTTTTGTTTCTCAAATGCTCAGCCGGCTAGAGCTTTGAAGTGAAAAAAACATTTTATTTTTGTCCTCACCTTGCCAGATTCATCTGGCCAGCCGCATAGGTTCAGCCTCTCCTATGTCAAAGCTCCCTCTGTTCGTTTGTAAAACTTCCATAGGATGGAAGTCTCCCCCATGTCAAGGTACTGGGGTGTAGGACGCTGGTCTCTGGATGCAGGTAAAACAGTTCTACCTTGTTGTTTATTGAGACTGATTCAGTCTCTCCTCCCTGGCGAGTTGTGGCCCACACACTATTTGGTTAGTCTGGTGCTCTGTGTATTTTTTTGTTTCCCTTGCAAAAAACGCTGGCATTGTTGTTAGGGCAGCTTACCCCTTCCAAGATGGCTCCTTTTCTACTTCCTGCGGCTGTACTTCGGACTGCCCTTTCCAGGATGGTGCCCGGCATACTTTTGGTTGACAGGGGAGCGGCAAGAGGGGGTTGGTCAGGCGACCGCGTGGGGGTGTATTGGTGGCCACCTGTTCAGAATTAGAGCCTCTCCCATCACCCTTAGAGCCAGTCAGGGATGTGTGCTGCACAAAGCAAGTAAGCTAATCCATAGGCTGCAATGGTTTGCCATGATCATTATGCTGTTAATATAAAAGCTGCCAAAGTAGGTTAAAGTGGTTGTTAACCTGTGACAGCCACTTTAACCTACGGGTAAGCCTATAATAAGGTTTACCTGTAGGTGCCCTGCATATCTCCCAAACCTGCATGGTTCAGGAGATATGCAGTGTACTAAATGTGCTGACGTCATTTCGGCACATGCGCAGTAAAGAAACGGTCTCCGTGCCGTTTCTTCGCTGTGATAGTGCTGTGACTGGCTGCTCCCGCACGGAGGGGATGTCACGCGACTACGGCGAGTCACAGAGCCGGAGATCATGGCCCTGGAAGTAAGAGGGGCAGAAGATGGACGCGGCCAGCACAGGGGACAGTGCTGGGTGTCGCAGGCTTCGTATGCAGGTAAATGACACATAATGGGCTATGATGCAATGTAGCCCATTATGCATCTGCTTTGCAGGGGAATGTACAGGAAGTAAACCCCATCTGGGTTTATTTCCTCTTTAACTTGCTGTATGTAGTTCTGTCTGTTTCAATAATGCCTCACAGGTTTTGTTTTGTCTGCAGGACTGCTAATGCATGGGCTGATATACAGGTGTTTGCTCTGCAAAGTTGAGTCTTTCCTATGAACTCAGCAAAGCCTGGCTCTGCAGGTTTGGATTACTATGTTAAGGCTTTAATGCTTGGTTTGCTGTTTTTAACATTTGCAGTGCAGTTGCCTAGTGTAGGTTTTCCTGCCAGGGCTTTTGGTCTGAGGTATATTAACCCTTCATTGTTTGCTTATGATATAGTAATGCTTCAATATTAACGTCTGCTATGCATTGTGTGGTTATGCGTTAAGGGCTGCTAGGTGTTTAATGATTGCTGTGTGTTTAATGGTAGCTATGCATTAACAGGTTATGTCTAAATGCCAGAGTAAGGTTCAAGGCTCTGCCTAAGTTTAAAGTGTTAAGTTAAAAAAAAAAGGCTGCCCCTGTCTCTTTAATGTGCAATTAGCAGCATGGTGCTTTTGCTTTTTAAATTATCCCTCTGTATCCCCTAAAATATCTGTTTGAGAATGCCAGGTCATGACTTTCCCCCTGTGTACTGACTCCCCCTGTATATAGCTTTTCTTGAGAGCCCCGTAGTCTATGCAGGCTATGTCACTCCCAGCTCTCCTATGCCTGCTTTCAGCTCCCCCTCCCTCTTCCCCTCAACACGTAGCTTCTCCTCTCTGCTCTGCTCTCATAAGTAACTCTAAAAACTCCTGTATCCTCTGTATTAGAAGAATAAGTTCCCTGTGTCAGTGTTATATCAGAAATATTCTTATCTATATAGATAACAGAGCACGGCTATCTCTCTCCAGCTGACTCAGCAGAAGTGCTCAGCCCCACCCTCAGGAATTCTGAGCTGAGAGAGAAGAGCAGAAAGACGACAACTGATCCTAGTAAGAAGGTGTATTATCAATACAGATAAGCATATATATATGTTATAACACAGACACAGGGCAACTTCTTGTAATAATACAGAGGGGATGGCAACTTTTTATACAAGTGGCTTAACATGTAATTTGTCTATTACACATCTATCGGTAATTGCTTCTGTCTGGGGGTTTGATCCTTGCTCACACTAACATATAGTTCCATTTGCTGCTTTAATTGTTGCAGATGGATGGGTGGATCTAGGTATTTATTATGACCACAGACCTGCAGCTCATATCTTGAGCCATGAGCTTACCCAGAGACCATTCATGATCATTAAGGTGAGAGTTGGGTAGGTATACTACCCTTAAAAAAAAAAGCAAAAAAAAGAGTGCAGTATGGATGGTAAAACTCTCCAACCCTTAATACCAGCACCACTCCCCAAAGGAAGAGAGGCAACTTGTTCCTTCAACAGTGGCAAGTCCTCTTTGGCTCTGAAGAAAATCTCTATGCATTCAAGGTGCTGCCAGGAGGGGCAGACTAAAGAAAATCACAATAAAGACCATCATGGGCAGTATGGGGAGTGTGGTTAGCTGACATGCCTGCCAAGATGCTATGCTAAGTTGCATATCAGGTAGCAGTAAACAAAAAGGCAGACTTTCTGGTAAACAAGGCTCCTGTAAGGGTGGGTGCTGGAGCACTTACTGGCTGTATCTTTGGAGACATCAAACATGTATACATATTCGCCAGCACACCAGGGATCAATGTCCAAAGATTCTTTATTCAAAGAGAGGTCACATCACAGAAGAGTGCAATGTTTCGGAGCCACGCAGGACCCCTTCATCAGGCATGTGATGTCACATGCCTGATGAAGGGGTCCTGGGTGGCTCCGAAATGTTGCACTCTTCTGTGATGTGATCTCTCTTTGAATAAAGAATCTTTGGACGTTGGTTCCCGGTGTGTTGGTGTATATGTACACATGGGTGAATCTCTAGTCGCTAACGCTCAGGTACAAAGCTAATCAAACAGCTAAGTTTGTTTAAAGGGTACCTCTGCCTCAAAATCAGTGGGTCAAGGATCTTTCATCAGATTGGCCAAATGTGTCTTCATGCTAGCAGGGGATGCAAGATCCTCTCTGTAAAGCCCAACTTTATTTCAGGAGCATTTGGCCAAGAATCTTCATCAGACTAGCCAGGAGTGACAGTCTACCAGCGGATGATGCAATATCCTTCACAGAGGCAGGGGAACAGCAATATGTGTTGGAGTTCACTTCAGTAGCCAAGGCTATTTGGTTCTCAGCAGACGAGTTGAAAGCAAACTTGGCCAGTAATAAGTCTCTGTGGTCTTTGAGCCCTGAGTGAAATTAAAGTGACCAGTGATGCAGTACAGTCACTGTAGATGCAGTATGCTGTTCCTCTAGTATTCTCTGTGGTTTGGGTTGTCTCTAGATCTAGCTGATGTGTACATACGTATTCCAGTACACACGTGCTTCTGAGAGTTCACTTCAAGTTCATTCAACAACCTTTGGCCTTTCTACATACCCAAGACATTTTTCAGAACATTACTTCCAGTAGTGGCCATCTTGCAGAAGCAAGGACTGCAGTTTTTTTTAGTTGGACAACAGCCTGCGAGGGACTCAACATTCTCCAGATTCTGGCAAATTCTGATTCAGACTCAGATCAAAATTGGACAGATCATCAGCTGAGGAAGGCCAACTAATCTCATTAGAATAGTGAAATTTTGGACACTCAGGAAAATACTGTAGAGTTGCCCTCAGAGACAGTGACAGTATTAGGTTCTAACTTAGAGTCATAGCTCTATCCCGTTGTCCTAAATGGTAGAGAAGTAGTCTACAGGAATCCATTCAGTCTGTGGGACTCACTTGAAGGTTGAGAACATTATAATCTGGACTTCTAAAGTAAGGGAAGATGTGCTTCCTTCACCAGAGAAGATGACCCCACATATGAGACAAGTCCCATTGGTGTTGGCTAATGACAGTTAATCTTTTCAGCTTTCATCGGCTTCCTGGCATACCAATCATCACAATCTATTCAGTTTTGTTGGTATTTTCCTCAGTGACCTCCTAGCCCAAGGTCAATGACATATGCCAGTGGAGGATGAAGTCTCCAACATCAGGGGTGAAGCGAAGGCGTTGAGGTCATTTTGGCAATACAGCCTAGGGAGCCTCAGTTATGCTCAAAACTGACGGCAAGGGTAATTGCCTATCTTCATGTCAAGAAGAAATACAGGATTATGCAACTTATGTCAATGGTATCTCCCATTCAGGTTTGCCAACAGTAGAGCCTGTCTTATCTCATCGCTCTTTGTGTTCTGGCGTCCCAGAACTTCTTGTCAGACACTGTAAGATACAAAGCCTTGAATGTCAAGGGTGGGTCCCTAAACCAACAAGCAGTTCAATGAATCTTAGCCTGACAGTAACCTCTATGGTCATGAATGGCAGTAATTCCTGCAAAAGGAGCTTCCCAGAAGTGGAAACAGTGGATTTACTTTAAATTTCGGACCTTACACAGGTGGGAACGTGTATTATATAAATTCAACCAAGTTAGATCTAGTGGTTGTTAGACCAAGTAGGGAAGGCTCATCTAGGGGTCTCACCTTCAGAATCTGTAACCCTGTGGAAGCTAGGGCACCTGCTTCAAACCTCAGGTATACTTGAACATAGGAAACCTCGCAGAATTTTAAGGATGGGATCTTCTGCTCCCTGCTGTAAAGATTGAGATGTCTGCAAGTAAGCCGAGATAAGGTATTAAGTGGTAGTTAAGTCTTGGTTAGGTCCTCATTTCCTGGGATACAGTGACCGCCACACATCTTGGTAAACCAATTCCAAAAGGCCTCCACAGATCGCTCTTTCCCCTTAAGACTTGCAGTGGAAGTAGTGTTGGGAAGATTGTCCCACTCTCTATTCTTCTGAGCAAGACTTCCTCAATATTCTCAGTGGGACTGAAGCAGCATTTCTTAAGTCTGTCATGTCTGGGAGAAGGATTTCAGATATCCAAGCGTCAAGGGGTAAACTACTTTATTGCTACCATTATCAAACAGGATAGCTCTAGTTTCTTTCTTCTCCAGCACCATACAAAGGGCTGCATCTTTGCATCTGGGTGAGGACATCGCCCTTCCAGCATGTCCAAACTAAAATGTCCAAGTCGCCACAAACTTTGGTAGTGGACTCGATGTGGAAGAAATACATAGATGGGGCCCTTCTCTAGAAGGTCAGACAATGGTTTCTTCAGGCCTAGTGGTATCAGAAGAAGACTTTCAATGTCCACTAGGACAATGGCATTATCTCGGGACAAAGTAACCTAAGGGGCATATATGTTGAATATGAATCCATCAATCTAATGCAGAGCCCACTTTACCAGATGGATTGTGTGCTCATGGGCAGAAATCAAAGGTCCAGAATTATTTACAGAATACCAACCAGGTTCATATACTACAAACCATTTCTAGCTTATTACAAAGTTAATCAAGTGTAGCGTCCCCATAGTGAATAGGTGCTTAGATGGTAGATTTTTGCTAGGTGAGGCAAATTTATTCAGGCCTGATTGATGCGTAGGCTTGATTGTTTTGATTTGGGCAGGAGAGTGGCCCAGGAAGAGCTGGAGACTACAGGAAGGAACACCCCTTGATTACTCCTCCCCTTTTCTTCAGAACATTATGGAAATGGGATGGACAGAGGAGGTGAGGCTTTCTGAAGTATGTTAAGGAGCTCTGACCAATCCCCCAACTTGGATTGGCAGGGGGCAGGCCACCTTAAATACTGTGGTCTGCCAGTGGGAGTGAGGAGAATGTCGGGTGGAAGAGCTGAGGATGTAGCAGAGGTTGCGGAGGCCCTGAGGGAGTCCCCAGTCTGGGGGGAGGTGACCTTGGGCCTGGAGGCTCGGGAAGTGGAAGCAACCCCTCTTGCAACACACTGAGGAGTTCTGACCAAGTAGCAGGAGAGCAACTGAGAGGCTACAGGAAAAAGGAATCTGTAAAGGATCCACTGGTGTTTGTGAGTGACACACCCCAGGAGCTGGAAGAGGCAGGCTGGGAGGATACAGCTGACAGTCTGAGAAGGTCACAGGAGCCAGTCAGGGAAGTGGTGTCACTGGGCCGTGGAGCAGGCCGGAGCAGTCAGGGGGCTGAGGTGGCCTGGAAGAGGATGGGCTGGGAGCAGTAGTGCATAAAACCCTAGCTAGCACAAACATACTCAGCTACACTTTAAGGGCCTGTGTGCCCTTACCTGTAATGGACAGTCCAGAGGTCCTGCAAGCAGAAGCACAGGCCTCACCACGTGCTAGCTAGGCTGGAGGAAGATGTAATGGAGGCCTGATAAATATCCTTTCAGGTCTCACCTGTGAGACGTAAGTGTTGTGCAGGAGAGAGGTGCAAATAGTGCAACGATCTGCAAGTATCAGTGCTGGAGTGAAGGAGTGTATATATGGAGATTTATATAGAAGGTCCAGTGTTCTTGATTCATTGGGCATCCCACAGTCACCCCTACCCCATCCAAGTTTTATCTCCTAAATAAAACAAACAAAAAAACAAAGTACCGGTCTTTTCCGTGACTCCGGATGAAAGGGGGACCTTGGCTACATAAGCAACATTGAAAGCAGGGAAGTTGCCTTCAGTTCTAAATGAATCAAATGATCTGTTGATTAAAACGCTTCAGCATGGCCCTCCCTTGTGCTTTTTTTTTTTTTTTGTAGACGTGCTACATCTCATATGTGTATGCTGCCATGCTTGTGTCAGGAAAATGGAAAATCTGTATACTTGACAGTAATTTTCCTTTCCTGATGCAAAAGCATGACAGCATACAGGTCTCTCCCTTGGGGCTTCACATTTGAGTATAGTTACGAGAATGCCGCCTTGGGGGAGGCGACTCATTTATATAGTATAACCGGTCCTGATTGGGAGAGGGGCACAGCCTGTACCCATACCTGTATGCTGTCATGCTTATGCATCAGGAAAGGAAAATTACTGTCAGGTAAGTATACAATTTTACATTTTATTTTGGTGGTGTTTGATTACCATTTATTTTTTTTTTTTTTGCGCTATAAACAAAAATAAAGGCTGACCATTTTGAAAAGAAAACAATATTTTTTACTTTTTGCTATAAAAAATATCCAATAAATATAAAACAATCAAATGTCTTCATAAATTTGGGCCAATATGTATTCTGCTATATGTTTTTGGTAAAAAAAAAAGCATCCAATAAGTGTATATTGATTGGTTTGCGCAAAAGTGATAGCATCTACAAACTTTGGTATATATACTGGAATTTTTATTTTATTTATTACTAGTAATGGCAGCGATCAGCGTCTTATAGTGAGACTGAAATATTGCGGCGGAAAATTGGACACTGACATTTTTGACACTTTGTAGAAATCAGTGACACTAATACAGTGATCAGTGCTAAATATATATATACTATCGCTGTACTGATGACACTGGCTGGGAAGGGGTTAAACATCAAGGGCAATCAAAGGGTTAAATGTGTGCCTAACCAGTGTTTTGGCGTACTGTGTTGGTGCTTTTACTCAGGGAAATCATGGATTTTATTCCCCGCTTTGCAAGGAAAGAGCTCTGCCTTGTTTACTGTACATAGTGTGTCGGGTGCCGGTAGTCATCCATTGACCGATACCTCGCTGATCGGCTTCTGCTGTGTATAATCACAGCACACTTGAGTCACCGGCTGCGCGTCCCCTACACAGATGTGCCGGATCATCTACCTAGTACGTGATCTGGCACAGCAGAGCTGCCTTGCCGCTGTACATGTGATATGGTTGGCAAGCAGTTAAATAGCATTGTTAGTTGCATTTTTCTCTCAGACATTCAAGGCAGGGCGTCCTTTAGCCAATAGATAAGAGTATCCTTTTACTAAAAATAAACTAATTATTATACGTGAATGCCTTCAGGCAGATATGGCATGACCTAGGTGTGACCAGAAACCAATACTTCTTTTCATATTTAAGTTTTACTTTACCTATATAATATGTTGAAGTTGTAGTGTTGACTTAAATCGACATCCCTCCCACCCCTCCCGGACTTATCGCTGAGAAAAAAAAAAATCAAATGACCTTTTTAACTCACTGAAATCTGCAGTCAAGTGACACTGCAGTCTCCAGTTTTCTTTCTTTTTTTTTTCTATTTACAGGAGGTTGGGCTCTTCTTTGGTTGTCTACATCAAGTCCTGCATCCTGCATGACATTGACTTTCTATTGGCTGTTCATCACCGGAGTTCATTCAAGATCCAGAAGAAATTCTTCAGTTTTGCTTACATGTAAGAAGGTATACAGACATCCAAAAATCAAAATGGCCACCATCAGTAGACTTTGTCAAAGGAATATAGATGCCTGTTTTTTATGGGATTCTCTACATTATGAACTCTTTTTGCTTTCTCCATGTTCTTTAACTATTGATCTATGGGGAGGCTCACTACTGAGAAGACCGGGAGAGAGGCTTAGATTACCATACCCTGTGCCTTAAAGGATTCATTTTGGTAGAAGTTTGGAAGAGAGATATAAGATTACCAAGTTTTGTGCCTTAACCACTTGCCGACCGCCAACCGCAGGTTGACGGTGACAAAGTGGTGCGATATCGCAAATCGCCGTCATCTGACGGCGGCTGCGAGATCGCGCACTGTGAGCGCGCGTGCGCCGCGCTCACTGTGTTCGGGGAGGGCCAGGGAGCGGGTGCGGCGGCTTCGATTGCCGCCGGCTACCCGCGATGCCCCCCCCCCAGAGTAAAAGAACGGAGGTCCGTGTAAGTAAACACGGACCTCCGTTCTGTGAAGGGGGAAGGGCTGTGATCACAGCCTTCCTCTACACGGAAGCTGTGATCGCTTCCCTTCCCCTGCTAGGGCAGTCCCCCCACAGTTAGAACACGCCCAGGGAGCACAGTTAACCCTTAGAGCGCCCCCTGCAGGTTAACCCCTTCACTGCCAATGACATTTACACAGTAAATTTCTCTTAATCTAAAACAGATTTACCCGCGCCTTGGAATCAACAACAAATCAATTGATATCAAGAGCAGCTGGTATCAATATAACTTAAATTAGTTACATATGATAAACTGAAACATGCCAAAATATACCGCGCTCATTCAGCAGCCACCAAACCCATAGAGATAAGAAATTCTCTCATATGTGTATTATTTTCTCTGGTGTTCACAAGTCCAGAGATGGTGATGCTGCATTAATAAATCATGGCGCTTACAAACTTTAATGTCCTTGACCACAAAAGATATATATATATATATATGTGTGTGCTGAATGTGACCATATAGCATAAAAGTCCTATAAGTGGAGGAGCTACTAAGTGATCCTTGAAATGCGAAACTCCTTCTACAGATAAAAGGGGGGGATCCCGTTCACAAGGTGATTTACATCCACTTGCTTCCCCACTTACCGGACTTCAATGACCTCCAAGGGCCACACAAACAAATGGGGACATATTTCTTCTTGTTGAGCTTCACGTGCATATATATGAATGGACTTCTCAATTCCAAATAAACTCCGCTAGGAACCCCAAAGGTACCCCACTTCCCAGATCTTGAAGTGGTAAAGCATAACTGAAGGTAAAGGAGTAGGTTGAAAAGTCCTCCAAAAAAGCGCCTCTTTTGATGTATGGCTCCAAAACCACGATGTGGGAAGGGAAGAAAATAAACTTCCAATAGTGAAGCCAGTATTTATTTTTAAAATTATAAAACTGAATCAAAACAAACAAAAGCAAAAACCAAAACAAAAGCTAAAACAAAAACAAAATAGCAACTCCCGCAGCGGGAGATCGCTTGCTAAAACAAATATCAATATATGTACAGGGGACGCCTGGCTGCAATCCACCTGTATAGCTCAAAAACGGAAGTAATGTGCAACTCCCTTGCCACCCAACGCGGCGTTTCGTTAACTGCTCGTCAACGTCATCAGGGGTCATGCATAAAGGATAAAACAGCCTTTTTTACACAAAGCAGAGGATTAACCCCTTAAGTCCCACAGCCAGTATAACAGGCATGCTATTCTGCATATACAGGCAGATTTTACTTTTGTGGGTTTAGTAACACTTTAAGCTGGCATGTGGTGTGGGAATCACAGGTCTGCACTTTATTACTGATATAAATGTGAGCATGATTTAGTTATTCATATGGTTTGCAGTGTTAATCTTTATGTACTAC
>BLSH010218998.1:5442-25760 GCA_018402905.1 Glandirana rugosa
TAAAGATAGCCTTTAAGTAGTTCCCCAAAAGACGTCAGTAGCGGGGTTATTGGGTTGAGTGTTTCTTTCTGAGTGCCAAGGCGACCTGAGGACTCCGGGTTCTGCGGAAGAGGGCCGAGTTCTTCGACAAATGTAGGCGAGGATAGGAGTTTGTGGGGCTAGGACGAAATGGTATATAGGACCTTCATCTACGGAGACTTTGGCGTCACCCTCGGCAAGAGAGTGTCTCTGTCCCGGGGTTCCGGAATGAAGTGGGGTGACGGAAGAAAAGGTCTTTCAATAGAGGCGGCCTTTCCTTGATACTACAAGCTGTCCGCAGATATTCAAGGTTTTTATGGTCGGTAAAAACCAATACCGGGTGAGCTGCTCCTTCCAGGAGGTACCGCCATTCCTCCAAGGCCGACTTGATGGCCAGCAAATCCCTATCACCGACATCATAGTTCCTTTCCGGCGGAGATAACTTTCTGGAAAAGAAGGCAGTGGGGTGAAGTAAGGCCTTGGGGCCCTGTCTCTGTGAGAGAACGGCTCCCACTGCGGTTTCAGAGGCATCTACTTCCAGGATATATGGTAAAGCAGGATCGGGGTGTTTGAGGATAGGAGCGGATGTAAACAGCTTCTTGAGCCGGGAGAAGGCGTCTTGGGCCTCAGGAGTCCAGCGGAACCGTGAGTCTTTCTTTGTGAGTTGGGTTATTGGGGCGATGACTGCAGAAAACCCCTTGATGAATTTCCGATAGAAATTTGCGAACCCCACAAATCGCTGGACTCCCTTCCTATCAATTGGGATGGGCCACTCCAGGATGGCCGAGACCTTCTGGGGGTCCATGGTAATTCCTGCTGTAGAAAGATGGAACCCCAGGAATGAGATACTGGCACATTCGAAGGCACATTTTTCTGCCTTGGCATAAAGGCCATGTAGCCGGAGACGGGCAAGCACACTCTTCACATGCCTACGATGTTCTTCCAGAGAGGGCAAGAAGATTAGGATGTCGTCCAGGTAAACGACTAGGAACTGGTCCAGGAAGTCCCGGAAGATGTCATTCACCAGGTGCTGGAAGGTCGCTGGGGCGTTGCACAACCCGAAGGGCATGACCAGGTATTCATAATGTCCGAACCGCGTCCGGAAAGGCGGTCTTCCACTCGTCCCCTTCGCAGATGCAGATGAGATTGTAAGCCCAGCGTAAATCCAGCTTGGTGAAGACAGTTGCAGTACCTAACCTCTGGAACAGCTCTGGAACCAGGGGTAACGGATACCGGTTTTTGATAGTGATCCGGTTGAGCTCACGATAGTCAATACAGGGCCGGAGGGAATGGTCCTTCTTCTCTACGAAGAAGATTCCGGCTCCGGCTGGTGACGTAGATGGCCGAATGAAGCCCTTCTTCAAATTTTCGTCCAGATAGGTCTTTAGGGTGGCTAATTCCACTTCGGACAAGGGAAAGCTTCGACCGAACGGAACCTCCGCTCCCGGTAGGAGGTCGATCGGGCAATCATAGGACCGATGTGGTGGGAGGACGTCAGCCCCCTTCTTACTGAAGACGTCTAGGTACTCATGGTAGGGTGCAGGGACTACCACACGGGATTCTGGATCGACATCTAGATCCAGGCTGAGCAAGGCTGAGGGGCCCTCCGGCTGCTGAGACAGGCAGTGCTGGGAGCAATAGGAGGAGGAGAATGCCACTTTGCCTGTTGTCCAGTCAATCTGGGGGTTGTGAGCCCGAAGCCAGGGGAGACCCAGAATAATCGGGTACAGTGGAGAGGCAATGACATCCAGTAACAGAAACTCAGCATTTCCCCCACCGGTAGTGGTGTATACTGGGATGTCTCCTGGGTGACCGTGCCTGACTTAATGTTTGACCCATCGGCTAGTCGGATGACCATGGGGTGTTTCTTAGGTCGGAGTGGGATCTGGTGATGTGCTGCAAAGGCCAGATCCACAAAGCAGCTACTTGCACCCGAGTCCAGGATAGCCTGCACTGAGAGGGTCCCTCCGGGGAGCTGGAAGGAGACTGGAAGCACCAGGTGGGCCTTGTCACTGGGCAGGTTCATTAGGCTCTCTGCGTGGTAGATGGTGCCTTCATCGGCCTTGATGGGGCAATTCCTTAACAGATGCCCGGAGCCCCCACAGTAGAAGCACAGATTCAGGGCTATGCGTCTCCCGCGTTCGTCAGGAGTACGAGGCGGGTATGGAAGCCCGGTTTGCATGGGTTCCGGTGAGCGGCAGCTGGGCTTAGGGCCGGGTGGACGGAGAGTCCTGATGATGTCCTGGTCGGACGGCCCGGTCCGGCGGATCTCTCGGCCGCGCGTTCCCACAAACGGCGATCAATCTGAATAGCCAGATTGACCAGGGCATTGAGGGTGTGCGGGACCCCGATGCGAGCCAGCTCATCCTTGAGCGACTCCGAGAGACCCAGCCGGAATTGATAACAGAGGGCCGCATCGTTCCAGGCAGTGTCCGCACTCCACCGCCGGAACTCAGATACATATTCCTCCGCAGGGCGTTGGCCCTGCTGCAGGGCATGGAGGGCTGTCTCCGCTGAGGAAATCAGATGGGGATCTTCATACTGCTGGGCCATTGCCTGGAAGAACCGGTCCACACTAGCGGTCTCTGGGGCTTTCTGCTCCAGGAGGCGGTGAGCCCAAGCTTGTGGGCCTTCCCGAAGGAGCGAGACCACAAACCCCACTTTAATGACTTCCTGTGAGAACGTCTGGGGTTGGAGAGCAAAGTACAGGTCACAAGAGGTGCGGAAGGCCCGGAATTTTCTGCGGTTTCCAGAAAAACGTTCAGGCATAGGCACCTTGGGCTCACTTGGCAAAGTGACCACTGTGCGAGTGTCCAGAGGGCCCGACCCGGTGGGTGCTGAGGTAATGAGTCCCCGAACTCTCTCTTCCAGACAGGTGTAGTCATCCTGGAGGGTCTGGACGGCTCGAGTGAGTCCAGCAAGGTGCACGCACAGCTCATCTATGGGAGAGGTCCCCTGCGCAGACTCAGGCATGGCTGTTCGTTGCTGTCACATACCTGGCAGATGAGTCTGACTTCTGCAGGGGTAACCTCTCTTGCGGCCCTGGTTCGAGAACCCCTAATAGAGCAAACAGGGAGTTCAGGACCGCAGGGGGGCACGAGGGTTGGACAGGAACACTTGGTGGTGCGTGTAGGTCCACTGGGACTCGTGCAAGACAGAAGAGTGGTCGTACAGTCCGGGTCGGCAACAGGCAGGCTAGGAAGGACAAAAGGAGCAGGCAGGCGGATGGTCGGGTACAGGCAGAGTTCGTTAACGGGCTGACAGCAGAAGTGCAGAAGGATCAGACAGTCGGATGGTCTTAGGCAAGCCAAGGGTCGGTTCAGGCGGAGTTCAGACAAGGTCGGGCAAGCCGGGTCACAGGAACAGGAGACAGAAACGGATAACAGGCACAAGTTGCTCAGGAAGGGTGGGTACACGCTATAGAACGAACAGCACTTGCTACAGGAAGCAGGAAGTTTAAATAGAGCTGCTTCTCCATGAGTTAGAGGAGATAACAACCAAGTGCTATTAACCCTCGGCGCAGTCTTCTAACACAACCAAAGGTTCTAGAGAAGATTTGGGGGAGAAATATGGACTTTATAGGCACACGTACAAGATATTAGTATATGAAATACATTTTTATTATAAAGACAACACATGCTTAAAAAGAACTGTACATAAAGTATTGCCTGTATATACTCAATGTAGCCACTATACAGAGTAATTCCCTATAATCCTAAAACTATAACATCCTGAGGGAGCCAGCATGGCTATAGACCAGACCAAGGATGCAGTGGACACTGTAGTAGTGGGGAATTTCCATACTGTTCAACGCTTTACATGTTGCGCGCCTCAACAGCCCTTCTTCAGGATCATCAGGTTACTACAATGCATGGAAAAATTCTCATATTAGAACCAACAAAACAAAGAATAAATTACATACAACAACAATTATACAATAAAGAAGCTTCTTCCTTGTAAATCAATATAGTACATGCTCATTCTGTGCGGCTAGGGTCATCCCAACCCCGTGCTCCATGGTGTGCAACCCCAAGAAGCTCCCATCTTTGGGGGCAGGTGTATAACGAAATGTATAGACTATATGGTCATGTTCTATTACTTGGTTTATGTAGTTTATTGACGTACTCATCCATGCTAAGTCCGCCTAGTATGTATCCATCCTATATGATATATATAAGAGACCCACCAGCAAACATTGTTACAGAGTAGTCCTGTACTAGGCTAGTAACAAATTACATGAGATACCCCAGCATGTCCTAAATTGTTCTCAACTGTAAGCTGTAAATCATCTATAAGGGGCATAAGAAACTCATCCAAAGTGGAAATTAGTTGTCTAATAACACATCATGTAAGAGATTAAATTAACCTGTATAAGTTGCAGGCAATAAACACGGGACTATTCACAGCAGTATATGCAGGTAACTTACTTAAGTGACAATATCAGGACTTATATGGTTAATCTTAAAACCAAGTATCCAAGAAGCCGGCAAGAAGCAGGGGGATGGTAAAAAGCCCCTCTTTCCTAGAGTGTCGACTATTTAAACCAGGGTTTCTCAACCAGGGTTCCGTGGAGCCCTAGGGTTTCTCCAGAGGTTGCTAGGGGTTCCTTGAGCAATGGTCAATTTCTACCTCTCAGATAAATTTCCCAATGATATCATTGATCTTTCTAGCTATCTGTAAGGGGGTAATTCTTCCCAATGACCACAAGTGTAAGGAGCATTCTTCCCATTGACCATCACACTAATGCATCATGAGTTGTGGATTTTTAATTTTTAGCAGGGGTTCCCCCGAGACCGGAGAATTATTTCAAGGGTTCCTCGGTGTTGAAAAGGCTGAGAAAGGCTGATTTAAACCATAGATCTGTAATGATAAGCACATTAAACGCATTTTATCAGCCTGTGTCACAATATTCAGACCTCTGCAGAATGCATGCGGTAAAAGCAGAAAACAAGAGACAGCCAAAAAGCGCAGGGGTCACCTACCCAGTGGAACTTTAAACTATTACTGTATATTACACAACCGCCATGATTATATATATATAAGAAAAAACCACTGCTGATGGATTCCTTACAGACACACCAATGGTATAAACCACATCTTAGTTGGGTAATTTCAATGGTGTCTGACAGGGCTAATAAACTCGCTTGTGCAACACCTGTGCAAGAGGCAAACGACAGGAAAAAAACCATCAGGCCAACAGACAGGGGACTAGTAGTAATATACAACATGCACTGAGCAATATGTCTACTTACCCTAGGAGCTAGACAACTCCAAACACACTCCCCTTGTCCCGGGACCGACCACCAGTAGTGGTGGTAGTGAGGGCTTGGGAAACCAGCCCTCAAATACACCTTACCCACTCCAGCGTCCAATCAGCAGTGATGCTGATGACGCCCATGGAGCTGACCAATTGACTGCAGAGCCCTCCTAAACCGTCCACATATGCGCAATGCAACAGCCTGTGTCTGAACAGCCCTTCGCATTATGGGGGGGAAGGCGATGGTCAGCAGTAGTGAGATCTCGAGGCGCTGAAAATATGTCCCGCCCAGGTACAGGAGGGACATAGGTGTACTCTGTAACAATGTTTGCTGGTGAGTCTCTTATATATATCATATACGATGGATACATACTAGGCGGACTTAGCATGGGTGAGTACGTCCATATAATACATATATCAAGTAATAGAACATGACCATATAGTCTATACATTTCGATATCCACCTGACCCCACAGATGGGAGCTTCTTGGGGTTGAACACCATGGAGCACGGGGTTGGGATGGCCCTAGCCACACAGCATAAGCATGTACTATATTGATTTACAAGGAAAAAAACTTCTTTATTGTGTAATTGTTTTTGTATGTAATGTATTTTTTGTACTAATACTGAACAAGAGATAGGTATAAATCAGTACATGGCAAAAATGAAACACCTACTTAAGAAAAAAGCCAATCTATATTGGCATGTTGACGTCCTACAGAAGTATGTAAAAGAAAACATCCCCCCTTTATTATTTCCCTCCTTTCACAATATTACACCCGAATTTAAAACGTTATGGGAAAACATTTTGAAACAATGTAGTATGGAACTTATGAAGGCTTTGATCAACCAATACCAAGCTGAACTTGGTGATCTGGACCGGGAAATCCTCCTGCTGCAGACCATTAATGAAGCTATAAAAAAAAACATGCAAACTACACTAAACGTTGGCAAGAAGTGAAAGAATATGTAGCCAGAATTACTAGAGACATTATCTTTAAAAAGCAAAACAAGAAAACTAAGGATAGAACGGCGTGCCAGGAGGGTTTTGCCTATCATTGGCAGGCCCCTAATATAGGCCGAGGTACTAGAAATCCTAGGGCCCAATATAATCGCATGAAAGGCAATGCCACAACAGAAGACAATACAGAGTCTGACTCTTCTACTTCCTATTCACAGATTCCATACAAAAAGGGAAACATGACGCACCCCAACATCAAACACGGGGCATGTAAGCGGAACTACGGTGGTGGGTCTTTTGCACCCTATTCAAAAAAGCATCCTAACAATCACAATTTTGCACTCATGCACCTTGATCAATCCATGGCAGGTATTTCTGGTAATGGCGGAGGGAATAGTTCACAAGCCAAATATTTAGGTACCACAGCAGTACAGGCTTTACAAATCCTTGGCACACAGACACAAGGCTCTAACCCACCTTCTACAATTCCTTCTCAAACTGCAACACCTAACGGCTCACCTATTGTTTAATCAACACTGGCACCAGCCAACTCACACAATCTCAAACTATGCAAACTAACTTGTTACCCACTATACAACCTCACATGTTTACCAAACAGAGCCTCACATTCTTCAATCCACCCCAGCACAAGGAAAATTTCAGACACCAACACTCAACCCACCATTGACCTAGAATTAGAAGTCCTGAATTTGACACCATACACCTTCTCAAACCAAGAACTGCAGGTTCTTAAGTTTGGTCTCAGTTTTTGCCCACGAACAGATATGAAGTCATAAAAGATTTATATTTACACGTAATCTTACATATATATTTTTTTGATCAAGATCATATGAGAGCCAAACATGAAAAAGAGCTCCCAGAAAGCAACTGGCATTTCACCATGGAGGACTTTCGGGCCTCCCTGATTTGATGCTGCTGCTCGAAGAGAGCTCGTCCATAGAACATGAAGAATTAACAACCACTATGGGGCCACCTGTTCAGTCTAATCCCGTTGACAAATTTAAGCCAAAGTCCCAAAGATTTCCTGATTTCACTACTAACCCGCAAATATTGGCCTTTCTGCTGAGCACAGTTAGTGAAATTAAACGCAAGGACATCTCTACCGGTAGGAGAAACCTTACACGCCCACAACAACAATCTATCAACAAATGTAAAAAACATCCAGATATAGAAATAAAAGCTTCAGACAAAGGCGGAAACATAGTGCTGATTATCAAAGCTAAATATGAAAAGATGTGTATGGATGTCCTTTTCGGATAAGCGTTGTTATCGCCAGATATCCGCTTCACTCACTACTGCCTATAAGACAGAATATCTGGCACTTATCAATGATGCCTACCATTGAGGCTTTATTGGTAAAGAGTTATATGACTATTTCAATGTTCGATTCCCACAGGGGGCTACACTCTATGCTCTTCCTAAAGTCCATAAGAGTGTTAGTTCCCCCCCCGGGAGACCAATATCAGGTATTGGCTCCCTAACTAAACATGCCAGCAGATTTATAAATTCCATATTGATGCCACATGTTTTGTCTCTCTCTTCCTACACCAGGGATACGTTAGACCAGCTTAAACACATTGAAGGTTTGGTCGTTCCTCCTGATGCCCTGCTCATGACACTGGATGTGGAAGCCCTTTACTCCAGCATCCCTCACGAGCAGGGCATTGAGACGGTTCGGAACTTCCTAAGAGAGCAGGACAATCATAATTGGGACTTCTGCGACTTTATTGTGAAACTTCTCAGATTCACACTAACTAGGAACTGGTTCAGTTTCAATGGCTCCCACTACCTCCAGGTGCAGGGCGTAGGCATGGGCACCTGCTGTGCCCTGGCTTGCGCCAATCTCTACCTGGGGGGTGGGAGTGACATCTCTTTGGAGATGAGACCCTTGCAGCATGTAGAGCGTTGAACAGCACGGAAATTCCCCACTACTACAGTGTCCACTGCATCCCGGGTCTGGTCTATAGCCATGCTGGCTCCCTCAGGATGTTACAGTTTTAGGATTATAGGGAATTATTCTGTATAGTGGCTATATTGATTATATACAGGCAATACTTTATGTATGGTTTTTTTTTATATTTCAAAGGTGTTTATTGAAGATTTTTCATGGATACAAAACAGAGACTGTCAAATGCCACATATAAAAAAGGTTTGGCAGGTGTAAAAGCAGTGAAAAAACAGACTATGAGCGGATGTCAAGAGTTTGATACAATCAGCATACATTATACATATTTTGGTCCTAGTAAACCCAGAGACAGAGGGTCTGACCAAGTCAGGGTAGCCAGAACTCTTTGCCGACCCTGGTCCGGTCTCCCCAGGCATAAGGATTTAGCCATTCTTGGAAGATGGTAGAGGGGGCCACCTGTCCCCCAGCAACTTGCTGTGCTGGGATCGTAAAGCAGCATGTATGGTTCTTTTTTAGCATGTGTTGTCTTTATAATAAAAATGTGTTTTTATACTAATATCTTGTACATGTGCCTATAAAGTCCATATTTCTCCCCCAAATCTTCTCTATTATCATTTTGTGATGTGGCATGCTTTAACTTTCAAAACTGTGAGGTTTCCACAGCGCCACTCTATGTTGACACGATGGGCGGGTTATATTTCCCAATATCTGGGCCCTCTTCACATTTCTCTTTTTGCAACCAAAAGGTTCAGCTCTTAAAGAGGCAGAGGTGCTTCAATGGATCCAGAAGCTGAGGTCCTCCAGTTCATTCAGTGAGGAAGAGGCAGGGATCATTGATGTGGGGTCACCTTGATTCGAGTACCGATTTGGGTCCCTGGAAGAAGGAATGGGTGAATAGGGATCAGAGGGAGAGTCTGAGTGATATTGGGGGGCTGAGGGAAGAAGAAGCTCCCCAAGTCCCAGTTCACTCAGTAAATAGACAGAGGTGGCAGTCATTTGCATGAGGTGTGTGAGGAATCTGGGGTTCTGCAAGGCCTACGCCACAAGGGTCCCAGACCTATCCCCACCCCGCACCTATGCTCGGGCTCGAGCACAGAATGACTCAAATGAGAAGCTGATCACCAATGTGGAGACCTTGTATGCCCCCCGGGAGAGGAGACAGGCAGAAACTCCCCAGGTTTGGCTGTTTTCAGCAGCTCATCCAGAGGAAGGTGGCCATGGAGTATGGATACGATTATCCACATGCCCCAAGGAAGATCATGGAGGAAATTGAGAGCAAGAGGGACGCCTCTGGTCCTCATGGATAGGCTCGTGGGGTACCCCTGGGGACGCCCCGTTCCAGGCTGACCAGGGGGTTGATCTGTTGGACCGAATGAGGGTTTCTTCCAGGGCGCCCCCGGTTTGGGATAGTACACTCTCCTGCCTCTCTCCCCCGTCCCTTCTTCCCCCCTCCCCTTTCTGCCTCTTCCCTGCTGCCCATTCTTCTCTTCCCCCCCTCTTGTAACTCACCTCTGGCCCTTCCTTGTCCTGTTCCCCCTCCCTCCCCTTTCCCCCTCTTCTCTCCCTTCTCTCTTTTCTCTTCTTCCTTCTTTCCCCCTTTTTTCCCCCTCTCTGGCCCCAACCCCTTTAGGTTGCAGCTGGCTTCCTATTTGATGGGTTATCTATACTCTCCATGAATTTGGGGTTCAGCTGATACTGTCAAGTTTCCTTCTTTGAACTTGTGTGCCCAGGTACTGGGTAACCTATTTGTACGGATTGCGGTTGGCTAGGATATACACACCATGTGATATTTGCCTGTACATCCATGTACCTCCTGCTTCACTCTGTAAATGCTTTGTTGTTGCTGACATGTGAACGATAACTTTTTTCATACTAAAATTTGGATTTTGTGAAAAAAAAAGAGGGACGCCTGGTGTGATGAAGGCATCTGGGATTTCCTATAAGCCACATCGGAACTCATCCAGATCACCGCTATGGGACACCTTCCTCTCTATTAAAGCACAACTAAAGGCAACATACATATTTCAGTAAATCCTCATATAAATACCTGAAAGTTACACATTGTAATAAACATAATGACTAATTATTTTCCTACCATATAGCCGCAATTGTGGTCTGTAATCCCCTTTTCATTCCTTCTTTGTTGTATACTGTTAGTAATGATGGGAGGAGTTGAGCAGAGCTCAGATGTCATTTCCTTTCAGTGTACTAACTTGTCTATCTCCCAGTCCTCCTGCCTTCTATCATACTCAGTCTATTTTACATAACACACACCCATCTGCTAATCAATAGCTGGGTGTGTGCTATGTAAAACAGGCACAAGTCAGTACAGGTTAGTTTGCACACAGATCTGTCTATTAACCTGTGTGCTTCTCCCTGCCTGCTCTCCTCTGGTAATTTTGTAAACCGACAGAACAAAATCCAACCTAGGAGCTGGCTGTATAGATAGAGCAGTGGGCGGGCAAAGGTGGGACATACGTGGCTGTGGGCGGGGCTTCACAGGCTGATCATGGGCAGAGCCTAATCAGGTCTTCTGTGTAGAATGAATGCCTGAGATTTCCATGTACTACAAGAGCACCTCCCCCAGTGATGTCAGGACGTTTCTGCAGAGAGATAGACACAAAATGAGACAAATGCAAACCTGAGGCAATTCAAAAACCAGGAAATAAATTTGTCCCCTCATTAAAGGAAGTGAACATGATAGCAGGGGACAAGGTAGATATCTCAACATCCTTACTGCTTTTTGCAAAACAATCAGTGACATGTTTAACAGACTGTATAGGTGCATAACATATTGATTTTATCATTTTGACCATAGTTCTTCTTTAAGGAAAACTGGAATCTGTCGCATTGATCAGGTGGAAGTCAACCGCCCAGATAGAAAAGGCCAAGCCTGGTCCACCAGCATCATAAATACAGAAGGCAAGATTTTGCAAATCCTTCATCCGGGCCATTACTATTGAGGTATGCCACGCCTTGGTCAGGTTCAAGGACTGTCGTTGCCAAGGGGCTCTTGAGGCCGAAGAGTTGCCCCAGTCGGCTATTGTTCATGGGGTTAAAGGCCCTTTTCCCAAATCCATTTCCCTTCTATCCTTGCAAACGAAGGAGGGGACCACAAAGACACTGTGTGAAGATACTTTGTGAAGATCTTTGGGCCATGGGCCATTATGGTTGCTCAAGTAATGTTTAGATAAAGCACACTTTGCGAAGATACTTCATTCAGCAAGGATGCTTTGTGAAGATTCTTTTTGGGCCAGTGGGCCAGAGAAAAGTGAAGGGAAAATTTGTGAGAGTTGCAACCTTGTGAAAAAAAGGGTAGTAGCTCATTGTCTCTTCAGAGGAGGGGGGTGCCGGAGAGAAAGGGCTTCCTTGAAGAGCTTCTACAAACACCCACAAGTAGGCCAGCTATTGTTAAGGCTCCGGTAATAACTAAAGGCCATCAGGAGGAGATGTGTTGCCTAGATGCTGCAGAGGGAAGGACACTGCGAGCATCAGTCGAATGGACTCTTCACCTCTTCATCCTAACTTGTGGATCTGACTAAGATAGGCAAGAGTCAGTACCCTGGTAATTGAGAGGGACTATGCCTATTGCTAGTCAGATGGTTCCTGAATGGAACAAGTGCAAAATGTGTTTAGTTAGTCAGACAAGGATGTTGTTCTGTTTGTCTAATACAGGAACACTACAGGACGACGAGTCAAGAGTTGCCCTTAGGGGGCTGGATACATCTGCTATCTCTATGTGAAGATTAGTGATAAGGATTGGCAAATTGAGGTCACCTCCGAGGAGAGAACAGTCTCACCGTGAGTATATAGGGTGTATGGTACTCTATGCTTGTGTATTTCTTTTCTTTGCAGGCCTGCAATTCACTAACCCCTGTGTGGTTAACCTTGGTAACCAAAGCATCTGAGATTAACACCACATCCCTTCTGTTTAACCTCAATAGAAACTTTCCACAATGGATTACTCAAATCAATATTGTCAGTGTCATCAGGACCTCTTGTCCACTTGCTTGCTAGGACAATTTCTGTGGAGGGACCACCTACAAGCAAGCAGTCACTCCCTATGGGATCTTCCCACAGTTTCACATTGCCCCATTGTCCAACACTCCAATAGCGACTGTCCTACCAATGAACATTTTTCGCCACATTTTTGCACACCAATCTCTTTAACCATTTCTATGTTCATTGGTACCTCAAAAAATACTTCTGAGCTGTCTGACAATGCTCTAGTGTGTCTCTCATACACTACATAAGCAGGAAGCAGCCCAGCACACTGTGAGACAACATTCAATATGGGTTTACACACGTCCTCATTACAGTTACCAACGCTGTTATTTCCTGAAAGTGTCTCCAGGTACCATAAACTGCACCTCTTTGCGAGTGATGGACATAATTCCCACTTATGGCACTCCTGTTCCGGGGCCTTCCTTCATATGAGGTCTAGCGGGTGAGACAGTACACGCGCCATGTGCCAACGACTGCTCAGCTGCACCTCGCCCTGCACTGTTGGAAGGTGGCCATGGCGTTGCACAGCCCAAACGGCATGACCAGGTATTCAAAGTGGCCAAATCGCGTTCTGAAGGCCGTCTTCTACTCATCCCCATCTCTGATACGGATGAGGTTGTAGGCCCCTCTCAAGTCCAACTTGGAGAAGATCGTGGCAGAACCGAGTCTTTGGAATAACCCCGGGACTAGTGGCAAGGGATAGCGGTTCTTAACCGTGATCTTATTGAGGTCCCAGTAATCGATACAGGGTCTTAAAGTCTTATCCTTCTTTTCAACAAAGAAGATCCTGGCCCCAGCAGGAGAAGTAGAGGGTCAGATGAACCCTTTCTTCAGGTTGTCATCTAGGTATGCTTTGAGGGCTGAGAGATCCAATTCAGAAAGAGGGTAAATTCGGCTGAATGGCACCTCTGCCCCTGGTAGCAACTCGATAGGGCAATCATACGGTTGGTGTGGTGGCAAGGTATCCGCTCCCTTCCTGCTAAAGACATCCAGGAATTCATGGTATTCCGTGGGGACTGCCTGACGGGTCTCCGTGTCAGGATCAGGATCCGAGCAAGGCATCATGAGGGCAAGATCCAGAGGCTGTGGGAAGCAGTGGTGACGGTAGTAAGAAGATGTGAATTGCACATAACCAGTTACCCAGTTGATTTGTGGGCATTGTGCCCGGAGCCAAGGGAGACCCAGGATGACAGGAAAAAGAGGGGACGCAATGGCGTCCAGCACAAGTAGTTCCGAGTGACCATCTGATGTGCGGGCAGGAATAGGGACCGTCTCCTGGGTCACGGTGCCCAATTTAATGGTAGACCCGCCGGCCATGTGGATGGTCATCTGATGGGCTTTGGGTCTCAGGGGAACCTGGTGCTGGGCTGCGGAGTTCAGGTCCACGAAGCAACTGCAGGCCCCAGAGTCTATAATCACCCAGACTGGTATGTGTCCACTGGGCAGCTGCAGAGAGACAGAAAGTCTCAGGTGGGTCTTCTGACTGGGCAGAGACAGGATCTCTCCCTTAATGGGGTAGGGACCCCAAACCCGCTTGGCTGGGCAGGAACGTACCATGTGTCCAGGAGCCCCACAGTAAAGGCACAGTTTGTGGTTTCTGCGCCTTAGTCTCTCCTCTGGGGTGAGGACCGAGCGTGGGGAGGTGATCAGTCATTCAGAGCGACGTTCCCATAAACGACGGTTGATCTGGATGGCCAGATCAATCAGAGCATCCAAAGTCGGGGGAACATCGACACGAGCTAACTCTTCTTTGAGTGGCTCGGAAAAGCCCAACCGGAACTGGAAGCAAAGGGCAGCGGGGTTCCAGGCAGTGTCAGCGCTCCAGCACCGGAATTCGGACACATAATCCTCTGCCGTGTGGCGGCCCTGCTGTAGCGCATGGAGCGCGGTTTCTGCCGTGACGGTTTGGTGCGGGTACTCATATAGATGCACCATGGCCCGGAAAAAACGTGCGAGTGGTGGTGTCAGGGCTCTTCTGTTCAAGAAGCCAATGAGCCCAGGTTTGGGGCTCCTCCCGGAGAAGTGAGATGACCAGTCCCACTTTGGTGGCTTCTTGGGAGAAGGTGCGGCGTTGCAAGGAGAAGTAAAGTTCACATGCGATGCCGAACACCCAGAATTTCTTACGGTCCCCAGCGAACCGTTCAGGTAGCGGTACCTCGGGCTTATGCAACCTCCCTTACGACCCTGACTCGGGAACCCCTGGTAGAGTAGACAGGTGGCTCGGGAGTGCAGGATGGCACGAGGGTCGAACTGGGTCACTGGTGTAGGTAGGAAGTCCATTGGTGCACTCGTGCACTAGTAGCATGGTCGTACAGGCTGGGTCGTGAACCAGGCTGGTGGTGCAGTACAAGAGGAGCAGGCAGGTGGGTAGTCGGGTCCAAGCAGGGTCGTCAACAGGCGGGCAGCAAAGTTATCAGAGGATCAGGCAGGAGAATGGTCGTAGGCAAGCCGGGGGTCGGTGCAGGTGGAAATCAACAAGGTCAGACAGGCCGGGTCACAGGAACAGGTAATCAGGTACAGGTAGCTCAGGAAACACACACTAAACGCTGTAGATCAGACAGCACTTTCTGCAGGGCTTGCACAGTTGAAATAGAGCCGTTTCACACTGTTTCCGGCACGTGCGAGCGCACGTGCACGTGTGTGATAGCGCTGGAAAGAGCAGAAAATGCCGGATCTTCTCCTAACAGGATGTGAAAAGCGAATGTAAAAACAATTATGAAAACAAGTGTGTTGATGAGGCTGACAGTGTCCGGCGTACCGGAAGTGAGGTAATTGGGGTCTGTGGGGACAAATAGGTAGAAAAGGTAAATATGCAATTGTGAATGCAGCCCTCTAGTGGTTGGTAGGAGGAATATAAACATATAAACATAACATATGAACAAACAAACATATGAACATATAAAACAAAAAAAATAAATAAAAATAAGGATAAGAATTGCCATATGAAAGTTATCTGGATGGTACCATATGCCTAGTGATAGCATATCTGTTGTGTAGGAATGGGTATAAATAGCAGAGTGGATGGCTGTGGATTGTTTTTTGTGGACTAGTAGTTTGTGAGAAAACTGTTTAAATCAATATCTATGTTTAACCCTTCCGGCTATAGTGAGTTAAGAAGGAATATTCATTTTGTTTCGTTTTGTGATATCTTCTTTTACTTGTTGTCTCCTCTCCAATGTCCCTTCACTTTGTCTATCCCAAAAAAAGTCATTTTTGATGGATCTTTGTTGTGGTAGTCCCTAAAATCTCGTGACACACTGTGTCTGTTGAAAAAACTGCAAAAAAGAAAGAAAAATTCACATCTACAGTAAAAGGCAAAGAATATGAAACCAGGGAACTCATAACCTGCACCAGCACTCATGTCACCTATATCATAGAATGCCCTTGCCAGCTCCAATACGTAGAAAGGGCCACAAGACCCCTATATATCAGGATTCGTGAACATATAAACAATATTAAAAAGGGATTCAACAGACACAGAAGGGGTCATTTACTATATCGCGATTATGCCTTCGCACAAATTTTAACGCGCAGAATCGCAAATTCGCACTAATTAGCGCGAAAATGGAATTCACTAAAGCCCTGAGGGAGAAAATAGTCCCAGAATCAAATTCACTATAGCGCCCAAACAACAGTGACTGACTAAAAACTAGTGGTAGAAGCAAGGGAATTGCACATGGAAATAATGTTTATAGCATGACATGATCACCTAAATTGTTTTTAAAAATGTAGTATCTTGTTTAATGATGATCTGCTTTTAAATTGTTTAAAAAAGTGATATATAACCTGAAATATCATTGAAAATCTGAAAAGAGCCAAATTCCCCCTTTTTTCCTTACTATTCATCAGCACAACTGAGCATGCTCAGACAAGAAATTTCCCTCATTTTAACTCCCATGCTTTTTTTAGAGGGCGGTATAGTAAATTCGCAAATTCGCACTTGTCTATAATGCCTTTTTGAGAAGGCAAATTTGCGTTGGCTAATGTGCCTTCTTAAGAAGTCCAATGAAAGTTTCAGCCATTGATTCTAATGTTGCAATTGTAACTTCCCTAAAGAAATCCTTTTCATGGTGAGATGAAATGTATCTTTCTCTCAAACAAATTGTCCCTGCAACAATGTTGCTATTTCATCATCTAATTTGTTTTTAAAAATGTTACAATGTTCAATCTTCTCATGTTTTCCTCTGTCTTTTGCTTGTTGCTGTCCATCTCATAAAAATATTTTCCCAAACTCACACAGGTATCTTCACAAAGCACAAACAACAAATAATAAATAATAATAATAAATAATAATTTAAAAAAAAGCTGTTGCAATAATATTACTGTTCTACACTCCAACACTTCACTGCAGACTGGTGGCTAACAGCTTAATACTTCTACCTAGGGACATAGAGGTTCTGGGTTTGTGTCCTGAGAATATCACTTCATATAGAGAGGTTTTCTATTCTCATAACGCATGTCCTTATCAAAATTATATCTAAATGTAGTATTTATGTGTAGGAGGGTTCCACCACCATTGCTAATTGTGTCACATGTTTTCTATAGGCAAGGACTATAGTCAGCCTTAACATTTCTCATCCAGCAATAATTGCAGCTTCTTACCAAGGCAAATTCCCCAAAATGAGAGATGTTCTATAGCAGAATGCTCACAGTACTGAGCCATAACAAACCTTCAAAACAGATGGCATATGCCAGAAACAGGTTGCTCAATGGTTATCCAGCCTTCCACAGTACATCTGCATTGGTTCATTTATTGCACCCCTGAGACTTAGGACTGTTTGACATCACAGAAATGGATGCTCCATGAATGTGGTGAATGGCTTAGCACTTTTGCTGAGCCAAACCTGGGGTTCATAGGTTCAAATCCCAAACATGCTACGTCTTGTAGAAAGGCTGTCAGCTCTTCCTGTGTTGTTAAACATAACTCATGTCCTTCCCCAAGTTTTATATAAATGTAGAATTTATGTGGATGAGGGTTCCACCACCATTGTAAATCTTGCCAAAAGTCAAATTTGATTTAGCCAAGCCTTTGCAGCTATAGCAGTGCAGGGACCTTTTTTTCCCACACCAGAATCAGATTGCATGGGTGTTCTCACTCATGCTATCTGATTCCTATCAAAATCCACAGTTAGCACTGCGATCTATGAACCAATCTGAGGGTGTCATTAATATTGTACTGACACCCGCAGCGGTTCACAGAAGGCAGTGTGAACTGCCTGTGGGAGAGGTGCAATTCAGGAACCGTTGCTGAAATCGTGCTGGGAACCTGGGCTAAGGCCGCTTTCACACTTGTGCAACCTGAAAGCATGATTGTACTGCGATTTGCCACAATTTTTTGATGTGATTTTGATGTGACTTGAAGCAATAGCTGTGTAATTCTGAGGTCTATCGACCTCAAGTTGATTAAAAGTCAGACTACTTTGAAGTCGCACAGATATGAATGGTGCTCATTGGAAATTATCTTCAGGCCCCTTTCACACTTGTGTGACTTTTTCTGTGACTTGGGACTGGAAAGTCACATGACAAGCTGTTCCCCATGATTTTCAATGAGTACCATTCATATCTGTGCGACTTCAAGTTGCAGTGACTTCAAAGTAGTCCCTGCACTACTTTGGTCCGACTTTGATGTGACTTGAGGCCCATAGACCTCAGGATTACACAGCTATTGCTTCAAGTCACATCAAAATCACTGCAAAACATTGCAGCAAAACGCTGTTAAAACGCACAAATTTCAAGTCGCACAAGTGTGAAAGAACAACCCCTGAAAAACAACCGTACACCATAATCCCCCCACCTGATTTGGACCAGTGGACAAAGCAAGGTCCATAAAGACATGGACGAGGGAGGTTGGTATGGAGGAACTTGACTGGCCTGCACAGAGTCCTCACCTCAACCTGATAGAATGCCTTTTGGCTGAATTAGGGCAGAGACTGTGAGCCAGGCCTTCTCATCCAACTTCAGTGCCTGACCTCATAGATGCACTTCTGGAAGAATGAACAAACATTCCCATAGACACTCCTAAACCTTATGGACAGCCTTCCCAGAAGAGTTAAAGCTGTTATAGCTGCAAATGGTGGCCCAACTCTATACTGAACCCTGGGCTGCCATTATAGTTCATGTGTGTGTAAAGGCACTTTTCCCAATACTTAGGACAATCTATTGTATATTACCTGTGATAGTGAGCATGGCTATGGACTTAGGGCTGGTTCACACCACAGCGATGGACAACACGTTTGCTCACTGCTCAATAGCTAAGTGGCTAGCAAAATCCACCTGGCACCCAAAAGGTTGCTGGTTCACGTCCTGGATATGTTAATACTTGTGTTGCAGTTTATAATAAACCCCTGGTTGGGTTTCTCACCACAATCCAAAGACAGCCTGGCATTTTATTTATCTCTTTTCCAAATAGTCTGTAATGTAAGCAAGTTATTTTGGGACTTTAAATTGGAAGCTCATTGCAGCCAGGGACTTGGGCATTTAAAATTGTAGGGTTTACACTGCACAGGTACATCTGGTTAGAAAACTGTTGCTTGGATCAAGGTTTCTCAACTCCAGTCCTCAAGGCATCCCAACAGATCATGCTTTCAGGATTTCCCTCAGATGAAACAGCTGTGGTAATTACTAAGGCAGTGAAACTGATCAAATCACTTGTGCCAAATAATAGAGAGCCTGAAAACATGACCTGTTGGGGGTACTTGAGGACAGGGTTGAGTACCACTGACTTAGAATTTTGTCCTGGACTTATACTGATCTGATGAACATAGCCAAGGGTTAACACAGCAAATAGTATTGGTATGGCAGCCTCTCAGGTGAAATAAATTAGAAAAGACAGATTGAAAGATACTGGTGGGCGTGTACTTCTATTGGGCGTGTGTCAGTGGTAGCTTATATAAGGGACTTCAGTAGGGGGTGCTGGTTTGGCCTGGTGAGAGGTCATGTTTGGTGCTGTGGTTTTTGTGAAAGAAGCAATTATATTTTGCTAATGAGAAATGTTTTACTAGAGCTGTTTGTTTGCTGAAATGATTGTGCATTTTGACCAACAAAAGTAGCTTGATTTTACCATGCTGTCCGATTGGGGTGTGTATTGTTTGTCTTATACTCGCCAATGTTCTTGGTTTAATATGTGCCTTTTTTAATATTCTGTTGTAATGCTTTGTTAGAATGATTGTTAATTATCTTTCTGTAATTTTGCAGCTAATAATGTCATGTGGGTGTTTAGTCATTTTATGAAATGTGTGGGCGGTTATGGACGGTGAAACAAAAACTGTCCACTGTAAGGTTTAGTCCAATTTTTGGTTGTAAGCTCCTATGTGCAGGGCCCTTCAAACCCAATTGCTAACTGTTTTGCTAGATGCGTATATACTGCAAATACTTTAATGCCAGTAAATATGTACATACTTTCTGTTTCTGTTGGCAAAATAAAATGAAATTGATTTTGCTTGTTCTCTTTTGTAACTTTATTTTAAATTAGTTTTGGGGGTTGGTGGTTTTGGGGAAGTGAATTACCTCAGGGCCAGTTCACACTGCTGTGGTGTCGAATGTGATGCGCACTGTAGTGCAAATCGCATGCGATCTGTGCTATGCAAATTTAGCCATAGATAGTATGGCTTAATTCGCATCACAGCCTGACCAAACTCGCACAGGACCCTTTTTTTTTGTTACGCAGCAGAATCAGATCACATGGGTGTTCACATCCATGCAATCTGATTCCTGTCCGAATTTGCAGTGCAATCTGCAAACTAATTTGGGGGTCTCAGCTTTCTATTGACACACCTAGCAGTTTGTATATGGCAGTGGGAACTATTGAAGTCGTGTGCAATGCAGGAACCTGCAGTGGATTCGCAGGGTTCCCGTATCGCACTAGTGTGAACCAGCACTGAGAAGTCATCTTCTCATTTATATTTGCATAGTCCTTACAGATATACATCAGCAGGAAGTGTAATGTGGCTGGAAACAGGAAGTGCAGTGTGCACATGGGCTGCAAGCAATTTTGTGGTGACGCCAAATCAATGAACCCCACCCACACCACATATAGCCCCCACATCCTCCCCTACATTGATCAAAAATGTCATTTCAATTTGCTTGCAGCTATAATGTATTGTTCCCCCCCCCCCCCCCCAAATCCAAACCAAGCCCTTTGGCTCAGGGAT
>BLSH010218998.1:66603-92206 GCA_018402905.1 Glandirana rugosa
GGCTTGTGGGGTTTCAAGCCATGCCTGGACTTGAAATGTCAGGCCCAAGCGAGTTGTGATGAGTACCCCGTTCACTCGTCCAAACCAAACATCGTTATATCGTAGGTTCTAAGCGGACCGTTATGGATATTCAGAGAGGGTCTGTGGTGGGTACACACTCCTTACACCTCCTAATTTCTGGGTACATGTAGGAGACAGAACCTCTTTCAGAACGTTAACACTAAGCGACAGTGCTTACAATTCAAGAAACGTCCGCGGGTGTTTCAAACAGGGAGACAGTCTTACCTCGTCAAAACGACCCGGTGCTTAACTCTTCTTAGAGGCGTTCCGTAATTATTTCGAACTAGTTCAGGTCCGTACCGAACTTTGGGGTGTTCGGGTCCGGGGTTCTGGTAATTTTAATAAAAGTTCTGAAAATTGCTGTAAAAAAGTCCAAACACCCCATAATGTACTAAATTCGGGGATCGTGTGAACAATGGAAGTTCAGCTCGAACATATGCTTGGGCCAAACCGTTCGCCCAACCCTAGTTTCTATATACCCACTGATTGATTGATTCTTTTTTTTCATTTAACCCACAGGCTGCATGAAAAAAAGAACATTACAACATATGCCCAACAAGGACCAGCGACATACTGGTATGTTACTGGACTTTGAGTAGTTATACCGTAATGATGCCTGCAGGTATAGGTATCATCTTGGTATCGTTATTTTCAGATGGCAGTCAGCTTTCATGTAAAAGCAATCCTAGCGGCTGATTAGCTGCTAGACTTCTTTTAGAAGCAGTGGGAGGGAACATCCCCCCCCCTCCCGCTGTCTTCCATTGTATTCTCGGGCTCTCCTGTCTGACTGGGGAACACAAGAATGAAGCCGGTGGTTTTGCCAGCTGACCAAAGAGCTGATTGAAGACTAGAATGGGTCCAATCATCTCTATGGACTAAGAAACCGGAGGCTATGAGCATTTAATGACTTCGATATCGCCGGATATAAAGAGCGCCATTGGGAAATTGGGAAAGCATCTTATCACACCGATCTTGGTGTGGTCAGATGCTTCAAGGGCTGAGGAGAGATCTGGAGTCTAATAGACCCCAAATTTAAAAAAGAAAATATCCGCCACTAACTATTTTTATCATAGGGAATATTTAAATTCCCTGTGATAACGATAAAAAAAATTAAAGGGACATTGTAAAAATAAAATAAAAAGCGAAATGAATAATTAAAAAAAACAAATGCATCCCTGTTCCCCGTGCACACACGCAAAGGTGAACGCAAGCGTTGGTCTCATGTCGTGTGTAAACAGCAATTGCACCATGTATGTGATCAGATCAAGGGCAGTAATTCTAGCAGTAGACCTCCTCTGTAAACCTAAAGTGATAACCTGTAAAGGCTTTTAAAGGCTTTTAAAAATGTATATAGTTTGTCGCCGCTGTGCGGGTGTGCGTAATTTTTAAAGCATGTCATGTTTGATGTCTATGTACTGGGCATGAGATCATCTTTTATATTTCACCAAACATTTGGGCAATATAGTGTGTTTTTGTACATTAAAATCTAAAAAAGTGTTTTTTCCCCAAAAATTGCGTTTGAAAGATCGCTGCGCAAATACTTTGTGAAAAAAAAAATTGCAACACCCACCATTTTAATCTGTAGGGCCTCTGCTTTAAAGCATATATAATGGAGGTTCAAAGTAATTTTCTAGCAAAAAAAAAAGTATTTTTCAAGTAAACAAAAAGTGTCAGAAAAGACTGGGTGGTTCAAGTGGTTAGAAGAGTGGGTGATGTTGGGCAAAAAATGCCAGGGCAGTTCAAACTCCCCCAAAATTACCCCATTTTGGAAAGTAGAAACCCCAAGCTATTTGCTGAGAGGCATGTTGAGTCCATGGAATATTTTATTTTTTGGCACTAGTGATTGAAAAATTACAAAAACAAAAAAAAAATTACACAAGTTGTCACTGAAATGATATATTGCTCACACATGCCATGGGTATATGTGGAATTACACCCCAAGATACATTCTGCTACTTCTCCTGAGTATGAGGATACCCCATTTGTTGGACTTTTTGGCAGTCTAACTGCGTACAGGACCCCGAAAACCAATCACTGCCTTCAGGATTTCTAAGGGCGAAAATTGCTGATTTCGCTACTCACTATCTATCACAGTTTCGGAGGCCATGAAATGCCCAGATAGCAACCCCCCCCCCCCCAATTACACCATGTTGGAAAGTAGACACCCCAAGCTATTTCCTGAGAAGCATGTTGAGTCCATGGAATATTTTATATTTTGTCACAAGTTTTGGGGAAATTTACTTTTTTTTTTTTACACAAAGTTGTCACTAAATGATATATTGCTCACACATGCTATGGGTATGTGAAATTAAACCCCAAAATACATTCTGCAGCTTCTTCTGAGTACAGGGATACCACATGTGTTAGACTTTTTGGGAGCCTAGGCGCATACAGAACCCCAAAAACCAATCACCGTCTTCAGGCTTTCTAAGGGCGTAAACTGGTGATTTTACTCCTCACTACCTATCACCCTGAAATGAGGCCCTGAAATGTCAAGGTAGCACAAAAGCCCCCCAAATGATCCCATTTTGGAAAGTAGACACCCCAAGGTATTTGCTAAGAGGCATGGTGAGTATTTTGCAGCTCTCATTTGTTTTGGAAAATGAAGAAAGAAAAGGAAAACATATTTTTTCTTCTTATTTCAAATTTCAAAACTTTGTGAAAAAAAGCGAGATCTGCAAAATACTCAACGTGCCTTTCAGCAAATAGCTTGGAGAATCTACGTTCCAAAATGGGGTCATCGGGGGGGGGGGGGGGGTTGTTGTGGTATCTTGGCATTTCATAGCCTCCGAAACTGTGATAGGTATTGAGGAGTGAATTCTAAAAATGTACGCCCATAGAAAGCCTGAAGGCGGTGCTTGGTTTTTGGGATCCTGTACGCGGCTAGACCGCCAAACAGTCTCACATATGTGGTATCCCCGTATTCAGGAGAAGCAGCAGAATGTATTTTGGGGTGAAATTTCACATATACCCATGGCATGTTTGAGCAATATATATAATTGTGACAACTTTGTGGGGACAAAAAAATGTTGTAATTTCCCCTAAACTTGTGGCAAAATATAAAATATTCAATGGACTCAACATGCCTCTCAGCAAGTAGCTTGGGGTGTCTACTTTCCAAAATGGGGTCCTTTGGGGGGGTTGTGCTATCTGGGCATTTCATGGCCTCCGAAACTGTGATAGGTAGTGAGTAGCGAAATCAGCAATTGTTGCCCTTAGAAATCCTGAAGGCGGTGATTGGTTTTTGGGGTCCTGTACGCGGCAATACTGCCAAAAAGTCTCACACATGTGGTATCCCTGTACTCAAAAGAGGCAGCAGAATGTATTTTGGGGTGTAATTCCACAAATACCCATGGGATGTGTGAGCAATATATCATTTTAGTGACAACTTTGTCTAATTTATTTATTTATTTTTTCATTTTTCAATCACTTGTGACAAAAAAATAAAATATTCAATGGGTTTAACAGGCCTCTAAGTAAATTCCTTGGGGTGTCTACTTTCCAAAATTGGGTCATTTGGGGGGGTTGTACTGCCTTTCCATTATAGCACCTCAGGAAATAAGATAGGCGGTGTCACGGTCTCCCCCCTCCCCTGCTCCTACACCCCCTGCCTCCCCTCACCCCCTGCCAAAGCCATGTCCTGCCACCTCAGCTCAGCACCGGGCAGTCGGCTTCCCTGCTGTGCCTGCATGTGGATTCCTCACATGCAGGCCACCTTACTGCCGCCGCTCGCCCCCGATCCCTCCAGTCTCCATGGGCACAGCGTGGTCCCGCCTTTCCAGACTCAGTGCCCGATGGAGACAAAGGCCGCACTCCCTGTGCTAGGCCGGTCACGGAGGAGGCGGGGCCGGTTGCCTGGGTAACCTAACGCTAAGCCTTGGGTTACCTGGACACGGTGAGCACGCCCACTGTGGGATTTAAAAAGCCCCGAAGCAAGGTCTGAGGCATTGTTGCTGTCTTGAAAAACTTCCTTTTTTCTATGCCACATATATGAGCAGGCCCCGCAGTTTTTTACTCCACATTTGTCGTACCCACAAGATTAGACAATTCATATTCAGTGCGTATATCAATTTCTGAATGTTATATTTATGTAGTAACAGAGGAGGTTGTTTTAACATTGGGGAGGGAGGGGACCAGACATCAGAGGTCCAATTGACCAGATACAAGGTGGCCTACGCCCTAAGGGCAAGCAGGCGGGACCACAACAAGACTCCACCCCCCTAATAGTGCTGATTGTGTGATATAAAACTGAGGCTTCAACATAGCAAGTCAGGTTCTGAGGAAGAGGCCACGGCCTCGAAATGTGTTAGCCAGCCCATCTAGGACACCAGTAGGAGACGGAGGATTGGACTAGACCCACTCCAATACTGGAAATGCTTGTGTACGATTTTTGTTTGTGAGTATGTTTTTATGACTTTTTATTAAATACATTTGTCAAGGATAATGCGCTAGGCCAGTGCGCCCTTGTGTGCCTTTTGTGTCCACCTCTGCCTGTGCCAAGGACTTTAACCCCTGCTGTGTCCACCTCTACCTGTGCCAAGGACTTTAACCCCTGCTGTGTCAAACTCTGCCTGTACCAAGGACTCTAACCCCTGCTGCACCAACCGCTGTCTGTGCCCAAGACCCCCCTGGATTGATAACCTCTATGGACTATTCCCCCTTTCTTCTGTTCCAGATTGCGTCCTGAAGATCTCTGTCTCTTGGTGTGCCTTCTGTTTGCAGTGTGATATAGTTCTCTTGTTGTTTGTACCCCGAACATCCTCAATAAACACCTGCGTGTCAGGTTTTTGTGTGATTGGCCTCTGTGTGCTCTCTCTCTGCGCTCCTAGTTCTTAACAGGCGGTCATAAAATATACCAATAAATATTCGCTTATTGACTTTTTTTTTACCCGAGACATGTGGCTGAATGCATTTTGGCAAAAATATATGACTAAAATTGAGTTTATTGTATTTTTTTAATAACAAAAATGTGAAAAAAAATTTTTTTCAAAATTTTTGGTCTTTTTTCCTTTATATCGCAAAAATAAAAAATGCAGAGCTGATCAAATACTATCAAAAGATATCTCTATTTGTGGGAAAGAAGTTCGCAAATTTTATTTGGGTACAGCATTGCATGACCATGCAATTACCAGTTAAAGCAGCACAGTGCTAAATTGTAAAAAATGGTCTGGTCATTAAGGAGGTAAATCCTTCCGGGGCTGAAGTTGTTAAATAGTGTGATTTTTTACTGCACTTCTGTCTCAGTCTGATTCATGGTTCCTGACAGTAGGTTGAGGCCATGAATTCAAGAGATGCAGTCAATGAACTTGCTGGTAATATTTTTTCCAGATTGGATCACCGCATGGATCAGTTTGCCATAGCGTTACAGATGCTACTGAATCGCACTGCTCACCTGGTTCCTTCTGCGGTGGCTGTTCCAGCACAACCTGTGTTGCAGGTCATTCCTGCTGATGCTCAAGTCTCTGTGCTGGCACCCACCTCAAATATTACCTCTATAGGGGGTATGGCTGGTTTTGCTGCACTTCTCCAGTGATTTGGGGTGATCCAGTTTAATGCAGAGAGTTTCTAAACCAGGTTGGGATATACTTTGAGATGCTGCCCCATGCATTTTCCATGGACAGAAGCAAAGTAGGCTTTGTGACTTCTTTGTTTTCTGACAGAGCTTGGCCTGGTCAAACCCTCTATGGGAGACGCAAAAACCCATTGTTCAGAGTTGCCCAGAGTTTGTGGCCTCCTTTAAAAGGGTATTTGACGTTCCCGCACGCTCCACTACTGCTGCCAAAAGCCTCATGTCCATCAAGCAGGGTACAAGAACTGTTGCCAATTACGCCATTGAATTCTGTAATCTGCCAGCAGAGTTTGCTTGGAACAATGAGGCTCTCGTGGCTGCTTTTTCTCATGGTCTCTCAGATAATATCAAAGATGAGATAGCAGCCTGAGACATACCCACTGAGCTGGAGAAGTTGATCACGTTTGCCATTCTAATTGACTCCAGACTCCGAGAGAGACTTTCCTTTAAGGAGCGCTTTCAGAAGCCACGTGTATGTTTGGCTCCGAGCTTTGTAGTTCTACCTGTGCCTCCCTTACCTCCCATACATCCTGATTCCAAGCCTGTCAGTGAAGTAGAACCCATGCAGTTGGGCTTCACATGTCTCTCTGTGGATGAGAGAGCCTTTAGGAGGAGGGAGAGATTGTGCCTTTATTGTGGCCAGGCAGGTCACTATTTGAAGTCTTATCATACCCGTCCGGTGGGACGTTTGCACCTTGAGGTCCTGTAGGGAACAGACTATAGGTGGCATTGTTACGTCCCCAGTCCCCTGCAAGGATAAGCCCCTGGTTCCAGTTACCCTTTCTTGGTCTGAGTCGTCTGGGGCTGCAAGCCTGTTCATAGATATTGACTTTGTGTCTAAGCACTCAAGTCCGCTGCAGCTTCTGGCCACTCCACTTGCCATTGAGCCTATTGATGGGAGACCTCTACAGCCTACACAGGTGACTCATGAGACTGCTCCATTGACCATGGCCATAGGGGCTCTTCACCATTAAATAATCCAATCCCAAGTCATTTCCTCTCCTCATTTTCCGGTGGTTATTGGTCCTTGGTTACAGAGGCACAACCCCTCTTTTGATTGGCTTCATGCTGAGGTTCTTTCCTGGTCGCCACAATGCAGTAAGATATGTTTTCAAAAGTAGCTAATGTCTTGTGTACCTCTTCACTCTCCTCCTTGCCGGAGGAGTACCACGGATTTAGCTGTGTCTTTGATAAAGGTCAAGCCAGTAGTTTGCCTCCACACCGGTCGTATGATTGCGTAATTGACTTGCAACCTTGTGCTATACCCCCTCGTACTCTTTATCTGTCTCAGAGGATAAAGCCATGGAGGAGTATGTTGCAGATGCACTTTCTCGAGAGTTCATCTGCAAATCCTTGTCTCCTGCTGATGCTGGCTTCTTCTTTGTGAAAAAGAAGAGTGGTGAACTGAGACCTTGTATCAATTATAGGGGTCTCAATCACTTTACGATTAAGAATGCTTATCCATTTCTGTTGATTATGGAGTTATTTGACCGCCTCAAGGGAGCAACAGTTTTCACAAAGCTTTATCTGAGAGGGGCATACAATATTGTGAGGATCAAGGAGGGCAATGAGTGGAAAACTGTGTTTAATAGCAGGACAGGCCATTACGCATACCTCGTTGTGCCGTTTGGTCTTTGCAACCCACTGGCAGCTTTTCAGAAGTTCAACAATGTCCTTCAAGATTTGTTGCAGCAATGTGTGGTGGTTTATCTCAACGATATTCTCATATATTCCAAGTCCCTAGAGAGCCACCACACAGATGTCTCCTGTGTGCTTCAGAGGCTGAGAGATAATAACCTGTATTGTAATTTGGAGAAGTGCAAGTTCCATCGTGAACAGGTTAAATTTCTGGGTTATGTGATTTCTACTGTTGATTTTTCGATGGACCCAAAGAAGCTATCAGCAGTTCTACAGTGGCCCCGACCTGTGGGTTTAAGTCCACTGCAAAGTTTTCTTGGCTTTGGCAAATTATTATCGGAAGTTTATTCGTAACTTCTCGTCTCTGGTCAAACCCCTGACTGATATGACCAGAAAGGACGGTAACCCACAGAATTGGTCTCCGGAGGCCTTTGAAACTCTCAAGGCTGCCTTTGTTTCAGCTCCTGTGTTGCCACATCCTGATCATACGTTACCATTCATCCTTGAGGTTGATGCGTCATAGACTGGAGTTGGTGCCCTTCTGTCATAACGTCCCACCTCCGAGAGCGCCCTGCATCCTTGTGGCTACTACTTTTCCAAGAAGTTGTCCCCTGCAGAATGCAATTACGAGATTGGGGACAAAGAGTTGTTAGCGATCATTTTAGCCCTTAAAGAATGGAGGCATCTCCTCGAGGGTACCACTGTTTCGGTTCTCTTTTTGACTGACCACAAGAATCTCACATTCTTGTCTGAGGCTAAACACCTCTCTTCCAAGTTGGCACGATGGGCTCTGTTCTTGTCAAGCCTCAATCACAGTCTCATTCTTACCCGGTACGAAGAATGTAAGAGCCGATGCATTCTCACGACATTGTATATATAGTGGATTATACCAAGCTAAGGGTTCATTTGGATGAATCCAAAATCGAATGAGGAAGGTAAGCAGCAGCCCTAATGCACAACCAGGATAAAAAAATAATATTTAAAAACATGAGCTGCGCTCAACCTTTATAGTTTTTGGCAAAGGAGGCACATTATAAAAATACAAATATCTGTTCAATAAAAATAAAGGATAGAGACTCCAAAGTCCAGGTTCCTATTTGGAAATCTGCGAACTTCGGTCACCTACAGTTCACTGTATGCCCGATAGAGCATGTATATAATATAAGGAGGTGAAGTGTCCACATTAGAATTAGGCAGTTTAGCGACACAGTATAGAGAGTATAAGACCCTGAGTGTGAGAATGTTCAAACAGGTGTGGGTCCTTCACCAGACAAACATTTTTCTCACCAGATGGAAAAGGGTTAAACGCTGTAGGCTATTCACTCCGCCACGGGTCCCCTTGGGGATTGTAGAGATCTCTCCTACAATAGATGTATCTCCTAAGATGACAGTTCTTCTCTCCACTCACCTGATAGTACCATTGTAAATAGAACTCCAATATTGTAATCCAGTAACACATGCATTTAAGGATAAAAATTTTGCACTTACATTTAAAAGCAGATTATGCGCAATAGACACAAAAGCCGGCCGGCAAACAGGCAATGACATCAGCGCGTCCTCCCTGACGCACGTTTCGTCTGATACAGACATTGTCAAAGGGGATAGGACGCGCTACTGAGGTACCACCTTATGTAGAGCACATTCTAAAAATTCCTGTAGCAGGAAGGCAGCTGCCCACCATCTTAACTGTGGGCAAATGCCCTTCTCATCCATATCTACATTATAGGTGTATGAAACTGTCTGAAGCAGTATATATACTAAAGGAAAAGAAAGGTAAAAATCATATCTTATAAATTTGAATGTGAATAGGGGTGTTTGTTACCAAACTAACTTTCCTTTTACATTGAGCCATAAGAGGAATAAGAGACAGAGTAACTTTCTTTCGATCTCTGAGTTAAATTTCTTAAACCGGAAATTCTCACGACAGTTTTCCACCGCTTCCAAGATGGACTCGGTTCCTGTTCCTGTGATACCTCCTGCTCGTATTCTGGCTACGGTTCTTACCAGTCTCACTTCACCTTTGGGTGACAAGATCCTTGCTGCTCAGATCCATGCTCCTCCTGAGAAACCTTGTGACTGCCGTTTTGTCCCGGAGAGCCTCCGCACTGCTGTGCTCCAGACTTACCATTCTCCCAAGGCTGCTGGTCATCCAGGGAAGAATCAACTAATTTGGTATTTTCCCAACAGTTCTGGTGGCCTAGTCTCCGTGCTGATGTAGCCGCCGTCACAGCCGCTTGTTCCGTGTGTGCTCAGAACAAAACACCATGACATCTTCCAGTGGGTCTTCTACAACCCATACCAAATGGAGAGCAGCCTTGGACCCATCTGTCTATGGATTTTATTGTAGAGATGAATCTATGTCCACACGGAGTGGCTACCGTGGACAAATTAGGGTAAACCGTGCCATATCCCTAGTAGAAGCAAGAGATAATTGGAACAAGGGGAATATAGGAACTTTATAGGCACAACATCAACTACAGAAACATTATGTATATTAACCACTTCAGGCCCGGTAGGATTTCTCACTTTAGGACCAGAGCACCTTTTGCGATTCGGCACTGCGCCGCTTTAACTGGTAAATGCACGGTCCTGTGACATTGTACCCAAACAAAATTGGTGTCCTTTTTTTCCCACAAATAAAGCTTTCTTCTAGTGGTATTTGATCACCTCTGCATCACTTCTGATCACCTCTATAAACAAAAAAAGAGCCACAATTTTGAAAAAAAAACAATATTTTTTAACTTTTTGCTATAATACATGTCCAAAAACATATTAAAAAAAACAAATGTATTCATCAGTTTTGGCCGATATATGTTGTTCTACATATTTGTGGTAAAAAAAATTGCAATCGGCATATATTAATTGGTTTGCGCAAAAGTTGCCGCGTTTACAAACCATGAGAATTAATTTATGGTGTTTTCACTATTTTTTTTTACTAGTAATAGTAACAATCTGCAATTTTTAGGGGGACTGCGATATTGCGGCGGACATGTCGGACATTTTTGAAACTTTCGACCACTGACGTATACAACAATCAGATGTAAAAAAAAAACACTGATTACTGTATAAATGTCATTGGCAGAAAAGGGGTTAACCTCCTGCAGGGGGCAATTAAGGGGTTAACTATGTTCCCTAGGCATGTTCTAACTGTATGGGGGCTGGGCTGCCAGTGGAATAAGAGATCTAACTGATCCAGAGTACAGGGATCAGTAGATCTGTCATGCCGCCTGTCAGAACAGGAAACCGCTGTGTTTACAACGGTGGTTCCCTGTTCTTCCTTTCTCGCAGACGATCATGAGTCGCCAGTGAACATCGAGTCCACCCGACCCGCGGGCGCGCTCATGGAGCGCACACACCACTGGGGGGGGCGCTCTCGCCGGCAAATCACACATGCGCGAATCGCCATTTATAGATGCCGATTTGCGATAATGATCCATACTGCCGCAGTAAGTGTATGCAACGCAGTCAGTAAGTGGTTAAAAAGGTATATACCGTATTTGCCGGCGTATAAGATGACTTTTTCCCCCTGAAAAAACATGCCTCCAAGTGGGGGGGTCTTCTTATAAGCCGGGTGCGCTCCGCTCTATACCACCGCTGCGGAGGTATAGAGCTGCATTTGCCGCTGCTCCGTATTTAGTGCCGGCTCCCGCACCGGCGGAGTGATATGCAGCTGCACTCTGCCCTCTCTCTCCTCTCCCCACTTTCATTCATCGGTGCCAGTGGAGAGAGAGGTAAGACTGTTCTAGTTGAATACCGGTATTTCAGGATGAGCAGGCAGGGACATGGTGGCACTGGCACATAAAAAAAGCATTATATGTATTTAATTTAAGCATTATATATATATATCTACACAAAATGTTTCAATTAAATACATATAATGCTTTTTTTTATGTGCCAGTGCCACCATGTCTTAAAATTGCTCTCACACGTGTTAAAATAACACTTTGATGTCTGATCTGATTTGCTCACAAAGCGTTATTTTAATGTTTGAGAAAATGTAATTTAACCAGTTCCAGACCGTCCACCGTTGTCTGACGGCAGCAGTCTAGCCTGATATTATGAATATGTTTCATAACATACAGCCTTGTGACAGTTTTCCTGCATGTCATAAGCATTTGAATATAAATTAACATGTTGAAATCAAATCTGATGTTCTTTTACGTTTGCAGGTGTGCAGAAGAGGGGGTAGTCTTATACGGCGAGTATATAACAAACTCTATATTTTGAGTGAAATGTTGGGGGGTCGTCTTATACGCCCAGTCGTCTTATACGCCGGCAAATACGGTAGTTTATTACATTACATGTTAAATCCATTAAGAAAACCATGACGTAGTACCCCTGAATCAATCATGATTACTGGTGGGTCACACACCCCTCCCCCCAAAAACCATATTGGTGGGGAGCCCCCCAATCATGAACAATAATAACAATATGTACAAAATTGTTATCCAAAGCACTAAAATAACACTGACTGGCTATGGCATGAGATACTGATAGATTTGGTAAGTAGTAATGTCCAAGAAGGGGGGAGAAGAACGGGGGTGATATCCCAACAGCAACCCAACGATTGTTCCGCTCTCTACATGTTTTGTGTTCCTTCAAATGCTTCTTCAGGAGGTCACGGGGTTAAATTCCTATGGAGGTAAACATAGGATAACACGTCAGGGCATTTGCATTACTGTAAATGATTTCATAGTGAGCCTAATCACTTTAAGCATTTAATCGGGTTATTTTGCATCATAAAAAACATATACACTCACAAAACAACTGATGTGGATCAGGGAGGGCAGGAGGCAGGGGAGCCTGCACAACAGAGCCACCCCAAAATGGCAGATGTGGGGATGCACCTAAATAAATAAAATAATATAATATAACCATCTATCTATCTGGACAAGGTGCAATCGCCAGGGTCACATCATCCCAACCACCTCCCCCTTTTTTTATTCCCCTCACACATACCTATCGGTCTCCATGTTCATCTCATTTTTGGACCAGGTTGGTGCATCTACAGTATCTCACAAAAATGAGTACATCCCTCACATTTTTTAAATATTTTATTATATCTTTTCATGTGACAACACTGAAGAAATGACACTTTGCTACAATGTAAAGTAGTGAGTGTATAGCTTGTATAACAGTGTAAATTTGCCATCCCCTCAAAATAACTCAACACGCAGCCATTAATGTCTAAACCGCTGGCAACAAAAGGGAGTACACCCCTAAGTGAAAATGTCCAAATTGGGACGATTAGCCATTTTCTCTCCCAGGTATCATGTGACTCATTAATGTTAAAAGGTCTCAGGTGTGAATGGGGAGCAGGTGTGTTAAATTTGGTGTTATCGCTCTCACTCGCTCATACAGATTTGATTGGCTACCCTCCCCTGCCCCCATCCAGTCCCCCCTGCTGCAATCCCCCTTCTCTGCTTCCACAGCAAGCAGCTCCAGCCCCACCTCTCTCTGCACTGCTATCAGCTCACAGTCATTTCACAACACACCTAACTTCCCCCCCCCTGCCGATTCCCACAAGTCAACACTCCAACCAGTACACACTGCCTCTTACAGAAGCCCAGGTGAGAATGGAGCTCAGGAAGATCAAAGCGAGGAAGGCTGAGGGCCCATCAGCTCCAGGCTACTAAAGACCTGTGCAGACCAGCTGTGCGGCATATTGCTGTACATGTTTGACCTGAGCCTGAAGCTGGGGAAGGTGCCACAGCTATGGAAAACATCCTGCGTGGTGCCTGTTCCAAAGACGTCATGCCCAAAAGACCTTGGGGACTACCGACCAGTAGCACTGACCTCCCATCTGATGAAGACAATAGAGAGGCTGGTGCTCACTCATCTCCGACCTCTGGTGAGCCCATCAATGGATCCACTTCAGTTTGCCTACCAACCTGGCATTGGCGTGGAAGACGCAGTCATCTTCCTCCTAAATCGGGCTACTTCACACCGGGAAAAGGCTGGGAGCACTGTGAAAGTCATGTTTTTTGACTTCTCTAGTGCTTTAAACACCATCCAACCTGCGCTCCTGAGGGATAAGATGGTGTACATAGGAGTGAACCATCATCTGTCTGCCTGGATACTGGACTACCTCACAGACCGACCACAGTATGTGAGGTCTCGTGACTGTGAGTCTGACATGATTGTCTGCAACACTGGAGCCCCGCAGGGAACAGTTCTTGCCCCGTTTCTCTTCACCATCTACACTGCAGACTTCGTGTTTAGCTCAGCAACCTGTCACCTACAGAAGTTCTCTGATGACTCTGCCATCGTTGGTCTGATCACGAATGATGATGACAGAGAGTACAGAGGACTTATACAGAACTTTGTGGACTGGTGCCAACGGAGCTGCATCCAGATAAACACGGGGAAAACCAAAGAACTGGTGGTGGATTTCCGTAGGCACAAACACACTTCATCATTTCCATTGGTAAACATTCAGGGAAAGGACATTGTGAGAGTGGACTCTTACAAATACCTGGGTGTTCACCTAAACAATAAACTGGACTGGACAGACAACACTGAGGCAATCTATAATAAAGGGCAGAGCAGACTCTTTCTGCTGAGGAGACTAAGGTCTTTTGGAGTGCAGGAAGAGCTACTGAAGACCTTTTTTGACTCTGTGATGGCCTCAGCCATATTCTATGGTGTGGTCTGCTAGGGCAGCAGCATCTCTACTGCAGACAGGAAGAGACTGGACAAGCTGATCAGGAAGGCCAGCTCAGTCCTGGGAATTCCCCTGGACACTGTACAGGAGGTGGGAGAAAGGAGGATGGTAGCAAAACTATCATCATTGCTGCAGAACGCCTCTCACCCCCTGTATGAAACCGTTACCTCGCTGAGCGTCTGAAGGAGCGTTATAGAAGGTCTTTTCTCCCTGCTGCTATTAGACTTTACAATCAAAGCTGCTCCCAGTGAACCATTAACCATAATACACACTGTTATTACTGTTTTAATGTGTAAAATACTACCTGCGTGCAATATTCACTTGCAATACATGCAATATTACCTGCAATACGTGCAATACCACCTGTGTGCAATACTACCTGCAATAGGTACTTTTTCCTCATTTGTATTTATACATTGTGTTGTGTATATACTTGTATACTATAGTATGTCTATTGTCTATATATTTGCATTTAGCATTTCGTTTTTATTTTTTCATGCTGCTGTAACAAAGAAATTTCCCCACTGTGGGACGAATAAAGGTTTATCTTATCTTATCTTATCTTATCTTATCTTATCTTATCGGTCACCTGAAGTTCAACATGACACCTCATGGCAAAGAACTCTCTGAGGATCTGAAAAAAAGAATTGTTGCTCTACATAAAAATGGCCTAGCCTAAAAGAAGATTGCCAAGACCATACCGCGGTTTAACAGGACAGGTTCCACTTAGAACAGGCCTCGCCATGGTCGGCCAAAGAAGTTAAGTGCACATGCTCATCATAACCAGAGGTTGTCTTTGGGAACTAGACATATGAGTGCTGCCAGCATTGCTGCAGAGGTTGAAGGGGTTCACACCATATGCATCAAATTGGTCTGCATGGTTGTCGCCCCAGAAGGAAGCCTCTTCTAAAGATGATGCACAAGAAAGTCCGCAAACAGTTTGCTGAAGACAAGCAGACTAAGGACATGGATTACTGGAACCATGTCCTCTGGTCTGATGAGACCAAGATAAACTTATTTGGTTCAGATGGTGTCAAGTGTGTGTGGCAGCAACCAGGTGAGGAGTACAAAAACAAGTGTGTCTTGGCTACAGTCAAGCATGGTGGTGGAGTGTCATGGTCTGGGGCTGCTAGCACTGGGCAGCTGCAGTTCATTGAGGAAACTGGGAATGCCAACATGTAATGTGACATACGGAAGCAGAGCATGATCCCGTCCCTTCGGAGACTAGGCCACAGGGCAGTATTCCACCATGATAATGACCCCAAACACACCTCCAAGATAACCACTGCCTTGCTAAAGAAGCTGAGGGTAAAGGTGATGGACTGGCCAAGCATGGCTCTAGACCTAAACCCTATTGAGCATTTGTGGGGCATCCTCAAACTAAAGGTGGAGGAGCGCAAGGTCTCTAACATCCACCAGCTCTGTGATGTTATCATGCAGGAGTGGAAGAGGACTCCAGTGGCAACCTGGGAAGCTCTTCTGAACACCATGACCAAGAGGGTTAAGGCAGTGCTGGAAAATAATGGTGGCCACCCAAAATATTGACACTTTGGGCCCAATTTGACATTTTAACTTAGGGGCGTACTCACTTTTGTTGCCAGAGGTTTAGACATTAATGGATGTGTGTTGAGTTATTTTGAGGTGACAGCAAATTTACACTGTTATACAAGCTGTACACTCACTACTTTACATTGTAGCAAAGTGTCATTTCTTCAGTGCTGTCACATGAAAAGATATAATAAAATATTTTCAAAAATGTGAGGGGTGTACTCACTTTTGTGAGATACTGTATGTAACCATATATATATATATATATATATATATATATATATATATATATATATATATATATATATATAATCTTATATGCTCTTCTATGTTTACTCTGCTACTATAGCAATTATTATTACTACATATATTTATGCTACAGCTGACACCTATTTGGACAAGGTGGAACTTCTAGGTTCACACAATTCCACCCATGCCATGTCTGCCCTCTGGTTGCCCCCTGTTGCTGGTTCTGGTTGGCTTCCTCCCCTCAGCTCCCGTGCCACACATCTATTGCTACCGCCTTTTGGGATTTCAGTAAATTGACACTTAGCTTTGATGGTGAGTATGGGGTCTTTTACCCCTAGACCCCTCTTACCATTTACCTTAACCATTATTGTGTTATACATTTTTCTTGTTTATTATAGATACATCACACACTCATCCACCCCTGAGGAAGTGAGCTATGTCTCGCAAAATGCATCAGGTTCACTAGATGCCTGTGCATACTGTATGCTATTTATATGTATCATTGCAAATTTGTACTATGATGTATTTTATTGGCTCAGCAATTGTTATGCTATCCATGTATGTAAAATCATATTTCAATAAATGTTCAAATGTGCATATTCTTGTTACTAGTGGCAAATGGTGCTCACCTCATATAAAGTCCCAGGGCAATTTTCTGTGTATATAAAAGAATGGATTTAACCACTACAGTGCTGGAGGGTCATGTGGACGAGGTAGATAAATTAAATGCTGAACTTGAAACCCTGCGAGACAAAATAGAGGACGCTGAAAATAGGGCCTGTAGAGATAACCTTCACATCCGTGGGATCCCAGAGGTCATAACTGATTTACAGGGCACAGCCACTGGCTTCTTTCAGGAACTGGCTCCTGAGCTTCCACTATAGCGCCTGGAGTTTGACCGTATTCATAGATCCCTTGCCCCCAAACCCACGAACGGCCCACCAAGCGATGTGGTTACAAAATTCCACTACTACCGTACAAAAGAAAGACTCTTACAAGCAGGGAGCGCCATGATCTTTCTTTCCAAGGTAATCCCCTCCAACTGTTTGCGGACCTCTCTCCAGTCACTATTGCGAAATGCAGGAACCTGAAACCGTACCTACAAATCCTACAGATGCAAGGGATCAAATATAGATGGGGATTCCCCTTTAAACTCTCCTTCCACCAAGGTCGCCAGTTTCAGGCCTCCTCGGTGCCCAAACTCCGGCGCCATTTCCAGGAACTACAGTTTTATCTCCCACCTTCTCAGTCGGAACCATCTTCTTCCTGATCTCGTCCCAGGTCATCTCAAGCTCCCTGCAAGCCGTCCCAAGCTTCCCACCAAGGTTCTCAAGCTCTTCAATCCCTCCAGGTGCAATGATTCCAGAATGTACCCGTTGCCTGAAGACCCAAATCCCTCAAGATTGGTCAACATTTAGTGCCTGGGATCCCTCTCAGGCTTTCCACTTTCTGCTGTTGGTTGCAGCTGTTGGGACCTACCACCACCTTTTTCTAATATTGCACACTCAGTGCCACGGTGATGTCATAATATAGTGGTTTATGTGACCCTACATGTTGCAACACATTGTTTTACTTCCACAGACAGGATGCGGTTGCACATGTGGGTTTTTTCTTTCTTTCCCACCCTGGGCTGCCCAATTTGAGAGATGGCGGGCCAGGGTGGGACTCGCCCACGGAAGGTGTGTCAGCTGTACAAAGTTACTTTGCTTGACTAATTTTTTTTTCTCGGAAATCCCTGTGGTCGAGGGCTAAAGTGGCTATCTTTGCTGTGGTTGGGTGATGGGCGGAAGCACTCTTTACTTTCTACCCAAATTGCCTACCTGGGGAATTGTGCACAGCGAAAAAACTAGTTCTTTCCTGCGCTCAAGGAGATGATCTTCCCTGCAGTGATGAGGGGGGGGGATATCTGAGAGTGTCAGTACCGGATAACGTGCCACCGTGCTGCCACCTGATGGACTGGGGTAGTCCCGATAACTGAAGAAACAAAAAGGCACACAAGGGCGCACTGGCCTAGCGCATTATCAATGAATTAATTAATTGCTCAATTAATTAAAATAAAAAAGGGGAGGGGGGGGAGAAACCTTTAGAAAAAAAAAAAATATATTAATGAATTAAGTATATAGCATTAATATTCCGTTAATGTAATATCAAGTGCCAATCCTCCAGAGGGAGCCTCATGGTATCTCTAGGCTCACTGCCAATCCGTCTCATGGTGTCATCCCTGGGGACACCAGTGACAAATAAGCCTGACAAATAAGCCACTGCACCTACACATATGTAGAAGACTATAACTATGGCTGTTGATAAACACACTCGTACCTGAGCGATCCTGCTAAGGAGGCACAAATCCTTCCAGGGGGAGCAGTGATCCCACGTCCCTGTGTCTGCCGCTGGACACTTAATCCGGGAGACACCCCAGTGCAGTCCTCTCTGGGTGTCTCTACGACAAGTCTGCACTGTATGGCACTCGCTCTTCCGTTTTCTGTATGCCAGGGGGCAGGCTGTGGAGCGCATGCAGAGTGGCGGTATTCTATTTTTTTTTTCCACTTCAGTAGACCACTTCAGGAGTTCAATTTCATAGTAACATTCATATAGATCTCTTGTTTAGTCTCATCATTGTGGTATATTTTCATTTGCTACATTTGATCCCCTTCCCTTCCCTTCCCCACCCCACCCTCCTCCCCCCCCCCAACTCCTTCACATACACAAAAATATCATATTTATATTTACCCAACTTCTTACACTTCATTCACTCCACAAGACACATCCACTTGTATTTTTATTTTTATTGCACCCTTTAGGGTCATTTTCACTGATCTTAATCAATTATCTTCGTTCTGCTTGCTCCTATTTTTCCCTTCTCCTCCTCCCCTTTATCTCTATCAATCCCTCTTTCCTAAAAAATTATCTGACGGCACAGTCACTACTCCATTTCCCTAGTCCAGGGTCCCCATTTCACTTCAAATACATTAAGTTTTCCTCTCTTAATATAGGTTACTCTTTCCTTCCATTTCGTTTCCTTGAGCGTTTTAATCCAATCCTCTACTTTGGGCGGGTTCCTCTCTTGCCACTTCTGAGCAATCACCTTCCTAGCTTGGAATAGACAACACACAAGTAATTCAAAGTGTTTCAATCGACTCATTCTCTCATCTAACATACCTAGTGCACATAGTCGTACTTCTTTAACTAAGGAGAGACCACAGACTTTATTGATAATTTCTATTACACCCTCCCAATATCTGAAGAGTTTAGGACATCGCCAGATCTTGTGCACCAGGGTCCCCACCCCACTACATCTAGGGCATCTATCGTCCTGCCTTTTCCCGTATTTATATAGTTTTTCCGGCGTGTAATAAACCCTATATAACCAATATAGCTTGGACACTCTTTGTGCCGGGGACATTGATACAATAGCACCGGTCTTTAAATACTGGTTCCATTGCTCCTCAGAGATTTCTCCTGCATCCTCTTCCCATTTCTTCTTAATAGAAGCACCATCCCCATTCTCTTTTGTATGCTCGTACAGTTACCTATAAACCTTAGAGATTACTCCTTTACGTTCTGTCAATTCCATTACTCCTTGGAGAATAGGGATCTCGCTCCATTCTAGGTGCTTATCTTTAAATTGGGTCTGTAATGCATGTCTAATTTGTAAGAATCTATAAAAGGACCATTTCGGAATGTCATACTCCTCTCTCAGCTCCTCAAACGACTTTAATATATTGCTTGAGTATAATTGGCTAATCCATACTATTCCCCGTCGTTCCCATTCCTTAATTTTTTCCAGATTTTTAAGTTCTGGCCACTTATTATTATTCCACAGGGGAGTGAACTTAGAGTGCTTCCCATACCCCAGCAAAGTCTTACTTGCCTCCCACAGCATCATAACTAGTTTCAATGTGGGAATTTTTGGCGGAAATGAGTTCGCCTCAAGTGTTTCTAGTAAGTTACTATGGTTTGAGCTCATCAACATTATACGATTATTGATTTCCATTAATCCCTCTATTTTACTCCCCACCAAATGCTGTAACTGAGCCGCCATATAATAATTTCTAGGGTGTGGTAAGGCCACTCCCCCTTCCTCTGGGTTAAATTGCAGTTTCTTTAAACTAATTCTTGGGGCCTTTTTGTTCCATATTAAATCTCTAAAATATCTGTCCAATTTTTTAAACCAATTCTTATAGATCCAAACAGGGGAATTATGCAGTACATACATTAGCTGCGGCATCCAGACCATTTTTATCAGAGCACATCTACCCGCTACTGATAGCGGGAGATGTCTCCACGTTTCACATTTGAGTTTAAATTTCTTTAAAAGAGGAGTTAAATTGTCTCGTAAATAGTCGCCAGGATCCTTTGTTACCTCTATACCCAAATATTTTATTTTATCTACTACCTTTAGTTGCGCCGCTTCCTCTGACAAAGAATGACCCCTAGTTTCCAGTGGCATCAGTGCCGACTTGTCCCAATTTATCTTCAGCCCCGATAGCAAGCCAAACTCCCTTACCAGGTCTATAGCTGCTGTTAACGATTTCTGGGTATCCCCAAGAAATAAAAGGACATCATCGGCAAATAATGCCACTTTTTCCTCTCCAATAGACCTGCAAAAACCCTGTATTGTTTTCGAAGTCCGGATTGCTTCTGCCAAGGGCTCCATTGCCAACGCAAAGAGAAGGGGGGACAGGGGGCAACCCTGTCTTGTCCCCCTTCTCAGTTGGAAATCCCCCGAGCATTGCCCATAGGTGCCCCATAGAGTATCCTTACCCATCTAACAAAGTTCGGCCCAAACCCAAATTTGTCCAGGATCCGCCAGAGATAGCCCCATTCAATACAGTCGAATGCCTTGGCTGCATCCAAACTCAAAATTGCTTTTGATCCTATATTTTCTGTTTGGATTTGCAAGTTGAGGTACAACCTTCTGATGTTTTGACTGGTGGACCGATTGGGAATAAACCCCGCCTGATCAGGGTTCACCCATCTATGTACAAACTTTTTCAATCTAGTTGCCAAGGCTTTCGCTATGATTTTGATATCAACCCCTAATAAGGATATAGGCCTATATGAGACTGTCTCCAGCGGGTCCTTTCCCTCCTTACACAATAGCACTATATCTGCTTCCCTCATGGATGGGGGCAATTCCCCCGTTTCTAGTGCCCTTTCGGCCACCTTTAACAACATCGGCAGGAGTGCCTCTCCGTATTCCTTATATACCTCTATCGGGATACCATCTGGCCCCAGGGACTTCTCATTGGCCATTTCCCTTACCACTTCTTGCATCTCCTCCAAGGTAAAAGGGGATTCCAAGAAAATTCTCTCCTCTTCAGACAGGGTTGTCAAGTGGATCTTATCTAAGAAATCTTCAATTTTTCCATAATTAATCACCCCAGATGAGCTATACAGCTCTTCATAATACACCCTAAAAGTTTCCAAGATCTCTGCAGAGCTCGTAGTGACCTTGCCATCTGCTTTTTTAACCGCCAATAAAGAGCCTACTGGCGCGTTGGTTTTTAATAGGAAAGCTAGTGCTTTCCCTACACTCTCTCCTTCCACATAGGCACACTGCCTATTGAATAGACGCTTATTCTCAACCCTAGTAATCTCTAATTTTTTATAATTCGATTGGCCATCTCTCAATGCTCTTAGGTTCTCTAGCGTGGGGTTCTGAATGTACTGATTCTCAGCTTCTTTAAGATCTCTAACTATTGACTTCTCCCATATTCTGTTCTGCTTTCTAAGCTTTGCAATCTTCTGGATTAACAGACCTCTTAAATAGGCCTTAAGAGATTCCCATACCCACTTTATTTTTGCTGAGTCCAGGTTTACTAAGATGAATTTCTCCAAAGCCTCCCTTAAACCTTCCTGCTTCTTTATGAGGTTTAACCATATTGAATTTAATCCCCAATTAGAATCCCGTTTGGAGAGTCCCCGACCTATTTCAGCGAAGACCGGGGAATGATCTGACAAACCTCTAGGCAGATATTCAGCCCTCTCCATTAAGGCTAAGGCCTCCTGATTCCCCAGTATGAGATCAATCCTGGAAAGGGTATCATATGAGCTGGAGAAGCATGAATATTGCCTATCGGTTGAATTTCTAGATCTCCATATATCAATCAGGCCTGCTTCACTCAAAATAAAAGAAAACCTCTCCTCTGCTGCCTTATTCCTTTTATTATCAGGTGGAAATCTATCACACCCCCCATCTAGAGTCATATTGAAGTCTCCCATCACTATTACAGGTATATGTGGCTTATCTATAATAAACTTAACCAATCTGAGTAGTACTTCCATACTAAATGGGGGAGGTATGTATATATTCACCAGGACTAATAGGTCATTTTCACGAGTCACCAGTAAGAATATATAGCGCCCATCCGTGTCTACTTCAGTCTGCACAATAGACCCCAATACTCCATTCTTTATATATATACTCACACCTCTCGCATAAGAGGAGTAGGCCGAGTGAAATTGGTATTGATATCGACCTCTTGTTACAGTAGCAAGACCATCCCTAGCCATGTGGGTTTCCTGTAAGCAAATTACATCGGCCCCCAACCTTCCCATCTTTGCAAAGATCGCCATTCTCTTTTCCGGAGACCCCATCCCTCTAACATTCCAAGATATAAAATGCAAGTTTTTAGTATTCATTACGCTCTTCTCGACTCATCTTCTTACCCCCATAGTACACCTGTATTATTGCAAATCTTCTATAGTGCCCCAATTTCGTGCCCTCTCTTCCACTCACTTGTGCAGTTATCAGTGCTCTCTTTTTTGTGCTAACTTTAAGGTCAGTGAACCCAAATTGATCATATATCACCCTCCCCCTTTCATAATACTTGAGACAAAAACCTTCCCTCCCCATTTCTTACTCTTTCATACTGTTTACACCCAATACCCTCCTCCCCCCCAACCCTCCCCTTCCCCCAACACCCTTTGGTTCTACCTAGGGGCATAACTTGTGACCTCCCACATACTCTTACCCCCCCCCATCTTTCCACATCAACCATCTCATAAGTGAACCCCCTTTCTACCCCTAACGACGTGTCCCATAAAGTGTTCTATTCAACAATCACAATTCATTCATAAGTCCCTACCCAGTACCTCTCAACCCTCATCTGAATTGAATTTCTGTTTGTTGTTTTCCAGCCAGATCGTGACATTTTCAGGGGTATCAAAAAACTGTATTTGGCCTAACGATGTCACTCTCAATTGGGCTGGGTACAACAACGCATATTTAACTTTGTATTGGAGTAGAGTACGTTTAACATCTCGGAATCTGGCTCTCTTTTTCTGGAGCTCCGGGGAGAAGTCTGGATATATAGATATCCTAATGCCATTAACCATTAAGTTCCCTTTTTCCCTGGCTCTTTGCAAGATGTTGACTTTGTCTCGATAATTAGATAGTTTAACTAGAACTGGTCTAGGAAATGACCCCTGCGGATGAGGTTTAGAAGGTAACCTGTGCGCTCGTTCCACACAGAAGGTTGGTGACAGTGGGGTTTTACCTCCAAATTCTTCCTTGAGCCACTTTTCTATAAAAGCCACAGGGTCCTTTCCCTCACTGTGTTCTGGGAAACCTAATATCCTGATGTTCTCCCTCCGTGATCTATTTTCCAGGTCATCCAGCTTGTATGCCTGGGCCTCTACCTTTTCCAGGAGTGCCTTTAGCTCCTTTTTTTAAGGGATTAAGCTCATCCTTCACCACACCCAGTCTCTTCTCCACCACTGATGTCCTCTCCTGGATAGTCTGCAAGTCTTGCCGTACCAATGTGATTTCTTCTCTGACTCCCCTCATTTGAACAAATAGCTCCACCAACGTAGCTCTGCAGATGTTAACCACCTTTAGCACTTCTTTTAACAATGGTTCTGCCTCCCCAGTGCTGTTCTTATTTGTCTCTCCTGAACTGGTTGATGGTTGGGAGCCAGTTGGATGTGACCCCTCCAGCTCCTCCTCCAATGCCACAGGTGCCTCCAAATTTGTTGTACTGGGCCCTTGACTCTTCCTCTGCTGTTTACCATCTTGATTATTTTTTGTTATAGACTGCGGATTACCCTTAGTCGGTGTTTTAGATGGCGAATGAGCATATTTTTCTAATTTTGCCGCCACTGTTGAAGTATCCTTGGATTTCTGAGTGGATGAAACCTGGTCCTCCCCTTTTTTTTCCGTCATAGCAAAGAGAAAGTCCTCTCGCCCCCAAGAGGGAGAAAAAAAAGAGAGAGAGAAAAGAAAAAAACGAGTTCACCGTTAAGTTGGCTCTTTGTACAAAATAGAGGCCTCTATTTTCGCTAAGTCAAGACCTGGAGAACGCACCCTGGGTGCCACTGTCCACCACTTACTTTCTCTATCTTCGTTTTCCTCACTCTCTGTGCTGCTTGAGCTTTCTTCCATGCATGTATACTGCCTCCCTAGGTGTCTCCCCTCTCACAGGAGAAGCCCTGATGAGTCAAGTCAAATCACCCTGCCCCGTACCCGACAGTGCAGTTTAGGGGACCCCCTTGAGGTCTGTATACAAAGCCTTTGTGTTTCTCACCTCCCCCTCCACCCCCTCCCTCACAGACGGTGGAGATAGGGGAGACACTCAAGAGCACCCACCAAATGTTGTCACATAACAGTCAGCAACAGAGTCTGTAAGTGTAATCTTCTAGGTTAGTGTAACTACGATATTTCCTTTAACCTCTACACCTCTGTGCTCTCTCACCAGCGTAATTGTTCCATCGAAGAAAAGACAAAAAAAGAAAAAAGGGAGGAGGGAAGAAGCAAGCATAAATATATCCAAGTTATGTTTTTAAAACAGTTAACGGGTAGCAGGGTTCCTGAGGCTATCAGCTAAATCAGCCAACACAGTCAGTACCAATAGCCACTTACTTTCTGAATGCACCTCCATCTTTTATCTGGGGACACTGTTATTGCTCCCAGCCCGGACACACTCACCAGTCTTCCCGTGATTTAAATGCACCGGCGCCTCCCATCCTTCAAGACCCTTCAGACTCAATGGACTGAAAGCTAAGTAACAAGCTAAACTAGCTTTCACTTTACTATCAGGACTCTAGTCCTTAAGACACATCCTACCAATGAGCTCGATTTTATCTAACTCCTTATTTCCTGAGTTTCAGAGTATAACTTCCTATATAGACTAAACTGTTTACTCACAGTTTTAAATTCTCCCACAGGTTCATTGTTTTGGTTAATACCTGTGTTTCAAGATGGAGCTATGTCAGTCTCTTATACCTCCTCCCTCTCAACTCCAAATTTTACAACCTATCCCCTTCGCATATATTCTAGATGAAGGGTGCTATCTGAAACCCCCTTAGCCAATACTCCCACCGCTTTTAGGAGACTCACATACCTCACCATGGGAGTGTATATTCCTCCCTTTACTGCTATCTCAGGACATGTACAACTCTCTCGCTATGTTGTTTTTTTTCCTTTGTTCTTGTCCTGTTTGATGTTTTTTTCCAGGCGAAGCCCAGCTGCAGTCTGTCTAGAGGCTTCATAATGGTATCGTCGTACAAGAACTTTCTAGCCACTCTCTTGACTGGTAATATGCATATTGGGCACTCTGGTTGTAAGAAATACCACTGTTTATTCAATACTTAACCATGCCGTCACATGTCTCCGGCTGTTTGTCACTGTCAGCCCTCACATCTTGCCCAAGGACCCTTCCTTCTGGTTTTCCTTGGACAACATGCTTCCCTCCATGCAGAGACACTGCTCCTGCCTGGACGGTAAACTACTTCCTCTACACCCTCTACCTTTCGCCTTCCTTCTGTCTTTCATGATATTATTCTTTCACCCCCCCTTCCCTTGTCCACCTTCTCTCTACTCATTGGCCGGTAGGGGGAAACCCCAGCCTAACACTATGCTCACATTAACGCCA
>BLSH010218999.1:59310-83228 GCA_018402905.1 Glandirana rugosa
AGGTGACTAGTGGTTAGATTCCCCCGTAAAGAGGTGACTGGTGGTTAGATTCCACCATAAAGAGGTGACTGGTAGTCAGATTCCCCCGTAAAGAGGTGACTGGTGGTTAGATTCCACCATAAAGAGGTGGCTGGTAGTCAGATGGTCGGTGGAGAAATACCACCTTAGATTGGTGGTCAGTGGAGAAATGCCCCCTTAGACTGATGGTCAGTGGAGAAATACCACCTTAGATTGGTGGTCAGTGGAGAAATGCCCCCTTAGATTGGTGATCAGTGGAGAAAAGTTCCCTTAGGTTATCGGTCAGTGGAGAAATGCCCGCTTAGACTGAAGGTCAGTGGAGAAATACCACCTTAGATTGGCGATCAGTGGAGAAATGCCCCCTTAGACTGATGGTCGGTGGAAAAATACCACCTTAGATTGGTGGTCAGTGGAGAAATGCCCCCTTAGACTGATGGTCAGTGGAGAAATACCACCTTAGATTGGTGGTCAGTGGAGAAATGCCCCCTTAGATTGGTGATCAGTGGAGAAAGGTTCCCTTAGATTATCGGTCAGTGAAGAAATGCCCCCCTAGACTGAAGGTCAGTGGAGAAATACCACCTTAGATTGGCGATCAGTGGAGAAATGCCCCCTTAGACTGATGGTCAGTGGAGAAATACCAATCCAAATGGATTTAATTTTCTTTGATATGTATATGTATTTTTTGGATTATGAATTGCACTAAGTTGTTTTAGTCACTTATGGTAGCGCGACAATTTTAGATAACATTGTGTTTGCTGTGTTATTACCCCATAAATTTTTGTTGCAGCTTCTATTTCTTTTTTAAACATTTTTTTCATTTGCAGCTAGCACTTTAAGCCCAGTATAACCCCATAACAGTTGAGAAATGTCCCCTTAGATTGGTAGTCAGTGGGAGAAAGATCACCTTAGATTGGTAGTCAGTGGGAGAAAGATCACCTTACATTGGTAGACAATGGGAGAAAGATCACCTTAAATTGGTAGACAATGGGAGAAAGATCACCTTACATTGGTAGTCAATGGGAGAAAGATCACCTTACATTGGTAGTCAATGGGAGAAAGATCACCCTATATTGGTAGTCAATGGGAGAAAGATCACCTTACATTGGTAGTCAATGGGAGAAAGATCACCTTACATTGGTAGTCAATGGGAGAAAGATCACCTTATATTGGTAGTCAATGGGAAAAAGATCACCTTATATTGGTAGACAATGGGAGAAAGATCACCTTACATTGGTAGTCAATGGGAGAAAGATCACCTTACATTGGTAGTCAATGGGAGAAAGATCACCTTACATTGGTAGTCAATGGGAGAAAGATCACCTTATATTGGTAGTCAATGGTAAAAAGATCACCTTATATTGGTAGACGATGGGAGAAAGATCACCTTACATTGGTAGTCAATGGGAGAAAGATCACCTTACATTGGTAGTCAATGGGAGAAAGATCACCTTATATTGGTAGTCAATGGGAGAAAGATCACCTTATATTGGTAGTCAATGGGAGATCACCTTACATTGGTAGTCAATGGGAGAAAGATCACCTTACATTGGTAGTCAATGGGAGAAAGATCACCTTACATTGGTAGTCAATGGGAGAAAGGCTACTTAAGATGATATTAGAGAGGCTAAAATTGCTCATGTTTCAAGGAACCCCTAGCATACACTGGAGACAACAGATCTGATTTTTTTTTCATCATAGAACTCTATGGTGTGTTAGAAAGAAACTCTAACAGGATAAAAATAAGTCTGAAAAATGCTGGCCAAATATAGAGAGAAATTTCCAGAGCTCCATCTTACTGTACAGTATAGGACTAGTAAGTATCTTATGTATTCTTGTATTTCCTTCTGTAGGTTGGTTTTCTTGCCTATGATGGAGAATATGTAAAAGACAACAAACATGTATGGGTTTTTTTCAATGTAGCATTTTGAAAACAATAAAGTAAAAAAGAGAAGTATAATAAACAGACTGAATGTAGATAATAAAGACTCATCACCGCTCTCTTATTTTATATATAATCCAGAGGTATCTTCACTGGTCACAAATCTCCCATAATTTCCCCCTACAATCCCCCCCATTATAACAATATGTAGTCCTACCCGTCCCTGGAGCAGCAGCCATGGTCTCTGCGTTGTCTTCTTCCTCCGGAGTCCTGGCTCCTCTCTTTTATACTCTTCATCCTCTTTCACTTTCCTCTCCTTACGTCAACAGAAAATTCATAATTTTTATTTTTATTTTTTTTAATAATGACACTGAGCTTGTACTTCTCTCTCCATGAATAGTGAAGACAAGGTTGGACACTACAAACACTGTAATCACTATCAAAGAAGACCTTTATGATTGGCTGAGATCAAAATTCGTCCATCTGGGTCTACAATTACAGAGCCCCCACTTCAAAAATATAGCCTGGCCACATAAAGAACACTGAAAAAAATGTCTGCCCTTTCCCATCTCATATTTATATTCTGCCTACAGAATGCCATACTTTATCCCCAGAAACGCGTCGGGCCTTACATGGATGCACTACAATTATATCCTATGGCATGTTATGCTTTATACTTTTACTACCAAATACTTTTTTATGGAGGATGGTCTTATCACCGGACCTCTGTTGGGACACATCAAACCCTTGTTCAGTATCATTGTATGGTATTTTTTATAGCTTTCTATATTTCTTTATGAATTTTACTATGGAAGGTGGTCTTTTATGCATTAGATATGTCAACAATTATTCATATGGCCTGTATTGGGCTATTGATATGTATTCTCTCCAAGAAACAAGATAATATGTATCTTCTGGAAAAATGCTCCACTGTGTACCTGTATAAGAAATAAATGCATTTTTGATATCCATATATATTGTTTATTATTTGTCCAGCTGCTCACCACATGCCTCACTCAAAGTCCCAACCCTTCCTTCTTTTAACTGAACCCGGGATGGAGACGTTCCCACGTCTCATTTAAAGTCCCAAACCTCTCTTGCATACTTTATCTCCAGGCCACCTACATTTCCTAATCTACGTTAAAGAAAACCTTTAGCAAAGGATGCATGGAATCTTCTTCCTATAACAGAAAATTGTTATCAGATACTTACCGTAATTTTTCCTTACCTGCACTATCTTCATGTCAGCACACAACGGGTTAACTCCTCCTCTGGAACCCACAGGACCACCTCTTCCTAGCTAAATAAAAGACAGCCCTTCCTCAACTTGTGTTTGATAACCTAGCCTGCGACAGGCCACTAGGGAGGGAGTCCGGTGCTGACCTGAGGATAGGCCAGGAAAGAATTTTCCAATTTCTTGGCCCTACCTCACGGCAGTGCACAATCAGGGGCGGTGCTACCACTAGGCGGACTAGGCAGCCACCTAGGGTGCACTGCCGCCTAGGGCGCCAGGCCACTGCTGGTGATTCATTATTCATCCATAGAGCCAGCAACTGTATCAGCCAGGCAGCCGCTCCGGAAGGGACAATCTGTCACTATCAGCCTCAGAGGCAGCGGAGGACCTGCACCGCTGAGTGTGCCTCTCTGATCAACAGTGAGGGACGGGACCTGTCACTGTGTGTCTGTGTGATCGTGATTCGTGACCAGTCTAGCACACAGCTCCTCTCTCTCTGCTCTACCCATACACCGTGCAATCTCAACTTCCCCCACCCTGCTCCCCCATCGTCCCAGCCGAGTTAGCTGAGTGTGGTGGCGCCATGGTGGCAGCAACCCGGGCTATGTGACAGGTGGCCTGGAAGATGGAACCGAGGCTGGCACGCAGCGGGTTACGTCGTCGGGTTGGATACAAAGCAGTTTGCACTTTGCAGAGCCTAAAATCATCATCTGGTGTGGTGAGTAAACTGTAACTGTCTGAGATTGTAAATATATTATGACCATGCAATTTGCAAATGTATATGATATAGTGACTGATCTGTGTTTAAGTATTGGGGGAGGGAGCCACCCCCCCCCCAGGCTGCATTGATTGGCACATGGCACTAGTGAGGCTGCATTTGATGGGCGCAGATGAGGCTGCACTTGATAGGCCCTGGTGAGGCTGCACTTGAGGGGCACTGGTGAGGCTGCATTTGATGGCCAGTCGTGAGGCTGCATTTGATGGCCAGTCGTGAGGCTGCATTTGATGGGCGCAGGTGAGGCTGCTTTTGATGGGCGCTGGTGAGGCTGCATTTGATGAGCGCAGGTGAGGCTGCATTTGATGAGCGCAGGTGAGGCTGCATTTGATGGGTGCAGGTGAGGCTGCATTTCATGGGCGCTGGTGAGGCTGCATTTGATGGGTGCAGGTGAGGCTGCATTTCATGGGCGATGGTGAGGATGCATTTGATGGACACTGGTGAGGCTGCATTTACCTGGTCTAGCTACAGGAGAAATGCTAGCACAGGCTTCCAGTATCCGTAGTTTCAGGTGCTGCACATCTCGTATCTTCACAGCATATGTTTTTTTTTATGGTTTTTATGGTCAGTAAAAACCAATACCGGGTGAGCTGCTCCTCCAGGAGGTACCGCCATTCCTCCAAAGCCGACTTGATGGCCAGCAATTCCCTATCACCGACATCATAGTTCCAGCAAGATGGTGCACCACCACATTATGGGTGTCAGGTCCGAGCATTCCTAGATGAACAGTTTCCTGGAAAGTGGATTGGTCATCGTGGGCCAGTTGAATGGCCCCCAAGGTCTCCCGATCTGACCCCCTTAGACTTTTATCTTTGGGGTCATCTGAAGGCAAATGTCTATGCTGTGAAGATACGCGATGTGCAGCACCTGAAACTACGGATACTGGAAGCCTGTGCTAGCATTTCTCCTGCGGTGTTGCTATCAGTGTGTGAAAAGTGGGAGAAGAGGGTTGCATTGACAATCCAACACAATGGGCAGCACATTGAACACATTTTATAAGTGGTCAGAAACTTGTAAATAACTCATGAAAGAATAAAGTTATGTTAAAACCAAGCACACCAATGGTTTTCTTGTGAAATTCCCAATAAGTTTGATGTGTCACATGACCCTCTTCCTATTGAAAAAACAAAAGTTGGATTCAAAATGGCCAACTTCAAAATGGCCGCCATGGTCACCACCCATCTTGAAAAGTTTCCCCCCTCACATATACTAATGTGCCACAAACAGGAAGTTAATATCACCAACCATTCCCATTTTATTAAGGTGTATCCATATAAATGGCCCACCCTGTACATGAAAAACAATTTCAACGACGCGACTCTGCAAAGGGTCAAAGAGAGACTGGTGAAAGTAGATCACAATAAGATCATTAGACTCCGAACAACTGTCCAGAGGGATCAGGAGGCCGGAGAAAGGGAAGACAGCACTCAGAATGTCTGGTACATGGATAGTCTTATTCATGCAAGATAGATCCAAGGTGTGCTTGGAAGCAGTGTCTGTCTTAACATAGCCCTCATACTGTATGGTGGACAGCGTGGTCAGCTTAAGTTCTAGTCCAATGCATCCTGCTTTGTGGGATAGAGAGGCACGACCCTCCGCGCTCCCTCATTTGGGGCTATGTGAAGACAGACACTTCTTCCAAGCACACCTTGGATCTATCTTGCATGAATAAGACTATCCGTATACCAGACATTCTGAGTGCTACCTTCACTTGTGGCTTCTGCCCTCCCTTTTGGTTGGCATCCTGGAGCCCCTGTGGAAACCACCGGCCTCCTGATCCCTCTGGACAGTTGTTCGGAGTCTGATGATCTTATTGTGATCTACTTTTATCAGTCTCTCTTTGACCCTTTGCAGAGTCGTGTCGTTAAAATTGTTTTTCATGCATATCTGGTCTTTGCTTCAGCAAAGTTTGACCCATAGTGTTATCTATAATCGTCTTTGAAACACCACCTGAGGAAGGAACGCATGCGAAATGCAATAGATGTAACAGACGTTTCTACAGATATCACCACTCTCCATGTGTTTTTTTAACCATAATGTTGTATACATTGTGATTTTATGATATCTTTGTACAAATAAAATTGTTAAATTCTAAGCTATACAGTCTCAATACCACTTTGTGCCTTAAAAGTCCCAACCATTGAGTGAGTACCTCTTTTGCCCATTCTGCTAGAGTAGGAATATGAGTGAACCTCCAGTGCAGAGGAATGACAGCTCTGGCTGTGGTTATGAAATGGTGTATAATATATATTAGTGATGCACCGAATGGAAATTTTGGTGCCGAAACCGATACCGAAAATTTAGGATGCACTAGGCCGAAAACCAAAACCGATACCGAAAATGAAAGTTTTTAAAAAATAATTATATTTTTTATATATAGTTGTATTATATTCCACTTTTAATTAATATCATCAGTTTAAATTAATATGAATTTGTTGGCCATTATTGGCAATTTTAGTGCAAGAAAAGCTAAAAAAAATGCAGTCTGCAGTTTCCCTCTCTCTCTTCTCTCTCTTTCTCTCTCTCTCTCTCTCTCTGTCTCTCCCTCTCTCTCTTCTCTCTCTTTCTCTGTCTCTCTCTGTCTCTCTCTCTCCTACTCATTCTCTCCCTCTCTCTCTCCCCTGTGCTATGTCTGCAGTCTCTGACCATCTCCTGTAGTACGCATGCAGTCTCTGACCATCTCCTGTAGTACGCCTGCAGTCTCTGACCATCTCCTGTGCCATGTGTGCAGTCTCTGACCATCTCTTGTATCATGTCTGCAGTCTCTTACTTATACTTCAACACATTGCTAATAGTATTGGCAAATTTTCCACTTGGTGCACCTCTAGCAGACATGATACAGGAGACGGTCAGAGACTGCACACATGGCACAGGAGATGGTCAGAGACTGCAGGCGTACTACAGGAGATGGTCAGAGACTGCATGCGTACTACAGGAGATGGTCAGAGACTGCAGACATAGCACAGGGGAGAGAGAGAGGGAGAGAATGAGTAGGAGAGAGAGAGACAGAGAGAGGGAGAGACAGAGAGAGAGAGAGAGAAAGAGAGAGAAGAGAGAGAGGGAGAGACAGAGAGAGAGAGAGAGAGAGAGAGAGAGAGAAAGAGAGAGAAGAGAGAGAGGGAGAGACAGAGAGAGAGAGAGATGAGAGAGAGAGATTGATTGGAATGCTGAGCAGTATATCATTTTGGCTGCTTTAATTTTTTCACAGGCCAGCAGGGAGGGGTGGCAGAGGGGATGTGTGGAGTTAAGTGCAGACATGCTGGAGGTGAGGAGCACGAAGTCACCTGCACACAGTGACACACATAGCAGAGGACAGAGCAGCCATCGGAGGGGGAGGAGAGGAGCAAGTGGATGGGTTTTCTGGTGACCGGCATCTAATTTCAGCACAGCATGTTTTATCGGATGCTTCCCCTGCCCCCTCCCTCCCAGCCTCTGGTGTTCAGGATCAGCCTTGAATGTCTGTGCCTGCTAGCATCTCACTCTGTGTCACGAGCTGCATTAAATCGCCGGGCAGCTCTGTAACAATGTCCAGACGCTGCCTAGGAGGCGGGACATTGTTACAGAGCTGCCCAGTGATTTAATCCAGCTCCGTGACGCAACATGAGATCGTGAGAAGGGAGGGGAGGACTCAGGATGATACAAGTGCGGCACCCGGCGGGGTGGGGCGGCCCCTTTTTGACCCCGCCCCTTTTTCAGATTATCGTCATTTTTTTTCTTTCGGCAATTCGCGGAAAATGCCATTTTCGGCCGAAACGTTTCGGCCGCCGAAATTTCGGTGCATCCCTAATATATATATATTTTTATCAGATTTAATAGGGCCAGTGATCATAGATAGTAGGGCGAAGAACATCTGGGCATCCATACCATTAAATTATTTTCTTGAGCAGTACTAGCTATAGAAAACATACGTATGTGAAAGAATAAAACTTTTCTTCTAGTCTTCAGATTGAATTTCAGTATCTAGTTCCCTCTCCCAGATAACCCTGTACTCCAGGGGGTGAGGATGTGAGCAAACCAACCAAGATAAAGTACATTTGGGGCACTGAATGTGTTGTTAGGGAGTCACAGGATAACAGTTTTTTTAAAGACAGCAGGGTGGGATGTTGACTCCTGTAAGTTAGGGATAGTCTGGAAAACAGAAAAAAAAATGCTAACTTCCAATGGTTGGGAAGATGTGTGTCTAGGAGGTTCCTTAAAGTGGATTTCTGGTACAAAAATTTTTATTGAAAATTTCAAGAAATGACACCTTAAGAGACACACACACAGGGGACATATATTGATCATACAGCATATTGAGGAATGTCCCTTATATATTCAAATAGCAATAGTCAAAGATGGTGGGTGTATGTATAACATTACAGTGAACAATATTTTTTTGTTAAACTTTTATGGTATAAAGAATATAGAAACATACAAAAATGTTTAAAGCCTCTAGACTGCCCACTCAGGGGCTGGAACTAGCGCATAGGAGATGCAAAAACACAACTTATGCAGAGGGGTTAGACCTCCTGTCTAAGTGATCTTGAGTATAATAAACATTATAGGGGTGACCCCACCAAGAGCAAACTAACCAAGACGAACCTACAGTGACTCAGCACAGTGACAGTGACATTAACAGACATTAACAAACCTTAAGGAATTTGGCATGTGTGTTTTGGAGTATACTAGACATTCATTCATTGACCATCATGGCCGTCAAGCGATTTTTCACTTCCTGGAAGGAGATTGTGGGTTTCTTCCATGCCCGGGCGATCGATCTTTTAGCCGCTATGAACAAATAGGTCGCCAATTTCTGCTGACGAGCAAACAGGCCTGGGATGGGGCAATGTAGTAGTAATGCGAATTTGGCCTCTTTACGTACATTCAGGTGGAACAAAGAATATAACAAGCCAAATACTCGGGACCAAAATCCCCAAATATGGATGACGTCCCCACGATGGCCACAACCCCGGAAACAGCGATCACTAGAGGTCGGGTTGACATGGGCACCACGTGCTGGAACCCAATACCACCTCAACAGTACTTTATATGCTGCCTCTAAAGTGGCAGTATTGAAAGAGCATTTAGCTACAGAAGGCCCCGCTCCAATCCGCCAGATCAATCCCAATACCCAGATCTCGCTCCCACTGGGATACATAGGAGAGTGAAGTGTGAGATGATCGGCCATTCAATGATGCGTAAAGGGTAGAGATGATACCTGGAGAACCTGGGGCATGTAAGCAGATATGTTCAAAGGCGGTCGTCTTAAATGGATAGGAAGAGGTGCACCGAAGCACAGTTGTCCAGTGTTGTATCTGGAGGAAACAAAAGAACTCCATCTGGGGGGCGTCATAGGACTCACAGAAAGCAGACCATGTTAGTGGAGTGCGTGTGGTCAACAGATGGCGTACCTGTGTAAGGCCCTGGGAGATCCACCACCCAAATGCTTGAGGATGATCAAGACCAGGGGAAAACAAAGGATTGTTAATAATGGGCAGCAGGGGCAGGAAGGGGGACATAAAGGAGCTTGAGTACCATGTCAAGTCCCACAACCTTAAACTGTGAGACATGAGAGGGCTCAATGTCGTCGGCCAAAGTCTCTGAGGAAGCTATAGAAGAGCTTGCAAGGAGAGAGGGGTGCAGTTAGGGAGCTCCAATAGTACCCGAAGCGGGACATCGGTGGAAGCGTGGAGTAGAGTTAATTGGGAGATCTGAGCTGCCAGGTAGTACCCCCAGGCCTCCTTGCAATCTGTGAGTGAAAAGAGTGGCTCTAGGAATTCTCGGGCGTTTATCCGCCCAGATAAAGCGCAAGATTCTATTCTGAAGCAGACGGAGAAAGTGTGGGGGGTCCCGTACAGGCAAGGTGCGGAAGTAAAATAACATTTTCGATAAGACTGTCATTTTTACTGAGTGGGTCCGTCCCGAGACAGGTGTGTAAATTGCCATGTCTGCATAAGGGCAGTCAAGGAGCGAAGTAGAGGGTAATAGTTAAGGGAGAATAGCGAAGAGTAAGTGGGGGTCAGTCGGACTCCCAGATAGTCAATGTACGTGGTCGTCCACCGAAAAGGAAAATGAGACTGCAAGCGTGTGACTAGGTCGAGAGCAAGAGAAACATTTAGAGCTACCGATTTCTCTAAGTTTATACGGAGGCCTGAAATGGAAGAGAAATGCGTCACAAGGCGTAACAAGTTGGGGAGGGTTGTAAGGGGATTTGTCAGGGTCAAAAGGGCGTCATCAGCGAAAAGACTCAATTTGAATTTGTGACCTGCGTAGGGAATACCAGTCACATTACGGTCCACGCGAATTGCGAGCGCCAAAGGCTCCAAGGCCTACAGAAATAGAGCTGGAGATAGGGGGCATCCCTGCCTCGTGCCCCCATGGATGGAGAAGGGTGCAGAAAAGTACCCAGCGTATTTGACAGCAGCAGTAGGGGCAGAATACAAGGCACGAATCCAAGTCAGCAAAGCTTCTCCAAAGCCCCAAGGAGAAAGCACAAAGTGCAAATATTCCCAGGACAAGGTATCAAAAGCCTTGTAGATATCTAATGAAAGGACAAACCCCGGGATTTTCCGATATGCAAAAGGTGAATAAGATGAACCACCTTACGGACATTATCACCCGCCTGTCTACCTGGGACGAAACCCACCTGATCCCTATGGATCAAGTGGCTTATATATTGATTGACTCACATGCTCAGGATCTTACCTAGGATCTTCAAGTCATCGTTCAAGAGTGATATCGGTCGGAAGGCCTGAGGCTCATCAGCATCCTCTTGTTTTTTGGGGGCCATTGAAATATGGGCCCTTAAAGCGTCTGGGGAGGGCAAAGAGCCCTGCCTCAAAGCATTGAAATAGATGGCAAGGTGAGGTGCCAACAATGCGGGGAATGTCTTATAATAAAGACCTGAAAATATGTAGGGACCCGGGGCCCTATCAGGTTTCAGCCACTTGACTGCCTGAAGGACCTCTGCCTCCGAGACGTGTGCATTAAGAGCTTCATGTGCTCCTTCTGGAAGCGAGGGAAGATTAAGGTCCTGGAAGAACTGTACCGCTTGCTGCAAGGGAAACGGGCCTGGTTTAAAATAGAGCGAGGACAGGAATTCTGAGAAACAGGGTTTGGAAGTGAGGCCCCCCGTTCTCGTTCAGAGTCAAATAGGCTTGGGGGTTTCCCTACCGAATTTAATTTCTTGGCAAGCATAGGACCCGGTTTGTCCGCACATGTATAATACTTGTGTCTAGACCACTGTAGAGCCTTCTCAGCTCGAGAGGTGTAAACAAGATCTAGTTAAGTCGCTAGGGTATTGCGGGCCTTTCTATGAGCAACGGTAGGTTGCGCCTTCCAAAGTGTGTCTGCGGCTGTTAGGAGAGACTGCAGTTCTGTGACTGGACGTTCTCTATCCCGTTTGCATGCAGAAGCGAGTTGAATAATATGACCCCGAACTGTAACCTTATGGGCTTCCCACAGCGACACAGCAGACATGACGGAGCCCACATTGTCCGCAAAATATGATTGTATAAAGGATTGAATCTCTAGACTCGTTGCCTGAGTGGACAGTAGGGACTCATTAATTCGCCACTGGAAAGGGCGCCTAATGGGGCCTGAGAGAGAGATGAGAAAACTCAAGGGGTCGTGATCAGACCATGGTGAAGAAAGAATAGAGATTTTACGGATTAATGGAAGGTGGTGTACCGGCATTAGGACGTGGTCAATCCTGCAAAAACTGTCATGAGGGTTAGAGTAGAAAGTAAAGTCACGATCTGTGGGGTGGAGCTCCCTCCACACATCTACCAGACCAAAAGTTTGCAGGACCACACACATCCGTGCCTCGTGGGAGGGGTAATGAGAGGGGACCACCCCCTTTGCATATCGCCTATCTAAAACAGAGTTAAGGGCAATGTTAGAGTCACCCATAAGAAGGAGCAAACCCTCTGGTGTTGAGAGACTACCTTACATAGATGGGAGAAGAACCTATGTTGGAACCGATTAGGGGCGTAATAAGAGACTATTGTTATTTCTTGGTCCCATAAGGTCCCCTGTAAAAGAAGATAGCGACCCTCCAAAGTGCAGGTTATGTTTGAATGCAATTAAGACACCTCTGTGTTTTACAGAGGCTGAGGCTGTGTAAAACTGTGGATAATGCGGGGAAAGAAACCGTGGAGCGGAGGACTGGCTGAACCTGGTCTCCTGCAGACATGCTACATCTACCTGCTGGGATTTAAGGTGATGGAACACTTTGGATCGCTTAAGGGGTGAATTGAAGCCATGGATATTTTGGGAATGGAATTTTAGCAGAGAGGTGGCCATAGAGGGGGGAAGTAAAAATGCTCGTCAGCAAAGCCAAGCTGGTCATGTTCCCCAGGCAGTGATTGGACGGCACTTCATTAGACCCCGGGACCCAAAGAAAAAAACAGAAAAGGGTGAAAAAAGGAAAAAAGTAGACAGAGAAGAAACTGTAAAGAAAAGAGCGTAATGTGGCCATAAAGAGGAACCGCCAAACAGGCGGAATGCATCCCAACTGTGTAGGACATCTAAGGGGGGTAGCTCCCCCACTGGGCACATGGTTGCTATTATCACAAACATATTTATTCTTGTGGAGATAAGGAAAGGGTACGGAGGAGTTGCAGTGAGAATAGAAAGATGGGGAGGGGAAGGAGAGGGAAGGGAGAAAAAAAAAAGGGGGGGTGGGAGGAAGAGGGGGTAAAGAAAAATGGGGTGAGCACCGTGGGTAAAGAGCGGGGAAGGAGACAAAAAAAAGGGGGGTGTAACATTTAAAGAAAAAGGTGAGCTTCTACACTGCCGCCAACACATGGCCGGTGGAGGCGGGGAGCCCAACCCAAGATGCAATCCAGTGTGATGCATACCCATGGAGATCAATACCTAGTAAACTGAATATAGGAACCTGTAAACAGTGAAACAGCAACCTACTATGTCATAAACCCTTAGTGGACCTCCAAGGGAAGCCCTGTATAGCAGAAATCAACAATATTACCAAAAACAAGATATGTGCAATATTTTTTCTTATGAAGGCGTTGAGGGGGGGCATGGAGCAAAGTACCATGTCCCCCACCCCTCGAGGCCCACCACTTGGTCAAACAGCTAGCAATATGTGTTCAAATATAAATTGGAAACCTTTACATAAAAAGACAGGCCTCCACTACCCCGGCGGAGGTGGGAGGGCCGCCCAAGAATCAATCCAGAGCAACACAAGCATATAGCGGCCAAAATACAGCAAATCAAATATAGCAGTAGAACCTCAACCCCCCTGTTCCATATTCCTGATGGACCTTCAAGGAAGGCCCTGCATAGCAAGAGTCAACAATATTTCCATAACCCGGAAGGAGGGAACATAGTAAAAAGTTTTACCGCATTTTGAGGCAGGGGACAATCAAAAAAAAAACACAACCCCATAGCAACAGGTTAATAGTTAGGTGGCCACACAGCCAGACTCCTGTGTGGTGACGGCAAGGCTAGGAGGTCAAACTCCAAAGCAAGAACCAGGAGACCAGTCCAAAAGGACCTTCAGCCTGGAGTAGAAATTGAAGGGCCGGGACGTGAAGGAGAGCATCGGCGAGACCTCTTGCAGCTAGCGGACTTCTCCCAGAAGTGGCCAAGCTGATTAGGGGCCTGCTGAGAACCTGAGGGTTGTATGGGATCAGGGCCAGAGCCTCTGGGGGGGTAAAAGATGCAAACCTTCAAGCGTCGTCTGGGCCTCCTCAGGAGTGCTGACAGAGTAGCTCTTACCCCAGAGGTCAAAGGACAGCCGAAAGGGGAAACCCCAAGAATATTTAATTTGGTTACTCAGCAGGGCCGCAGTAAATGGTTTCATTTGAAGCCTCTTCTGGAGAGTAATCTGGGACAAGTCAGAAAAAAGCTGATAGCGGTGTCCCTGGAAGCATAACTCTGGTTTATTTCTGGCCGCCATCAAGAGGGTTTCCTTCGTGTGATAATAGGTAAACTTGATGATGATGTCCCTCGGCGGGCTGTCTTGCCTCTTTGGACCCAGGGCCCGATGGATGCGATCGAATTCGAGACGGTCAATAGGGATGGCGGGTACCAATTCCTGAAATAGTGCTGTCGTGGTAGAGGTTAAATCTGTGATAGTCTCGGGGATACCCTGCAAATGTAGATTCCCCCAGCGAGCACGATTTTCAAAGTCCTCGAGCCGCAGCAGAGCCGCGTCCAGCTCTGTTTTAAGGTCAGACAGGTCTTGTTCGTGGTTTTCTATGACCGTGATAGCTGCATCCATCTTGTCCTCCAAGTCATTTGTACGGTTCCCCAGCTCACGAATCTCTTTAGTGAGATGCGTGGCAAGTTTGGTGTTGGCTGCAGACAGCTCCGTCTGCAGCGTTGTTTTGAAACGCCCCAGGAGTTCAGTGTCTCTCAGTGGGGCGGGCTGTGGTGTAAAAGGGCCCCTTAGACACTGTCCGCATCCGAAAATACGTCCACCTCACCTGATAGCAGCGGCGGGGGGAACTCCAAACTCAAGGCCGGGGCTGCAGGGGAATCCGCGTGTGGGGAGGCCTTTTCTTCCAGATCGGCTAGCGCTGGAGGCGCATGGAGCGACTTTTTTTCCCCCATGGGTGCAGGGGAGGGTGCGGAGCCAGAGGGTGGGTAGGAAGAAGATAAGGGACTCCACAGGGAGCAGCTAGGACGGCCGATGTGACCGGCGGGTGAGGAGTGAGATTACCACACGGCCATCTTGGATCGCTGCTCATGAGCGCCCCCCTTAAAGTGGATTTCAAGCCTGACTATGATTAAAAATGCTCCCCCACCACTCCTGCTACCTATACTGACTAACCTATGTAAAAAAAGATCTGTGCACTTCCCTATTTTTAGTCTTATCGGGTCTGGTCATGTGGTTCCCTATGTCAGTGAGTGGCAGCTGTAGGGGAGAAGAGGGAACGCTCAAAAATGGCTGAGAGTTCCAGAAGCCATGACATCACTCATAGGCTTCCATGGCCGAGCCGTTGTTGGCACTCCCCTTCTCTCCCCTGCAGCTGCTGCTCACTGACACAGGGTAGCTGAAGCTGTGGGATCATGGGAACGGATAGGTAACAAGAGGGAACATTTTCAGGCACAGCTAGCATCAGCCCTTTGGTAAAATTGCAGCAAGTCTGCTTTGAGACAGTTTATTCCATATCCCAAATGAGGATCTAAACATGGCTGGTGGAAAGGATGGGTTACCAAACAAGGGAGTCATGGGGCCAATATATGCAGACATTTTTGTCCCATGGACCTAGTGTTTGGTAAGATCAGAGGAGCTGAAAGGGTGTTATCCACTGAAAGACTTCTAAATAAAGCGGGGTCATGAATTGTTCACGCTGGACCCAAGGTTATGACTGAACATGATGAAACCAGTCAATGATTCTAGTGAAAACTGATGCTTGCTAATATAAAGCGATATCTGGGGCAGTTGCTCCCCCATTGTCTTTGGGTAAGGGCTCTTCCTTCTTTTTCATTATCCAATCACAGGGTTGGGGAGAGGTGAGACCTGCACTTGTTCCTGAGCTCCAGAAGAGAAATGTGAGGCCCTTGTCCTTCCAGAGGGGTCAATCTCAGGCTGGGAGTCCCTGGTCAGTTCTTCACCAACACGTCTATGTGAACGTTTCTTGTCTTCAAGGAAGTCTGAGCACAGAGCAGAGCTGATGGAGCACCAACCTGAAACAACCAAAGCAGCCATCTACCATAGATGGGAAACCACCTGGTGAGCCAAAAGTAGCTATCAGGTGCCTGAAAGCACTGCCAAGCCTCCTACTTTTCCCATCCTTCATTATGTACCCTGTACATATTTGCCTGTCATCTGGGGCAAAAAAAAAAAAAGTTTCTAAACTTTGTAAGTATGGTTCAGTTTGGGCTGTTTAGCGATATTCAGTGCTACTGAGAGGCTTGCATTGCTCAGACACGAGAAAGGAAGATTTCCTCATTATTCTATTCTGATACTACAAAGTGAGCCAGCACCCTCTAACCACCTTTTATGTTTTATGATATGATTGTATTATTTGTTGTATTCAATAAAATAATGTATTAAAAAAAATAAAAAAAAAGGAAGGATCTCATCATTTTCATGGTGCCATCAGGTCACAACCGTGTTAATGGGTGAAATGTATGTTGATGGTGACAGCAAAACTACACAGACAGAAAAAAAAAATCAGAATTTCACAACAATGGCAGGGAAAATGCAGAGCAATCAGTTTCACTTACATATTTCTGTTTGCAGATTAAATAGTGTATATTAGTGTAGCCCAGGCCCCGACCTCTGAAGAGCCATTGGTGACCTTCAGGGTCAGGGAGAGCGGACATCCTTCTTCACAGTGCCTGAGAATGGATGGCCTGGCAAAACGAAGGGTAACAGGGAAAGACAACTGGCAACAGAACCAAGTGGCATTTCACACAAGGGCAATAAATATATATATACAGTATATATAAAATGGTATTTACAAGTTGAAGTGTAGCTTACCACATGAGCAATACAAGAAAATTGTAGGCAAACGACCCAAAATCCTAACTACCTATCTACTATTTACACCTCTAAAGAGAAGAAGGAAAGGCATCAAGCTGTTTCTGTGCTGAGATCGTCATGTCTCCTTAGCCAAGGAGTGTTTGCAGGAACACCTGAAAGAAGGCACAAGCAGGAAAGGAACACATCCTATCACTATAATAACCTCTAGTGCACTATATACATACGTGGCTTACCCCTATTCAGGAGTAGCAAGAAAAATCTGTTGCATCATAATAACATAGCAAAATATGCATTAGCAGTTGAAAATGGGCCCCACCCCCTCGAGGGAGACACCCCTTTTCCATCATATCAAGAAAATCACAGTTGGAGTGTCCACAGGGTGTAGATGTAACTCATGCAGGTTGGCTCTCTGACGCCACCTGGTGGTTTGTACAGTTCTTAAAGCGGTAGTAAACCCTTGCAGCACATTTTAACCACTTGCCGACCGCCGATCGGCATCTGACGGCGGCAAAGTGGTTCGTTCCCGCAAAACGCCGTCATACGACGGCGGCTGCGGGATCAAGCTTAGTGAGCGCGCGTGTGCTGCCGGAGGCGCGCCCGCGCGCTCACTGTGTTCGGGGAGGGCCAGGGAGTGGGTGCGGCGGCTTCGATTGCCGCCGGCTACCCGCGATGGCCCCCCCGAGTGGAGGAACGGAGGTCCGTGTAAGTAAACACGGACCTCCGTTCTGTGAAGGGGGAAGGGCTGTGATCACAGCCTTCCTGTATACGAAGGCTGTGACCACTTCTCTTCCCCAGATAGTGCAGTCCCCCTACAGTTAGAACACGCCCAGGGAACATAGTTAACCCTTAGAGCGCCCCCTGCAGGTTAACCCCTTCACTGGCAATGACATTTACACAGTAATCAGTGCATTTTTATAGCACTGATCGCTGTATAAATGCCAATGGTCCCAAAAAAGTGTCAAAATAGTCCGACATGTCTGCTGAAATATCGCAGTACCGCTAAAAATCGCAGATCGCCGCCATTACTAGTAAAAAAAAAAACAAAACCCAAAAATGAATTCTCATCATCCGTAAACGTGACCACTTTTGCGCAAACCAATCAATAAACGCCAATTGCGATTTTTTTTATCACAAATATGAGGAAGAATATAAATCGGCCAAAAACGGTGAAAAAAAAAGTTTTTTTTATATATTTTTTTTTGATTTGTATTCTAGCAAAAAGTAAGAAATTTGGGGTTTTTTTTGCAAAATTGTCGCTCTTCTTTTGTTTATAGCGGTGATCAGAAATGACGCAGCGGTGATCAAATACCACCAAAAGAAAGCTCTGTTTGTGGGGAAAAAAGGACGCAAATTTCGTTTGGGTACAACGCCGCACGACCGCGCAATTTTCAGTTAAAGCGACGCAGCGCCGAATCGCAAAAAGGGCTCCGGTCCTAAAGCTGGAAATCCTTCCGGGGCTGAAGTGGTTAAACGCTCTGATCACTCCCTTTATGAAGATTATATTCCCCTTATTTGGGTTCTCTTTACCTGCTTACTTTGTGTATAAAATTGTATAATTCGCCATACGACGTCACAAGCGCATGCGCCGTTATCCTCTAATTTTCCAGCAAGCCTCTGGCTGCCGGAAATATTCAGGGTATATGCCATGGCTGCATCATCTCACGTCAGCCCCGACCTCACGCGATATTCTGAAGACTTCCTGATTACACTGCATTTCCTGGCGCCCTTGTGACTCCGAACGTCACAGGGGTTGTGTGGAGAAGGAGGGCAGAGCTGCAGAGCGAGGAGGAGAAGCGGAGAGACAACGATATCAAATGCATTGACACTCACTTGCCAGCAATTGAAAAATAAAGTAATTATTATATAAATACAATAAGCAAGATACATGATCTTCTGCTATCCGCTGTATAGGGTTGCCATGGGAATCGGAAACGAAAACGAGGCTTGGCTATGTAATGCAATGCGCATGCGTGAGATTATCTGCCTCTACGCACAATGAGGGCGGAAATAGAGGCACGGATAAACGCGGAAGAGAACAGTAAAGATGGCGCAGCCTTATACAGTCCCGGACCGCTATAAAAATCATCATTTTTGGCAAGTAAGACACGTATAGTGTATCTTTGTTATTATCCATGTGTAAAGTGGACTCAATATATATGTTGCATTATGCTTATTCGGCTGGGTTTACTACCGCTTTATGGTAACTTTGAGTCCGTCGATCAAACATTAGGGTTGCCACCTTTTCTTCACGTCAAACCCGAACACTTTAGCGGGACACAGCAATTTTTTTTTATAGTATAAACTATACATATATTTTGCAATTAAATAACATTTCTAATCATGTGAAGTTAATCACAAGAGTGCCCCTTTACATCAGAGTCCACAGAGTTCCTCTTTTACATCTGAATCCACAGAGTTCCCCTTTTACAACTGAACTCGCAGGGAGACTCAGCAGGCTCTGATGTAAGGGAGAACTTTGGAGACTCTAACATAAGGGATGCTCTGGGAACCTTGATTTAAGGGGGAACACTGAGAACTCTGATGTATGGAGAGGACTCACTGTGGCCTCTGGTGTAAAGGGAAACTCTGATGTAAGGGGTGCTCTGAGAACCCTGATTTACCTTAGTGTACTTACTCAGACGCAGGAGAGAGAAGAGGGCAGACTTCAGTCACAGACAGGGATGGCTGGTGAGCTCACTCACCCTTTGGCAGTTAGCACCTCTCATCCAGATGTATCTGAGGTTGTCTTGACTTCAGCCCCCACTGTCCTTTTCTGAGGCACAGCGCTGGGGATTGGAGTGTGGGCAGACACAGAGGTGTAGGAGCAGGAGGAAGAGGAGTAGGTCGATCCCTCTCCCGTGTGTGTGTGTGTGTGTGGGGGGGGGTATTAGAGCTGGCTTTGGGCAATGTGAAAGAGAGTGTAACAGACATTCTTCACTTATGCAACTGGGAAGCCATAGTCTGGACTGAATAATGTGTCCGGGTTTAAGCAGGTCTGAAACCCGGACGCATGATTCCAAACCCGAACTGTCCGGGTGAATCCTGGACAGGTGGCAACCCTATCAAACATAGGAAAATAAATCTTGCCCCTTTTAGCCACAGCATATCCTATCTTAGTAACTAAACTTTCCCATCGTCCTTGGAGCCCCAAAGTCCGACAAGTGTTTCACTCTAAGTGCAACGGCACCATCAACCTTTTCCTTGGCAGCAGTTTCCATCTTGCACAGGGACAACTCCCGGGGAACGAGGTGCATGGCTGTGTAGAAGCAGCAATTCTATCATGCAATTACGCAAGGGACCAGAACTTTGGCAAAGAATGTTCCACCTTCCTGGACCCCAAGGTCCTCTTGCACTCAAACAGTTGTGGTCTCAGGCTTCACCCCAGGAACTGAGGCCAACTTTCCTCAAGATGGGGGAGCAAAGCCTGTCGAGATTCCTTATCATCAATCAGCATGTTTTCTGGCAAATAAAGTAATCACACTGTCAATCCCCAGATGTAGGCCAGCATGATCCGAGTGAGATGCTTCCTGTATTTGCTGATATTTCAATTCACAGACCAGCGGCAGCCATGACAGGAAAGATCCCCTCAGTAATTTTTGGTGGAGAGGTGGAGTAAAAGAAAGCACAAACTCCACTATACTCTCATTTGTAATCCAGATAAAAAGAGAAGGCGCTTCTAAGTGCAGTATTACTACAACTTTTATTGCCAAAGGTTAAAAACACACTAAAAGTCAATAGTAATAGGCTAATCATAAGGAATAAAGAGTCCAGCAGTGTAAGCAGTCCTGGAGAGGGGTCCTGTTAGGAACTGCTATGATAACCCACGGCTATCATCTCTCTGTCAGTCTGTCTTGCGTTCGGACGTCCAATGAGAGATTGAGTTCACCCAAATAAAATGGATGCAGACAGACACACAAGTATGTTTATACGAAACGCGTCGGGAACCTATTGCCTGGATTTGCTGCATAAATGTGAATTTTATTCTCTTACCCTTTGGACGATTTTTAAATCTTTTATATAAATAAATATACCTCACACCACGAGGTTTTACACTATCTGAGTTTTCTCCATCCCTTCTGACCTCACTCTGTCTGGAAACGATTGATCTACTCTTCACCCAATACCACTACGGACGAGTGGCAGGTTTTCGTGGACATCTTTGTCTTTCAAGCAAGACCTACGCTTATTCGCCCCGGAGTGTGTGACGCACCATCGGGACAGTGAAGGAAGGACGTCCGACCACCCGGAGATCCTGGACCCGTAGGTGGCACCCTTACAGCATCTTGTGAACCTCCCCCCAACCATTGGGGGAGCGGGGGACGTCTACACCTGTTTCCAGTAATACCTTGGTACCCGGTGTGGGTCCAACGCCTTCACTTATCCTACGTCTGGTAAGCCTCCATCTTAACAGGACTGGAGAGTTTTTTATCCTTCCTTGTGGATTTTATTACTTATTGCAACATCTTGCTTGAAGATTTCACGCTCTGATTTATCCAACCACCCCTTGAGGATATTGACTGTTATGAACTTTCTTTATTTAAACGCATTTATTTGCATATCATGGTCCTTACTATGATAAGCTAGATTATGTGGCTGAGCGCTGTATCGAGTTTACATGGTGAAAACAGTCTCTGGCTTTACTGGGAGGACAATGAGTATTTATACACAATTCATACAAAGGGAGGCGTATATTACACAAAGAAAAAATTGCCTTGTCAGCAGTTATCTATAAATGATGTCATTAATTCAAGAATAACATAACATATTAGAATGTAATTACTCAGCTTCAAGGTTACAGACGGTCAATCTACAAAACAGGATATACTGCAGGATGAGATAACATGTTATGATGTAGCAAATTACATAACAGGATGTATTTGCCGGATAAGATAGCATGTTATGACGTGATTACTCAGAAGTGACCCCACAGGGTCAGACAGTAAGTTAAAGGACAGGATATGTTTGTGTGCCGAGACAAAAAACCTTGTCAGCATAAACTTCTTGCTAATATTAAAGCAGCATTTTTCTTTCTACAACAATATGAAATAATTAAGGATAATAGGTTCTCTGCTCATTACAGGTCCCATCCACAGCAAGATGTATGATATCCCAGCCGTCCAACAGTGGGGAGCCGCAGGGAGAGGGATCAGGGAAGCCAGGAAGCAGCCATGCTGTGTAGGACCAGCTTCTTTGGTACCTCTCCCTGCGGCTCCCCACTGCTGGATGGCTAGGATGTCATACATCTTGCTGCGGATGGGACCCCTCTCCAGGACTGCTTACACTCCTGGACTCTTTATACCTTATGATGAGCTTATTACCATTGACTTTTAGTAAGTGTGTTTTTAACCTTTGGCAATAAAAGTTGTAGTAATACTGCACTTAGAGGCGCCTTCTCTTTTTATCTTTCCTATCCCAGAGTTGTTGCTTCTCTCTTGGAGTGCTGCCTCGGTGCATTGAACCTACATACACCAGCATTTACCCTCATTCACCACATTTGGGACATTCCTTTGTGTTGATGCTGTTATCCAGAAGCGCCCTTCGTCTCCCCGTCCTGGTTCTCATTTGTAACCCACACGATAGGTATTCTAACTGTTATAATAGTGACTTATCCCTTGCAGAGGCCTCTATGCCTGGCCTGTATAAGCAGATATAATCACCGCGGACAGTCTTTATCGGATATCTTGAACTCACCAGACACGTCTTTTCCATCGCGCTCCCAAAACTGAAAGTGCATAACGTACAAAACAATAACTGGCCACTAAGGGTCAAAATAAATCCAATGTGCAAATAGCAAAAATCAATAATATAAAAGTATGAATTTCATCAAGAGTAAATAAAGTGCAATAATAGTCCAATAATGCTGTTAAAATCCGAAAAGCAATAAAGTGCAATATTGTGCGGTTCATAAGTGGTGCATAATACAGTTCAATAAGTATTGCAAAGATCCATGATTGGATATCCATGTAGATATTGGCAAATCCAAAATATAGGGTGACTGTGAATTCCTCCACCAGTGAAAATGGTCAAAAACTCTACTCACCAGGCCTCCATGATCTCCATAACAAATATCAAAATCGCATGGGAATGTATGTGTAGCACCACCCCCGTAGGAGCTGATTTAGCATGTCCAATCTGTCACTCTGCCTCTCAACCCCAATAACAGCCTCAGTCCCCTCTGGCAAACCTGGAAATAGTGTGAGTGCAAGGATCAATGAGAAGCACACACATTATTATAAAACACAGAAATTGTCTTTACTGTAGTATTTCTGTGGGATAACCATTGGCAATAAGTTCAAGAAATATAATAGAAGAACATTAACTGAAGTTATAAGCAATATAGCTCAATAGTACATTTAGGCTGCTTTCAGGGGATTCAGAACCTTAAAATAACCCCAAGAGCAGAGCAAACACTTCAATAACAAGAAAGTCACAAAATTGGCAATCTGTATCAGATTGGTTACCTTTACTCAAGTTTGGCTCTATGAGTCCAGGCAGGAGGAGAGTAGAAGACTGACCCTCTCTATGTCCAATCCCTCTCTTCTGTCTCCTGGCACCACAGGCCCAATAACAAATACTGTAGTCAAATCAACAGTCAATATCTTAGCTTCCCAGATAGGCGATCCCACACACCCACTGCATATACAGAGCCCTGGATACATGAGTGTGAGGCCGTACGGCAATAGAAACTTCAGTCCACTTGAAGTTAAATAGGTCTTGGCATCTTCAGCTAGCCTCTCTCGTTGGTGCACTTAAATTCCTAGGTAGAGGCCCACATAACATAACTGGCCAAGATCATTAATTGAAGAATGCTAGATATTCCTCAGCAGGGTGAAAGGTAAAATGGCATCTGTATACCGTGTCTTTCTAACTAAATGACCTTGTATCCGGAGGAACTACAAGTATCAGCGAGGTGACTACAGGCAATGATGTCTGTATACAGGGTTCAATATAACTCTGTGCAGTGTGTCCTTGTTTCCTGCAAATGGACACAGATAACTTTTGGAAAGAAACCCTGGTAGTGATTACTGACTCCAGGATATATTATCTGTTAATGAAGAAGGACCTGTGCATGGGATTTTGTCATCCACTAGGAAGACTGAGTCTGTACTAACAAAAGAAGGATAGAAACAACTGAGTATACTCAAAAGGTAGATTTCAGTCTGCTCACCACCCTTGGTTAGCTGATCACAGAGATGGTCCGGACACTCAGGCTGTGCTGATGTCGGTCGACTTAAAGATGTCACAGAGTCGGTCGACGCCACGATGTCAAAACGTCACCCACTAGAGGTCTCGGTCGAATGTCTGTAGACGCAGGCAAGGTCTCGTCGTCTCCCGTGTCGTCGTCGGCGTAGTTAACTAGGTCTCTCTCTCTTTCTCTCGGACGTTCGTCATGTCATCTCCGACAAAAGGGTTCTCGTTTCTCGTTCGTCTACAGTAGTCAAGGTCACAGTAGTCGTGTCGGACTCACAGGCCTGGTAGAGACACTAGTCGATTGGTTCCCACCACTCGTCTGACTTTAGATGGAAAACTCATATGAGTCAACAAAGATAGGAAGAAAACAATCATGTCTGAG
>BLSH010219007.1:34388-45915 GCA_018402905.1 Glandirana rugosa
CACTTTTCACACCGTACGTGAACATGACAAGACTTGAAAATTGCTGTTCACAGACTCTCCCTGTCGAATCTGGCAGAGCTTGAGCTATTTTGCAAAGAAGAATGGACAAAAATGTCTCTAGATGTGCAAAGCTGGTTGAAACATACCCAACAAGACTTGCAGTTGTAATTGCAGCGAAAGGCGGTTCTACAAAGTATTGACTCAGTGGGGCTGAATACAAGTGCATGCCACACTTTTCACATATTTATTTGTAAAAAAAAATTTGAAAACCATTTATCATTTTCCTTCCACTTCACAATTATGTGCCACTTTGTGTTGGTCTATCACATAAAATCCCAATAAAATACATTTACGTTTTTGGTTGTAACATGACAAAATGTGGAGTATTTCAAGGGGTATGAATACTTTTTCAAGGCACTGTACTTCCATATTTGTTTGAAAAAAAAAACTTGTGTATTAGGGCTACTTCCATATTTATTAGAAGAAAAAAAAACTTGTGTACTAAAGCTACATATCCCAAATGGGCTTGTTTTTCTTGACAATGGAGGATCAAACGTTCCCTTTTTAAAATTGTGAATAATATACAATAAAAAAAATGCTAATAGATCTATATATGCAAAGGGTAATTTAAGAAGACCTAGAGTATTTGAAAAAGTTTAAAGATGTGAATTGTAATTAAACTGTGATAACCCCGTTAAACAAATCAAACCTGGCAACGTTTCTTTGCCTTTTGGTTCAGCCTGTTGACTTATTGACCTTGAACTTTACACTTTTTTTTTTGCCTCTACATCCTGTGAAGTTTAAAATTTCTTTCTAGATATAGTGGAACTTTTTGTGTAGCGCACAAGTTATCACAGGATAGAAATGTTACAGCCTGTATATAAATTCCTAGTTAAATGCTTTACAGGTTGGTGTGGCTATGTCCATGCTGCAAAGGTCTAATGCTATATATGTCATCCTGTCCTTTCTGCCTGTGCGCCCAAATATTTTCTATGGCCTTCTTTAAGCAAATCTTTCTGAGCAAGTAAAGGACTGAATAATCAGTGGGTGGGGGCTTTAAGAGCCAGGAGATGACTGATTCTGTTAATAGTGCCCTATAACAGGCATGAAAGTCTCCTTTTACAAATCTACATCCACAAAGTTGAACAGGGTTGTCTTTAGAACTGCAGAGTTTGTTTTTATTATACCTAATTTTATGAAGGGCTTAAATATTTGCACTATCCGTGCCCACAGGGAATCTAAAAATCAAGTTTATTATATTCAGTAAGAACTAAATTTAAGTTTCCTTTCAGTGGGGAAAATATCTTGCATATGAACATTACATATTTGCCACTTTCGGCCAGATGGTGGAGCACTATGCCCAGAAAGCATGGTTTGTGTCTTTCAGAAAGCAGTTATGCCAAGAATGCATCTTTTGTGAAGCAGACACATCAGGGCTAGAGCTAGAGAATTAACAGAAGTTGCCACAAAGCATGCAGCCATTTCTAGACTTTCTTACTACAAGGCCCAGTATCATTTACAGATGTGATGAAAGCACCACATGATAAATGCTTATTTTTAACATAATTATTTTTTTACAAACAGTTTAGGCCCCTTTCACACATGCCTTCAGTTTGTTTCATCAGTTCAGTCACGTTTTTTTCAAAGAAAAAATGGATCAGTTTTTCATCAGTTTTTTTCATCTGTTCTGTACATCAGCTCTTTACATCCACTTAACCACTTGAGTGAAATATTTGGTTTACAGAGCTGCACGATTCTGGATAAAATAAGAATCCCAGTTTTTTTGCTTAGAATAAATATCATGATTCTCTCACGATTCTCGCGGCATAACATCATCTTTCACATTATACAAAAAAATTGGGCTAACTTTACTGTTTAGTTTTTTTTTAAATTAATGGAAGTGTGTTTTTCCCCAAAAAAATGTGTTTGAAAGACCGCTGCACAAATACAGTGTGACAAAATATTGCAACAACCACCATTTTATTTTCTAGGGCCTCTGCTATAAAAAAAAAATATAATGTTTGGGGGTTCTAAGTAATTTTCTAGCAAAAAATAGTAATTTTAACTTAGTAGGTACGTGGCCGGTCCTCTTTTGGGGGGGGGGCAGTGTGTGTACAAGGAGAGGTGGGGATCAGTATATATAGTGAGGGAGCAGTCTGTACAGACAGGCTCCCTTACTTGCCGATGCTGACTGTCACTGTCAGCTTTTAAATGCAATTGTCAGCTTTTTTTTTTTCTCTATACTTAATAGGGCCTGGAAGGAGCCATCATTCGGTCCCGATCAGTTTTTAAATTGTAATCCAGAATCCAGGCAAATTGCTAAATACAGGCGGTCCCCGGGTTACAAACAAGATAGGGACTGTAGGTTTGTTCATAAGTCGAATTTGTTTGTAAGTCGGAACAGGTACATTTTTTAAGTGTAGCTTCAGCCAAAACAAATATTTTTAAGCTTTTTGGATAGCATAGGGAAGGGGTAACACCCCTGTAATGTTTGTTTTGCTGTCTGTTTCTGTTCAGAAGATTTCACCTCACTTCCTGTCCCAATGATAATTGGATTTTGAAAATTTTGGGTTGTTGTGGAAACAAACCTTGGTGATAGAGCTTCAGTGGAGACACCTTTTTCCCATAACTCTTACAAGAATGAATTTCCCTTCCTAGGGGGAGATTTCCTCTCACTCACTGTTGTCTCTCTCCGTTTGTAAGTAGGAGTCGTTCATAAGTCGGATGTTCATAACTAGGGGACCGCCTGTACACAGTTGAAATGCGTATATGAACTATTTACCTGCCTGATGATTTGTCTTTCAGTTAAGTTTTTGTATTGTGATGCAGGTTTACTTGCCAGACAGATCTGACTTTCCAACTCTTTACGGCATTTAAGCGAGACAGAAAAATGGCAAAATCACACTGATCAAGGCATAACTCTACTCTGATCAGTGAGTTCCCATGTTATTTTGACAGTACTGTATAATGCACTGGCTTAAAGTGCTTACTGTTGCTCTTTGTTTAAAGTCTGCAGTGCTTGAGTTTTCAGGCAGCTAAAATAATGGCAGTGTACACCAACCAGCCCAGCTGTATTTCAAAATTAATATAATTCTTGATAAATACATGATTGTTTAGGTGCTGGTTATTTGCCAAGATCAGAGCTTTAAAGTGTAATTCCACTATTAGTGGAGTTACAGTTAGGGTAGTCATCACCCCAAACAGTATTTGGCTACAATTTGCCTTGTAGATTGCTCAATACCAAACCGTCTCTTCTTCAAAATCTATTCATCCCTGGACTTATTGTGGCAGAAATTAAAAAGTTCATCTGCACTTTTATTAATACTGCACAGTAGAGCTGCACAATTCTGGATAAAATGAGAATCACAATTTTTTTGCTTAGAATAAAAATCACGATTCTCGGCGTAACATCATCTTTCACATTATACAAAAAAATTGGGCTAACTTTTTACTGTTTAGTTTTTTTTTTAATTCATTAAAGTGTATTTTTTCCAAAAAAAATTGCATTTGAAAGACCTCTGCACACATGCAGTGTGACATAAAATATTGCAACAACCGCCATGTTCTTCCCCTGGGCCTCTATATATATATATATATATATATATATATATATATATATATATAAAATGTTTGGGGGTTCTAAGTAATTTTTGAGCAAAAAATACTAATTTTAACTTGTAAGCAACAAGTGTCAGAAAAAGGCTTAGTCTTTCACTGGTTAAACTGACCTCATTTGCAGACCAACGTTCTCTTTGATCCCTAAAAGAACCAAATGGTATGTTTCTTTTTATTGCTCAGCGCTGAGCATGGGCATGCTGTGATAAACTTTGCTGGCTGTTATTTTTTTTACAGCTGTGTGCAGAGAACGGCTCTGCACTTGTTACATGGATCGTGGAAATGCTGGATTAAGATCATGAGGGGCGTTGAATCGAGATCATGATTTTTTAACGATTAATCGTGCAGCTCAGCTGCACAGTTTGAGAACAGCTTTGCATTTTTCTCCAAGTGTGCTTAAATGAGGCTTGGGCTATTTAGTTGAGCTATTTATAAGAACAGTGCTATTGGCTAATGATATCCAGTCATGCATTGTGTACAGTTTCTCATGCATTCAGTGGCTCCAGAAATACCCAAGTATGAACTGGGTAACACACTTTCTTGATTCAGAATTCCAAAAGCATACCTCTTGTATTAAAATACTGTACATTCTCTTATGCAGGCCCATCAACTTTTTGGCAGACTTTTTTCTGTCATAATACCACTTGCAGGAATTTAAAAAGAAAAGGAACTGGACTAAAATGCAGAGATGGTTAGCCTTGCCATGGAAAATTATAGAACAGACACCCCCCCCCCCCCCATGCATGTTTTCTGCAGTTACACATGCATTTAGCTGCACAAAAAATGCACATATGTGAAAAGGAGCCACAAAGAGTACTTTCCTACAAAATAATTTTCTTTGATTTTTATTGAGCAGGATGCGAAATTGATTTTGGCGGGGTCTTCCATTTTGTCCAGAAACTCAGCAGGGAGATCTTCTCCCTCCATCCCAGTGCATTAGCAGTATCCTATTCAAAAAAAAAATGGGACAGCTTTTCAAGGTTGTTGAAAATATTACTGATTTTATAACAGTTTCTATGCTTATGTTATTTACTTATATTAGGCTAAGTGTACATGAAATAGAATAATCCAAGGGCTGAAACCAGTTCGCTAAAATTGAATTTAATTCTTCAGGGGAATTTCCCGAAAAGAAAACTAGCTTAATTAAAAGCCCATCTTCTTCCAGGTTAATGCATTAAAGTCCCTCATTTTTACCATACATGCCTGAGGTGCCTCCATATGCTTTTGTGATGCCTTTTGTGTTATCAGGCCAAGGTTGCTAGTAATGGATTGTGTAAAACAGTCTGCAATTGGTTCCTATAAGAATAATGTTGGAGCTGTCACTGTTAACTGTTACTCTACTTATGTTTTAGATGTATTTTCTACAAAACCGTTTTCAAAAGAGAATTGTTCAGGCATATGCTGCTTAAGTATTTTGCATTTCAGTTCATTTTCTTGTTTCTAGGGGTGGGTTGTTGGGTTGTATGGGTTAAAATGAAGACTGTTGAATATTTGGAAAATGAATGGTAGTCTTATAGCTGTGGTATACCTGAATATAAAACTGTGATTTGATACAAAATGCAAATGGTAAATTATGTATTAGCATGAATGAGTAGAGGAGGAAGTTGCTTTACCTAAAATTATGCATCCTTCGTATTTATGTAACTGTTGTATGTTGCATGCATGAAGTGGACATGCATAGGCACCAGAGGAGGAAAGGGTGTCTGTGTTAATATCTGCTGCAACTGCATGCCAACAGAATCGTTTCTGCCATTTTTAGTATCCAAAAAGAGAGACCTGATTGGGGAAAAACAACTGTACAGTCACAGCTTTGATATGTAATTCACTTTTACTTTTTTTTTTTTTTACTTGGATGTGTGCCTGGAATAATGGTACTGCTTTCTTTAATGCATCCATACCTGTAAAAAAAATCTTATGAAATCTGCAGAGCATCGGTATGCAATTTGCGTTCCTTTTAAACACATGATATGTCTTAAATGTAATAACTTGCAAAATTGTAAAAACTAAATATATATATATATATATATTTCTTTAAGAGACTATATAAAGAAAAAAAATCCACTCAAACCAGCATGGTACAAAATATCCAACTGTATGAGAAAAAAAAATTCAAAAAGGTCTGAATAAATATTCTAAATATCGAATGTTGATGTGTGAATGAAAATATTATTTTCCTATGACTATGAGCCTGTCACTGTGAGGTTGCTATGAGAGAGTCAATGTTTTACATGTTTGTTTAAGAAAAAAACCGTGCTAGTGTTGTATTATGTATTTTTAGTTCAATATTATTTATACCGCATAGGCTAGGCATGGATGCATGTGCATTTTCTATGCTGCCACAGCAACATAAATATCTGTGTATTATAAATTATTTTTACCTTTTTAAAAAAGATCATTGTGTGAAATTTATATCTTGCAAAACAAACACTATATTGTGTCTTCTTCATTTGTGTTTTTCTGTTGTTTTTTTTCTTTTCTTTTTTTTTATGGGAATGGGAAATGAAAGGGATATTTGTTTTTACTGTGGTGTTGTTTGCCTAATTTGTAGGCTTCACAGATTAAAAATAAAAAATACATAAAGGGAAGTTTTATTTGTTTTTTTTTTTTTGGTATTTGTTTTTGTTTTTTTTTATTCAACAGGGATTTTGCACTATGAAGGGTTTTGGTTATATTGGAGGTAGGTAAAGCAAATCTTTAGGACTAGATCAGGCTTTTATTGCATGCGTTGTAACAGCACAGAAATTAAAGTGTAAACAGGCGTTTAAACATCAACTCCAGTCAGAATTCCAGCTGTAAGTTTACCTTATAGACCTCCATCGTTTTCATAGTAGCTTATCTTCTTACTCTTGCTAACCTTCATGAAATGCTGCTGTTAGAGTAGCTGCATTGTAGTTTCTGGCTGAGAAAACCAGTCGCCTCAGCTCGCTGTCAGCACTCAAGGTATCCAATCCTGTATAGTAGTAGTCAGGCAGCTTTGATGTCATCATGCCTGCACTGCCTGAAATATTTGTGGCAGAATTAACAGGTCACTGTCCACCTGGCTCTGCAACACATTGACTCGCAAGAACTAGCCCATAAATTGCCTGCAGACAATTGTATTTTTGGAACGGTAATTATATGGGGGAACCTATGTAAAGCGCAAGTGATATAAGAGTCCCTTCCAGATCTCTCCTCCCATATATCACTTCTGAATGAACACTGATACAGTGCTTACAAAGAATATTTTTTCTTTGAAAACAGGTGGGAAAAAATTACTTCAGCATGTTCTGCACATGGAGATAGAGGTTCAGGTCACAACAGTTTTTTAAATGTTGTTCGTACATTACATATGTCATATACCTGGTCAGTGAGCCTGAGGTGCAGAGGAATTCCTCTCGTACAGCTCAAGCTCTGGGGCTACTGGTAAAGAAACAGTGACCACAGGAGCACAACGAAGTAAGAGTGCCTGTAATCAAGCCCAGTAGTCTGCGTGGCAGCAGTCATCAGGTGGATGTGGCAGAAGGAGGACAACCTGGTGACAGATGAGCTGGTACAGAGCTTGGCTGGTGGCAGACTGGGTAAGCAGCTGGAAGCAGGAGCCAGATCAAAGTTTGCCGGATTAGCAGGGTCAGACAGGCTGGGCTGGTAACGGTCGGGCAGATCAGGCAAAGACAGCAGGATAGTCAGGCTTGTCTATATTCCTATCGCACACCTTCCTGGCAAACAAGGCTCATTCAAGGGTGGGTGCTGCAGCGATTACCAGCTGGAACCTGGAAACGACATGCAAGTGTATATATTCACCAGCACACCATGGATCTCCGTCCAAAGATTCTTTATTGTAGAAAAATCATATCACAGAAAAGTGCAACAGTTCGGAGTCGCGCAGGACCCCTTCGGCAGGCATGTGATAAAATGTGACCATGCAGAAACAGAATATGAATGCATGGGCCACCAATCAGAATGTACAAAAAATGAAAAAACGGTGCCTCCTATCCCCTTTGTTAAAGTCTTCTCAGACGAAACGTACGTCAGGGAAGGACGTGCTAACAATATCCCAATACGATCGGATCCGACACGATCGGACGTGTGAGTGCCGATACGATCGGTCTTGTGAGTACTGGCCAGCACAATTTTATACTGCTGATTCCTCATTGATACCATGTAAGTGCAATATTTTATTTCAATAAATAAACCTAAGTGTTACTGGATTACACTATTGGGCTTTTTTTTACATCCCTCTGGGTATCCATTGCGGTTTAATCCTGAGCACTGAACGTTTCCGGTCGGAACTTCTATAGTGTGAAAAGGAGCCCACATCCCCGCAGAGGGACCCTGGCAGGGTAGAAAACCAAAGGCGATTTTACCAGCTGTATCTGATAAGCACATAAGCTGTCTGGTGATGGACTCGCACTGCATGTGGTGCTGTTTACACGTTGGGTGTCTCCTCTTTTTTTACTCTGTGCCCAGTGTGGCGGTACAACTATCTTGGATCTGCATCTACTTTATCTACAAAGACTGTTCAGTTATATTGCCTAGTGTTCACTAGAGACATTTATCAGTCATCTCCAAAGACTGTTCTTTCGCTTTTTGTTTAATTAATTTTTGTTTAATTATTGTATTCATGAATTGGAGCATTAGTGTTGTTTAGCTCCACTTGTACCATAGCTAAGAAGGATATTTGCCTATTCTTGTTCCATTGAATAGTATTCAGCGCTGCTCAGGGTGTTTGACAAATTATTTATCTTTTGGTTGTGAGCGCAGTATTATTATACAATTTAAATGTACTGCTATGGGTTTGTTAGGGTCTACCTGTTCGTCCTTTCCAGTTTTGGGCAGGGCCACCCTAATGTCGCTTCTGTGCTTTGGAAACCGTTTCTTAAATGGGCCGATCGTTTTTCCCACATAGGTCAGTGAGCAAGAGCATTTCAAAATGCACATGCAAAAATCTGTGTTACAATTGAGATACTCTCGTATCTGATATCGATTGCCCCTGTGTGGGTGCGTAAACTGCTTGCCGCAGATTAGTGAATTGCACACATTACAGTTGTAACATTTATAGCACCCCGTGCTCTGTGATATCTTAGTTGTAGTCTTGACATATTTATCAAAAATAAAAACCGAATACTGTGTTCGTGAAAAGTGTCTCAAAATATAAACATAATATAAAAAGCCGCAACACTATGAGTGAGATCTAAGCACAAAAAAGAGAAATATTAAAGTAAAGTAAAAAGTATCGCGCTACATATTCATAAAATGTGAGTACATAAAGTGCATCAAGTCCATTCAAAACCTGAATCTAAGATTCCTTTATGGATAATGGAAATCCAAAAATGCTGCAAACAATTCACATAAATTCTTGGATTAAGTCTTAAAAGGTGTCAATTGCAGATATACAGTAAAGTGCCACGGTGCTCAGAGACCAAACTTCTGTGGAGATTTCCACCACCGTGCAAAGATTGCCCTTACCCCAAATAATTGATCTCTTATTACAGGAGATCAACAAGAGCCTTTTTTGGTATTCGCATGGATATGTATCATAACACCGGCATGGAGCCTATGGACCTCCACGGTTGTGTCACACTAATCCATTCTTCTCACACATGAATAAGGGATATACCATGGAATGAAAAGACTCCCAGTGTAATACAGTACGAGTGATACATTTTAACAAAAAGTATTGCACTTACAGTTAAGCAGATAAAAACAGGCACATCAATGAGGATGGCATCAAATTCAGCATCATGTGGATTGCAGTGTGTTAAAGTGGAGCTGTAACCCGATCGGTTTTGTCGCTATTGGACTTCTTCCCAGGGTTTGGACTCCATCCTTAACCACCGCTATATAAAAGGAAAAGAAAGGGAGACACGGATCCGTCATAGACTAGGAGACTTCCGGGTCATATCAGACCTTGATCCCATCTGGAATCCCTATTGAATGACAGGAGTTCCAAGCCTTGCTTCCGCTTCGTGCCAAAACAGTTTCAACTACGGAAGTGACCGCAACCTCCGGCCCCATACGGAAATTGCATCACAAGAAAAACAAAAGGAAAAAAACAAACCTCGTTCTCGCTGTACTTAATACAAAATTAAAAATTGGCTATATAGCCGAAAAAAGAGGGACAGACCAATTGGCGACCAACTGGAACACGGGACAGACCCTAAACAGCCTTTTTTATCCGGACAGAACACCCAGGGGGTAAATAAATTCAGCATGCTCCTCCTAAAGGAGGAGTATAAGTGGTGTCCCCCGGTCCATCATTTTGAATAAAACTCAACATTCCAAAATGGGGAAAATAATTTTGTAATTAAAACGCACGTTAATTATTAAACTCACTTTTACATATAACTTTGCCATTAAGAAATTATCCCAGATTCATCCCTTCCACGGAGCCGTGTGTCGCCTTCTCCCCGGAAAATAAAAGGAGTAGCACAATAGGATAATCAATAAAAACAGATCATATTAGGTAAAAAAAAAAGGCCCCCAATCCTTAGCGTATACAGTGATCACATTAAACCACAAAAGTTATCAGAAAAAGGAAATAAACTGAAATGAAAATGGAAATTAAATAATCCAAAAACTAGCAAATATATATAGACCGTTTCATAAAATTTGATAAATGATTCTGTTAACGGACTAAAGTAAGAGAGAGATATAAAGAGGCTGTAAGTACCCAAATCAGCCAGAAAGGATATGTGAATGTAGGGAGGTGGGTGCGGATACACTGTGGGTCAGGAGCGAAACTTTTGAGGACATCCATTTTGTTTCAAGTTTTGACAACTCTCTGACCCTACAGCTACCTCTCCTTTGTGCAGAAAAACTAACTATCCCTACAAAGAGGGTGCCTGAAGGGTCTCGATCATGTACTTGATCATAGTGTCTAGAGACACTATGATTCTTATAACCTCTCCTAATATTGGCAATATGTTCATTAAGGCTCCGAGTGGTACGTCCCACGTATTGCAAACCACATTTACACTAACATATATACAGCATGTGTTGTCCTGCATGTGATAAATGGTTTAATATTATACTGTCTTGACGCCATGGGGGAACAAAAGTTAGTTATTTTACGGCCTTTGACTATCAGGCTACACACCTGGCAATCACCACATTTGTAATAGCCTGTGAGATTAGATTAGATTAGATTCAACTTTATTGTCATTACACATGTACAAGTACAATGCAACGAAATGCAGTTTAGGTCTAACCAGAAGTGCAATAGTAACAAAAGCAGGATATACAGTTTTGCATAATATTGGTAAATATTGGTAAATGGATATGTACATTAGCAAAAATTAAGAGATGGTAGTGCAAGTTATTACATATTAATGTTAATATTAATGGTAGTGCAAGTTATTACTTATAAATATGTTTATAAAGTGCATTATTGACTGTAGGTGTGCAAATAAGCAGTTGATGAATTAGTCCCATAATTTATGTACAGTGGTGTGAATGATATCCGGGGAGGGAGGGGGTTCAGAGGGATCAGCGGGGTGCAGAGTTCAATAAAGAAGCCGCTCTGGGGAAAAAGCTGTTCTTCAGTCTATTAGTCCTAGTTTTGAGGCACCTGAAGCGCCTCCCGGAGGGTAAGAGAGAAAACAGTCTGTGGGCAGGATGAGAGAAGTCCTTGTAGATGTTACGAGCTCGACGCAGGCAGCATTTCCTCTGAACGTCCTCCATGGCTGGAAGGGTAGTCCCCGTGATGCACTGGGCAGTTTTCACCACCCGCTGTAGTGCCTTGCGCTCTGCAACAGAACAGCTCCCATACCAGACTGTGGCACAGTTGGTCAGGATGCTTTCTATTGCACTGCGATAGAAGTTCACCAGAATATCCGAGGACAGCCGATTCTTCTTCAGTGTCCTCAAGAAGAAGAGGCGCTGGTGGGCCTCGGAGAAGAAGAACTCCTGTGACTTCTTCTTAGCCGACAGGAGC